>CAXIUP010000151.1:0-157285 GCA_964035015.1 Corallium rubrum | reverse complement strand
AGTCGTATTTAGAACGAGCAATACAACAGCTATGCCCTATGGAGTTGAGCTGCGACATAGAAAAGGGAAAACAAGCTCAGACGCAAGATTTGGATCCTCAGGCAAGAGAGTTTACTCCTAGAAGAGCAGCAGCTGTGGTTGCAAAAGAACGTATCAGGGAAATCGTAAACGAAGACACAGTTGATCAGTAGAACTCAACGATTATCAAACTTGTGCTAAACTGAACATAGTATCCTTAAATTTGTTGTCGAATAGACATTAACTGTTTATGTTAGTTATATTTGTTTCACTCTCATGAATCAAATAGGGGGAGTGTGTCGGGGAGGTTCGAGACATTACGTAACAATCTCGCGGTTCGAAGTTGACGGAAGTGGCTCGAGAAAACACGTGCATGTGAGAAACCGAAAGTGAGTAGAACAACAAAACAGCGAGAGTACTTGAGATCGAGAGCCTTTTTATGTAAATAATATAGTTCATTTTTATTCATTGTATTGTCGAAACGTTTACGACAATAAATAATCTATGGATTGTTTAACTCAGATAGAAACATTGTTTACCAATAATGTATTATATAGCTAAATGATGCTAAAATCAACACATTTTTGTCCTAAACATTTTTTTTTACATTTGGCGCACCATAGTATCTGGCTAGACAATTATATAACACTGAGATATGGCAAATTAGTTTTTTATCCGGTATCTGGCCAAAAAAAATGCACTGCCAGGAAAGAAAACCGTTTGTCAATTGCCATAGACCCTTTGAGAACTCTCAGGCATAGGCCAGGGCCGTAGATGGGGGGGGGGGGGGGGGAAGCAGGGGGACTGCCCCCCAGAGAAAATCCAAAATATGATTTTTCTAATGTTGATTATTTTTTTATTGGTATTCAGACAGTTATATAGTTAATAATTGCGCAAGAATATCACATTTTGTTCCCAGAGTCACAGAATAAAGAACTAACTAGTCGTTCGCGCTTCCGTGCGAACTTGCGCACTTCGTAACGAACTTCTGAACATTTTGGTGAAAAGTGCCAAGTGAGTTGCAAATGACTGTCGTTGTCTTTGTAAATATGTAATACTGTAGTTTTAGACAAAATCTTTTGTAAAATGAGAGAACGTGTCTTAAAAATATGTTTTAAAATGTTCAAAATTTTGCTCAAATATGATGTCAGATCGCGGGAAATGCCATTTCAGAGACTCAAATCTCAAAAATTTTCCGGGGGAGCATACCCCTGGACCCCCCCTAGAAATTGAGCACTCTTACTGCCCCCCTGACCAAAAGAATCTTGCCTACGGCCCTCTCAGCAAAGATCCTCTCAGATGATATCGTCTACAAAAAGTCGATGGATTTTAACCGGATGTCCTTTACTTGTACTTTTTAAATTTTCCAGTACATTAGTGTGTTTGCTATATGCAATTTAGTATCCGCATGTACGCACGCGTACCTATTTTTTTGTATATGTCGTGTAAATGAGCAAGTTCTCCACTGGAACCCACACGATTTTCACTAAAAAATGGTGGCTGAATTTGAAAGTGATATGTTTTGATAGACTTGGGTTGTCTAGCGTCTAAATAATGGTGTGGGTATAATATCACGATTTGACTTTTAATCTGCCTCAAATCCTAATAGTTTGCAATTATATGTTAAATTGTTTAGCCACCAATGAGTGACAGCAGAAAAAGATTGTCGAACAAGCATTTTCTAAGTTAGATAAAACGGGAGATGGAGTGATCACTGTTCAGGATCTCAAGGGGTAATTTTCGATATTATTTCTTATTTTATAATATTTTTATTATATAAAATAGAGTGGATTTATTGATTTTTCCACTGCTAATAAAATTGTTAATCTCACTTGTGTGATTATTCCTGATAATCTCACATGTGTCGATTATCATATACATGTAACGCTCTGTGCTCTATTTTTTTGTGGACCAACAGAACAATACATGCATGGATGGAAATGATTTTTCACAAAAATAGAGCACAGAGCGCATAATATATGATAATCGACACATGTGAGATTATCAGGAATAATCATCACAAGTGAGATTAACAATTTTATTAGCGGTGGAAAAATCAATAAACCACTCTATTTTATATAATAAAAATATTATAAAATAAGAAATAATATCGACAAATTACCCCTTGAGATCCTGAACAGTGATCACTCCATCTCCCGTTTTATCTAACTTAGAAAATGCTTGTTCGACAATCTTTTTTCTGCTGTCACTCATTGGTGGCTAAACAATTTAACATATAATTGCAAACTATTAGGATTTGAGGCAGATTAAAAGTCAAATCGTGATATTATACCCACACCATTATTTAGACGCTAGACAACCCAAGTCTATCAAAACATATCACTTTCAAATTCAGCCACCATTTTTTAGTGAAAATCGTGTGGGTTCCAGTGGAGAACTTGCTCATTTACACGACATATACAAAAAAATAGGTACGCGTGCGTACATGCGGATACTAAATTGCATATAGCAAACACACTAATGTACTGGAAAATTTAAAAAGTACAAGTAAAGGACATCCGGTTAAAATCCATCGACTTTTTGTAGACGATATCATCTGAGAGGATCTTTGCTGAGAGGGCCGTAGGCAAGATTCTTTTGGTCAGGGGGGCAGTAAGAGTGCTCAATTTCTAGGGGGTCCAGGGGTATGCTCCCCCGGAAAATTTTTGAGATTTGAGTCTCTGAAATGGCATTTCCCGCGATCTGACATCATATTTGAGCAAAATTTTGAACATTTTAAAACATATTTTTAAGACACGTTCTCTCATTTTACAAAAGATTTTGTCTAAAACTACAGTATTACATATTTACAAAGACAACGACAGTCATTTGCAACTCACTTGGCACTTTTCACCAAAATGTTCAGAAGTTCGTTACGAAGTGCGCAAGTTCGCACGGAAGCGCGAACGACTAGTTAGTTCTTTATTCTGTGACTCTGGGAACAAATGTGATATTCTTGCGCAATTATTAACTATATAACTGTCTGAATACCAATAAAAAATAATCAACATTAGAAAAATCATATTTTGGTTTTTCTCTGGGGGGCATTCCCCCCTGCTTCCCCCCCCCCCCCGCTATCTACGGCCCTGGCCTATGCCTGAGAGTTCTGTCGTAAACGTTTCAGTGACAATACAATTTGTCGTAAATAAATATTGTCGTAAACGTTTCGACAATACAATGAATAAAAATGAACTATATTATTTACATAAAAAGGCTCTCGATCTCAAGTACTCTCGCTGTTTTGTTGTTCTGCTCACTTTCGGTTTCTCACATGCACATGTTTTCTCGAGCAACTTCCGTCAACTTCCGAACCGCGAGATTGTTACGTAATGTCTCGAACCTTCCCGACACTCTCCCCCTATTTGATTCATGAGAGTGAAACAAATATAACTAACATAAACAGTTAATGTCTATTCGACAACAAATTTAAGGATACTATGTTCAGATTAGCACAAGTTTGATAATCGTTGAGTTCTACTGATCAACTGTGTCTTCGTTTACGATTTCCCTGATACGTTCTTTTGCAACCACAGCTGCTGCTCTTCTAGGAGTAAACTCTCTTGCCTGAGGATCCAAATCTTGCGTCTGAGCTTGTTGTCCCTTTTCTATGTCGCAGCTCAACTCCATAGGGCATAGCTGTTGTATTGCTCGTTCTAAATACGACTTCCCGGATCTTAATCTCGCCGCCCGAATCTCTCCATCTCGGCCCTTGATAAGCTTTACAACTATTCCGATATTCCATCTACCACGATTCCGTTGCTCACTTTGAACTAGAACTACATCGCCAACTTTCAACAGCAATTTCTTGCTCTTGTGTTTCAAGTTGTGTCTCTCTCTCAAACCCCTCACATATTCTTTTGTCCAGCGTGACCACAACACGTCCTTACATCGACGTAAGTATCTCGCCCTCTTTCGCAATTCCGTATCTTCGATAGAATCTACATCCGTTTCAGGTAAGAGATTTGGCTGGCCATACATCATCAGATTTGGTGTCAAAACTGGAAGTTGAACGTCGTCTTCAACATATGATAACGGACGGTTGTTGATAGTAACTTCAACATCGAGTAAGACTTCTTCCAATTCAGCAAAGGTCAGGATTGCTCGACCGGTCGCCTTGTAAAGGGATTGCTTCATCACTCCGATTAACCGTTCAAATTGACCACCCCACCAAGGTGCTCTGGCCAAGTTAAATTGCCACCTGATGTTATGATGGGCAAGGTAATCTTGAAATTTCTCCTCCTTCATTACGATCTTTAACCACTTCGCGGCGGCCACGAAACTTCTCCCATTATCAGAATAAATCTTGGAGGGTCTCCCCCGTTTTGCAACAAACCGTTTTAAACATCTAATAAACCCATCTGTAGTCTGGTCTGTCAGTAGCTCCAGGTGGATTGCTCTCGATAGACTGCACGCAAAAAGTAAAATGTATGCCTTGCCTTCTTTCTTCTTGGAAACCTTATAGGTCATCGGGCCAGCGTAATCTACGCCAATGATTTGAAACGGTGACGAGCCCTCGGTACGTTCAACAGGTAAGTTCCCGGGGGGAGGTTTATGAAAAGCTGTCGTGTGAAATCTTTTGCACCCATAGCAGTGAGTAAAGACGCTTCGTGCAAGTTGGCGTAGGCGTGGTATCCAGTAGTCTCGGCGAACTAGAGCCATAGTAAGACCGACTCCCCCGTGAAGCGTCAACTCATGAGCATCTTGGACAATCTTCTCTGATAGGGTGACTTTAGGTGGTAAATATACTGGATAACTTCCTTGAATGCGTCCTCTGCACTCGTAGATTCCTTCACTATTTTTCTGTAAGTTTAGACTGAGCTGATCCTCACGAAACTTCTCCGTCCTGCTGTATCTCTCTTGCTCTCGACGTATCCACCACGTCACTTGCTGCCCTGTTTCAACGGTAGTCAGTGGTCCAGTAACTCGCTCTTGTTTTAGGATTTGGCAGTTCCGGATAAATCTCACAATCCAGGCTGTTATCCTGATCGTCCGCCAGTAAGAATGTTTCCCCAAGAGATCACCAAAACAATCCTCAGCCTCCACTGCAGTTGCAAATCCTTCCTTGATCTTCTTGGCTTCGCCTTCTGAGTCTTTACTGGACTCGATCACTACCGAGGGAGGCCACTTGTCAGGATCAGCAAGCCACTCTGGTCCATCCAGCCACTCACCAGTTAGACGATCTGCTCCACATCCTCTGCTGCCATGGTCCGCTGGGTTGTGGTCGGTGCCAACGTGTCGCCACATAATGAAATCTTTGGCGTTGATCTTCCTCACCCTGTTTGAAACAAATTGCTTGTACGTTCCCCTTCCTCTAATCCAATACAGGGCTACCAGACTATCCAGCCATCCATAAACTACTTTCACTGGACAACCAACTAGCGCTGTTCGTACATTGTCCACTAAATTTGCTGCCATGTGGGCTGACACTAGCTCCAACCTTGGGACTGTGAGGTTCTTCTTCGCCAATCGAGATTTTGCTGCTACTAATCCTGTACTTTTCCCAGAGGGTTGCTTGATCACTGCATAAACTGCCGCAGAGACCCCTGAACCACTCGCATCCCCAAATGCGTGGAGCTCGACTTCATCAATCGGTTCTCTGTATTCTGGGATACTTCTCGCCATCTCAACTTTCTCGGGAAGGCCTCTCACAAACTTCAACCATTGTTGTCCTGGGTTATCTGACAACTTTTCATCCCATGGAAGATGACGGTCACAAACCTCACGGAAGATCATTTTTCCTAGTAGAGTTGCAGGTGATACAATTCCAAGAGGGTCATAAACGGATGCCAGAAATCGTAAAATCTCTCGCTTCGTGATCTCCACCGGTTTCTCCGGAAACCCCACAGCAAGTGTATCATTGCGTTTGTTCCATGGAAGTCCTAGCAATTTTGTTTCACCACTTTCTACTCCCAATCGTTGCTTCGCGTAGCTTTGTTGACTGTTACCAGTACGATCGTTCTCACCCTCTAGGCTCTCTAGTCGTGGCTCGTTGGAGTGCCATTTATGCAACTCAAACTTAGCTTCTTCAAACACTGATATGGTCTTCTGTTTCAAGCTCAGGACTTCATCTGTCGTGTCCCCACCTGTGATAATGTCGTCAACATACATGCATCTTTCTAACTCCTCAATCTCTTGTGGATATCTCTCTCTCAGGCTGTTCAAATGTTGCTTCAGTGTCCCAGCCAATAAGAAGGGAGACTGGACTAAACCTAACAACGCTCGTGTGAATCGCAAAACTTCGATGTCACTTAGATCCTTGTTCTTGATCCAGTGAAAACGCAGTGCATCCCTGTCCTCGGTACAAATATGCACCTGCAGGAAGGCTTGTTTTAGATCTGCAGATAAAGCAACTGGTTTCAGCCTGTTTCGGACAAGAACATTCCATAAGAGGTTCTGCAGAGGTGGGCCGGTCTTTAGGCAATCATTCAATGACGGATTTCCTTCACCTTCCTTGGCCGACGCATCGAATACGATTCTAACTTTGGTTGTCTCTGCAGTTTCTTTGACCACAGCCTTATGAGGAATGTAGAATTCTCTACCTTGTGGCTCTTCAACAGCTCTTTCGACAATACCTTCCGTCAGCTGCTCCTGAATGATGTTGTCGTATTGCTCTAATAGACCAGGCTCTCGCTGCAGCTTCTTCACTAGGCTCTCCAATCGCTTTAGACTTCCACGTTTATTGGTTGGTAAATGACCATGCCCTGGTTTCCATAGCAGACTGGTTTCATACCAGCCTTCCTTGCTTCGGCTGAGCTGTTCAGTGAACTCTTCATAAACAACCTGCTGAATGCCCTGGTTTCCATAGCAGACTGGTTTCATACCAGCCTTCCTTGCTTCGGCTGAGCTGTTCAGTGAACTCTTCATAAACAACCTGCTGATCTCCATCTGGTCGATCCTCAAGACCCAATACGTCTAAACTACAAAGCTGTTCATAATCTGTAGCCGATGTCCTGGTCAGATAGGTGTTAGACAGCTTGGATTCATTTCCTGCAGACATCACCGTCCATCCTAGTGCTGTAAGCTCTGCAATTGGCTCCAATGGTTGACCAATCCTTGGTTTTGTTTCAGTTTTGACTCTCGAATAATCGCTGGCTCCTAGTATTACATGAATAGGTAAACCACTCTTCTTATCATTGTCGTCCAGGACCACTCCTTCCAAATGAGAGTATGTTTTCAGCAGCTCCTCATATCTGGGGTTTGGGACTGTAAGCAGCACACTTTTATCCACTTTGTTGACCATTGTCGTCATTTCAAACTTCTCATCAACACTTGAAATGTTTACATTGTAGCTGTGGACCTTTTGGGTAGTTGAGCAAACCATCATCTCAACTTGTTTATGTTCTGTATGGGCTGGCTTCTTGTTAAGTTTATTGATCAAAGATGCCGATGCATATGAGCTGCCTGAACCAGTGTCCAGCAGCGCTCGACACTTGATTCCATCAACCAAGACTATCACTACAGGATAAACAACTGTCGCTTCACCAGTCGCTACAAGCATCTGATCTTTTCCAGGCTTCCTATCACAAATGGATGTGTGATGTTTATCACCACACTGTTGACATGTGTACTTGCTTCGACACTCATTTGCTCGATGTCTTGATCCAGTGCAGTTAAAGCACAGTCGTTTCTCACTCAAAATCTTCTTACGTTGTTTCACATCAGTGATCTTACCACATTCAGTTGACTTGTGATCTTCAGCACCACAGTAGACACAGGCTCGACCTTGAGTGACACCAGCCACATGGATCTGGTAAGCGTGATCTTTCTTCGGTACTTGACGGCTAAGACTATCAGACTTACGGTCACCAGCTTGAATGGGATTGCGGTCACACCACCTCCTAAGGGATTCTATTAGTTGTACAAAGCTCCATTGCTGCCAATTGTCATCTAGACGAACTAGATCCGCTCTAATACCCGGTAACTTGTCGAGAGTTCCACGCACAAATCCCCCAATATCCTTAAGTTTGCCCAATGTTTCTAAGGTTTGGACATGACTTGCAAGTGTCTCATAAAATCTGTGCACTTTTGCTGGCTCCACCCCTTGAAGTTTGGGTAGTCCTATAATGCACTGTATGTGTGCATTCACGACTTCGCTGGTTTTGCCATACTTGGTTTGCAATATCGTTTTTGCTCTCTCGTAACCTTCAGATGTAAAAGGAAGGCCATCTATAGATGCGCGGGCACTGGGTACTAGTAACTCTCTCAAATAAGAAAATTTGGCTACCTGTGTTATAGTAGCCTTGTCGATTTCAGTCTCAAACTGGCTCCAAAATCTCATCCAATCCAGGTGAGTGCCTTGAAATTTACTGATAACCAGTTTGGGTAATTTCGCTCCCATACCATTAGCACTTGGAGACTTCACACTTCCCTCAAATTTTGATCTGACTTCAAGTTTCGCTTTCTCTAACTGAATTTCCTCGTCCAAAACTCGCTTCCGTTTCTCTTCTTCAAGTCTCTCTTTCTCATTATACCTCATCTCAGTGGCTACATGCTTTACGTCTTTAGCAATCCCTTCATATTTTCCAACCTTCAACTCTAGATCTTGTGTCCAAACTCGGAGCTTGCTAGGATCCTCCCCTTCGTCAATTTTGCTCTCTTGAATTTGCAATTTCAGTTCATGTATTTTGTCAATAATCGACTCTAAAACGTTCACGTGTCTCTCAATTGCTTTCAGATCTCTCGAATCAATAACTTTTGATGTATCTTCAGTCGTAAAACCCAGCAAACGGAGCTTACCTTCGATTTTCTTTTTGATTTCTCCGACGTCGGCCATGTTTTTTGGAATTCACTCGTTTGACTCACAGAAATATCCAAATCACCGCTCGTTTCTCACTGTTTCCCCGGCAAACGTCGTCCTGGCAGGATCGCCACTTTGTCGTAAACGTTTCGACAATACAATGAATAAATATGAACTATATTATTTACATAAAAAGGCTCTCGATCTCAAGTACTCTCGCTGTTTTGTTGTTCTACTCACTTTCGGTTTCTCACATACACATGTTTTTCTCGAGCCACTTCCGTCAACTTCCGAACCGCGAGATTGTTACGTAATGTCTCGAACCTTCCCGACAATGATCTGAATAATAAACACTGATCACAATATTTTCAGTTACTTCAAGTGCCGCTGATCTTATATACACATGGTCTAATAGGCTTCCAGAAGATACAAATGTTGGTTTTGTTACAATTTGAATATAATTTAGAGACTCCATTAATGAACTTAGATGTTTGACTGTATTATCATTGAAGTAGTTAATATTAAAATCACCAAGAATGATATCAACAGTAAAAGTATTAAGGAGATATCTCAAACATTCTATGTATTGTGACACATTGGAGTTCTGCTTTCGGTACAGCAAAAGCACATTTTGTATCTCCTTTGACGTACAGTTAACTAGTTCATATTTCAGTGCATTTAATGAAGGAAAATATTGACAACCTCTGATGTCAACAGTACTTCTCGTGCATAGTGCCATACTTGAATATTTATCAGTAACATGATCTTGTCGGTAGAGTTTAAAGGGACTAAGGGTATTGATAATTTCAATGTCAGAATCAGAAGGAACCAACTGAGTTTCAGTTAGGGCTATGACATCACTATTAAAAAGTCTTGAATCACATTTAATGTCAATGCTATGTTTTTTAAGAGATCTCACATTCAAGAGCGATATGGTCAGCGCATTACTGATAGTTGTTGGATGAGTAATCATACATTCATTTTTCAGTCTTTCATACTCTTCAAGAACTTTAGGATTTGTTTTCACATGTTTACTGGCAATGTTTCCTAAAATATACAGACCTTGTAAAGAGGTTGCTCTTCTTAAGGCAACATAAATTTGCCCATAGTTGAATGCCCTTTGTTTTACCAACTCAGTGCTGATTACCACTTTATCAAGAGTTAAACCTTTAACTTTATGTACAGTACATGCCCAGGCAAGTGTCACAGGAAATTGTACTCTTTGTATTTCTGGATAATTCCTTGTCCATTGATAAGTCTATTAGGAATACTAATATTTGTTGTCAGCATTACCCTGGCTCCTTCCTTAATGTGAATTTCATCATCAAGTCCACCTGTCTCAGATCGTTTTCTTGCAAGAACTTTATCAATATCTTGTTTCTTGACATTTGTTGGAAATTGGTCCTTGGCTTTGAGAATAAACAATGGTCCAGAAAGTTGTTCTAATTTCGCATTATTGTGGTCGTCAACTGGTGAGTTCTCGGCCCAAATATGGAGAGCGTTTGATGGATAATTAGGGTCATCTGGGGATATTGATCTTGATTGAATTATTTTAATATCATTTTCTGTTTGGGTAGCAGTTCTTACTCTGTTAAGAAGTTGAATAAATGCTTGATCATTTCTTTGTCTCATGATTTCAACGAGTTCTATCATTTGGAAGACTTTCCATGGATGACATAAATTATAAATATTATTTCTATAAGTATCAAAAACAAATCTCTTACGTATTGGTGGTAGTTGACAAAGATCACCTACAACTATAATAGATATTCCAGCAAATAACAGAGAACTTGGTGTGCCAAATATATCTTTCAGTCTTTGGTGAATATGAAGCAAAGTTGTATTTCCCACCATAGAAATTTCATCTATAATAATAAGTTTTAACTCAGACAATGTTAATCTTAATTGTGTTTTTTTCTGGTCAGACAATGCAGGTACATTCTCACCAGCTTCTTTAGGAATACCAAGACCAGTATTAATTGTTGTTCCCTCAATATTTATTGCAGCTACACCTGTTGGTGCCATAAGCAGTACTGTTGGTAACTCAGGGTTAACAGGAGGGTGTCTGAATGTCTTAACTGCTGTGTGATATATTGTTTTAATTACATGACTTTTTCTAGCACCACCACCTCCAGTCAAGAACAGGTAGATTGGTTCTATTTCAACTGGTTTTAGGCTGTTCAAGTTCTTCATTTTATTGCAACACCACGAGAGAAATGTATCATATGCAAGACGTTGTTGTTTGTTTAATGATCTGACATTTTGACGTAATAAATCATCAGACATCTCCGTTGGTTGGTTGTAAGTTGTAATGGCTCCAGATGTGGAAGTATCATTATTACATTGTGCTTGATCAAGATGTGATGGTAACTGTTCATTGAAAGATTCATCTGCATTTAAGTCATCGGGCATTTCACCTAGCAAGTCTGCATTCTGTTGATCATTCATTGAATCAAATGAATGTCTAATATTGTTTTGATTAGATTTCAGTACTTCAAAGGCTTCACTAATAGCATCTGCATCAGGCTCAAATATTGATCTGTTGTGTTCAACAATATTTTGAACACCCGCTTCATAAAATTTGGATGTATATGTTTGATCTGAAGCTATTAGATTATTTTCATATTATTTTCAGGAGATGGTGGAAATATAATTCTGGCTCTTTCCTTTTATTTGGTGTATGATACCTTAATACAGCTTTAACTTTTCGACATTTCATGTGCTCATTTTTGTTAAGCAACTTTATTGTTTTTGGAAGGTCTTGCATTGTATTACTGATTGTACTTTGATTTTCAATAAGGTCATCTGTTAGCAGATCTGGCTGGGCATCTTTTGTTTCACAGTCTATTTTGTAATCCGTATAGTAATATGCAGCAAATTCTGCAAGACACATGTTGTCAACTATGGGTATGGATGTTGGTCTAATGATGTAACGTTCTATAATATTTGATTTAAATATATCAACACTATCATCATCTAGTTCATCAAGTTCTTCTTGAGTTTTAGTTATTCGTACTCTATTTTCTGGAAGATTTGTATTAACAAAAACTGTTTTCGGAAATATTTTTCTCAACCAAAGTTCAGGCATTGATCTGTAAACACATTCTTGTGAGCTTACTTCCCTTGTGGACAAAAAGGCAGCACCAATTTTTTTAAGACCATCTCTGATATTCATATTGGCAGCTTTTGCTTCTTTTGCTGCATTTGTAATAGCTTGCGAACATTCAGTTTCATCTTTAGTAAAGTATGAGCATACATATGTTCTGCATTTATAATGGTTGAATACTGGTTGCAAGTCGATGTTGGCTGCAAAGCCTTTAATTCCAGCAACAAAATAATTATTAATAAAACAGCTATCTACAGGCCTTTTAAGATGTAACTCAAAGTCTGAATCAGGGGAAATGGATAGTGCCCAGTAATATTGTTCTTCAATGATATCTATGGACTTTAAAATGTCTGCATCAGTTAATGAGGTATTATAATCTGTCTTTGATGGATTAAGTATCTCATCAATTTTCTGTTTGACGGAGCTCAAAATTTGTGTTCGTCTTTCAAGTATATTTGTTCTGGCTCCTTCATCTAATTCGTCACTGAGAGGTTCTGCTACAATTGTTCTGTTTGTGAAAAATTGTCCAAAGTTAAATCTACAACTAACATTTTTGTATTTTCTACAGGTTTTCGAATGATTGTGCTCTTGATAAGTTGTAACTAACTCATGTAACTCTGGTTCTGTATTTTTATCTGGAAGATTGCCCTGTACATGGTTATCAATAAATTTTATATATGCATCTTTGTTATCAGAGGTAAGCATAGGGCAATCAGATGTCCATATCAATGCATGTAAGTGTGGTGATCCTCTCATTTGAAATTCAATACGGAAGTGCATAATAGATTATTTTACCTATTGGGTTATTTTGGACTAAGCAGAAGTTCAGTGAAAAATGTTTCAACTCTATATTGAAAATGCTTTGCAACAACAACAGGATTAAGATTTAGCATTGAACATCTTTCATTGTAAGATAAAGCTTCAATTTCCTCTTCTGTGATGTTTTTACCTTGTGTTTTAGCTATAATTTGAAACAACTCGGTCCATCTAAGATCAGCACATGATAATGTCATAAACCATGTTGGAATGCCCAGCTGTTTTACCATGGCTACAACTTCATACATGAATTTTTGCCAATATGGTGGTGTGCCTGGAATTTGCCTTAAAAACAAATATGCCTGATCTTGACAAATTAAGCCTTTTAACTTGTTTACATCTGATTTTATTTGTGATGCAGTTACAGGTTGGCCATGAATTTTTTTTAAGGCTATATTAATACTGTCAGATACCTTCTTTTGTTCTATTATGAATTGTGCAAAGAAAAGATATTCTGAGTTTGTTGCAAATCTTCCACTATAATGTAAAAGTCTAGCATTAAAGTATTTTACTGGTGACAATTTAACATTCCTTTGGTCTGTAAAACCAAATCTACCTTTTGGAAATAATGCAGGAAATGCAAGAACTTCACATTTTTTATCCATCATTAATGAAACAGGGTGCTTATTTTCACCCAGTGCAATGTTGTACACTTCGCTGCCTAGCGAGCATTTTTTACTGTCCTGTGTTATTGTGACTGGATAATCTGGCAAAACGGATTGTAAACATGTCTCATTAGTTGCTTGTCGATGCTCATTTAATGGATCATCTCTTTCTTCAACATCATCATCATCAACTATGTGTTCTTTTGTTGTATCAGAGAGGTCGTTTTTATTTGTAAGGTCGTTATCGCTGTGCAGTTGTTTAAACTGGTAAGTTTTGCACTGATATTTTGAATATCAATTGTAATATTATTATACAATGGATTGTTTACCTTGAGCCAGTTAAGAGCATCAAGAATGAACTGAGGACGTACTGCTTGAAAATACACATGTCCTCTAAATTCAAGTTTTCTTTTAAGTTTCAACATTATAATACCAGATCTTTCTGGTGGTCGAGGTAAAATTTTACAGGTTTGATCACATTCTACAGGCACATTACAAATTGCCCCCTTAACTTTTCTCTGCTGTCCTTTTGGCATCACTATTATCTTTTCAAAAACTATTCTTTGTGCTATAAGTATCTGCTCAAGTTTTAAAGACAGCAATTCATTTGGTACTTCATCAACATGCATGTCATTATATACTGCTTGACATGGTATTTTGCCCTTTAAGACTTTCGCATGGCAGGTTTTGCAAATATAGTGTTTTTTATCAAATGACTTAATATCAGTGAACAAATTAGCCTTATCATATTTATCATACTTATTTTTTTGTAATAAAACAACTGATTTTCTATACAGTAATCGGTTACAAACTGAACAAACAAAAAAAGGACCCTGTTTTATTTTATTTTTAAATCTTGATATACAGTTATCCAAATCGGCCTGCATAGATTTGTACTTCTCAGATTCTTTGTTCGAGTAATATTTCTTAGCATTTGTTTCAAGTAGAGCTTTCTTTTTTATAGGATTCATTAATTTATATTTTTTGCCTGCACTCTCAAGAAGAGCTTTCTTTTTTGAGGCATCCATTGATTTATATTTTTCGGCTTCAGTTTCAAGAAGAGCTTTCTTTGTCAAAGGATCCATTGATTTATATTTTTCGGCTGCGGTTTCAAGAACAGATTTCTTTACATGATTTCTACATGATTAGTACATGATTTCTTTTTTAAAGGATCCATTGATTTATATTTTTCGGCTGCGGTTTCAAGAAGAGATTTCTTTTTTAAAGGATCCATTGGTTTATATTTTTCGGCTTTGGTTTCAAGAAGAGCTTTCTTTTTTAACGGATCCATTGGTCTATATTTTTCAGTCTGTGATGCAGCTTCTTTTCGAAATTTCTCCAAATATTGTTTTTTTCTTGCAGTTTCCAAGTTTGCGTAATAATTTTTGCGTTTTTCTGATATTGCTCTTTTATGTTCTGAAGACTTGTGTTTTCTTACTATTCTTTGCCTCTCTGATTTTGACAATTGATGTAAACATGATAAAAATTCAACAGTATATCCTGCCTCTTCACGTTTTAACACTTCTGTAGAAATTTCATAAAGTTTATTCACTAGAAAATTGGGGCTGCTATATTTTTTGAATAACCCAAACTTTTGTTGCATTTCGTTGTATGTAAGCAAAAAGTATTTTGTACATTTTTGATGATCAAATATGCAAGCTATACAGTAGTCAGACAGCCACAACAAAAATCCAGTATTGTCAACAGTGTTCTTAATGATTGAACTTACAAGAAGATGTTTATTGCAAACAGACAACATCCCCTGTTCTCTTGTAGTGTATACTATTTCAATATTAGCATCATGTACATTTAATGTTTGTGGCAAATGATTACATGTAAATTCATTTCCAACATTCAGAGATGTCTTATAAACCAACATGGCATTTTCTGTAACAGCATCCAATGTCGAATCATTCCAGTACTTGCATGCTTTTATAGTGGAAAAACAAATAGAGTAGATGTATATTGCACAAGATTCTGCAGATGCGATAGAACTATTACATATTGTTGCATCACATGTTGGTAAAGATCGCGGCATCTCTATTTAACGGAATCAACGGAATCGACGGAATCAACAGAATCTGCCGGAAATTTGGTTAATCGCTTACTAACAAACGGTTAATAAAATACAGTTATTTACGTTTATTAGCTGAGACTGAAACTGATCTGTCGTCGATATTTCAAGTAAGGTTATTGGATTAGACATATTGCGTACATATATACGCGTAATTGTTGAAGGAGATTGTATATTTTTTATTGCTATGATTGCGCAAATATACGTGTCTCATACTCTCATTTCAAACTTACTAAGGCCTACTAAGTGTTAAGTTGGACACAACCTGTGGGTTGATTAACAGTCAAAAAAGCTTGGTTAAATCTAAAAAGATAGACGTAAATAAAAAAATCAGGGGTCTACATTTATAAAGATATAAATATACACGTGCTCTGTCTGTTGAACTCATTCTTTGAATCATAAACACGGGTGTTTTTATTAAGACGATTACATTTAGCGTTTTCCGCACGTGCCACGTAGAAGGTACTATTGCATCATGATTGCACAAATGCAACAAATAAATTTTGTAATAAAATTTTGTAGACAAATTTACTAAATATTTCCTGTCATCAATGCCGAGTAAACACCTTTGCTGCGCGCATAAAATGTCCAAAACATGTACATCGTCCGCCTAAATATTATTTGTGCCGCTACAAGGAAATTATGTGCGTAAATTTTAGCGTATTTTAACGTCCCTCGACCAACTACCCTCGACTTGCAACCCTCGACACTCGACCAAAACCCAAACTCCTCCAGGAAGACATAATCTTGAGGGTAGTGTGGCCGTCTTTCTTACATGCCTAGGGATTAGGGATATAAGATTTATATTTTAAAAAATTGCACAATATTTTCAAAGATGTGTTTTATAGCATAGTCAAAAACATGCGTGAATGTTTAATATAATCTAATTCATATATATGTTGAAGCTTCGTGCTTTACTTCACTTAGGCAACTGTATGGTTAAAATCCAATATATAACTATCATTTGTCTCTGTCCATACTAAGTAACTCAATCAACAATTTATTTGTTGCATTTGTGCGCATGCAATCCATGACGCAATAGTACCTATACGTGTGGAAAACGCTAAATGTAATCGTCTTAATAAAAACACCCGTGTTTATGAGTCAAAGAATGAGAGTTCAGCAGACAGAGCACTTGTGTATTTATATCTTTATAAATGAACACCCCTGACTCGGGCTACCGCAGGTAGACGAGGCTAGGCATTGGCTCGTTTTTTGGGGGGGTTTTCCCTTCTGTGTCACGCTCTTAGCCTACTCCGCAGGCCTCTCTAATCAGAAAGCGCAGGCTGAAGTCAAGTGCGCATTTAACTTATTCCGCCGTCTCGATCAACACAAACATAATAAGACTTTGCGAAACTGATGCGTGCATGCCAAATGCTTTCTTTCTTTGCTCTCTTGATGTCTGATCAAGTCTTTCTCCTCTCGGATGTGTTTTGTGTTTTCACAGACATAGTTATTGGTCAGTAATGTCGCTGGCAAGTATCTTGATATTATATACGCTTACGATCTCACACGCCGTATACATGAAGCTGTGTTGATATTTAATACCCGAAGAGACTTGACATATGAACGCTGTACATGTGTGGAAATAATGCTTTCTTTCTTAGCTTTCCTACTGTCTGATGATCAGAGTCTGATCAAGTCTTTCTCGTCTCGGATGTGTTTTGCGTGTTCACAGACATAGTTTGATATTGGTCAGTAGTGTCGCTAGCTGTGTTGATATTTAATACCCGAAGAGACTCGACATATGAACGCTGTGTACATGTGTGGAAATACGTTACAGGCAATCGTGTTTTGTGTATTGCAAATTGCGTTTTCTATCGGAGATTGGATTGTGTTTTGACTTTTGTCTGTGACCTGAATGTGTTTAGATGGCGGCTTTAGATCTTAGCACTGCATGTGAGAACCTGCGCGTGATTTTGCAGTAGCCCGAGTGAAAGCTGACCAGGCGTCTTGCTTACATTTAACGAAGCTTCAGAAGGTGGTTTTGCTATGGTCCTTAATTAAAAATCGAAAATCTTTTTCTGTTAATCAACCCACAGGTTGTGTCCGACTTAACACTTACTTAGTTGGCCTGTTTGAAATATGTTTGAAATATGAGACACGTATATTTGCGCAATCATAGCAATAAAAAAATATAAAATCTCTTCAACAATTACGCGTATATATGTACGTAATATGTCTAATCCAATAACCTTACTTGAAATATCGACGACAGATCAGTTTCAGCTAATAAACGTAAATAAATGTATTTTATTAACCGTTTGTTAGTAAGCGATTAACAAAATTTCCGGCAGATTCCGTTGATTCCGTCGATTCCGTTGATTCCGTTGATTCCGTTAAATAGAGATGCCGTAAAGATCGATCTGATTTTGATGTATTGTCTTGTATGTTACTTGTAAATTGTGCAACAGTAATTTTAACACCTTTAAGCTCAAACAGAACATCACCTCTGTAACAAGTTTTGAAATACTCTGCTAAGTTATGAACTGAATTTACTTCTAGCAATACACATGTCCCATGTGGATGAGCCATACCAAAGGAATCCCTTGCATGTGAGTCAAATATTTTTAGTGAGCCATTTGACATCAAATAAACAGATACAGTATTGCATCCAATTGTCACAAGGAATAAATCATAATTTTCGTGCAACAAATTCTGCAAAGCACAGGTTAAAGGCATAACATATGGGATGCTTTCATCAATGGTAACTGCATGTAGATTAGCAGTGTAGCTTTCACTGAACACAAGTTGGTAATTTGTATCTAACACTGTAACCATGCTAGGTAATTCAGTTAACAGTAGATATGTTTGTCTAGATAATCTTGATAATGCAGAATACAGTTCATTACCAATGTTCATGATTATTGTAAGATCTTCTGGGTCAGTTATTGATGTTTTAGTGTACTTATATATCAATGCACATAAACTCATGGGTACACATTGTTGTCCTGCATTTGTACCAAACACATCAACATTGCCTTGACTGTAAGGTGCTTGAATAGTTTTACTAGGTTCAACAAATACTGGTCCAGGATTTGTTTCTATGTCTCCACTAAGATTGAACCTGCAACAGTTTATCATGTGGTTTAGGCTTTTGTAAGTATTACATGTTGCTACTTCTGAATCATTCACGACCCGTTTAGATAATTCCGCTTTTTTCTTTATACTGCTCAGTTTAAAACGTTGCGAACGCCGTGTTGAACTAACAGTAACACGACGATAATGAACAGATGCGGATCGTATAGAATACCTCACTTTATCACTCAGCAATCTTTTACGTTCCAGACTTGATCGATTAAGCAGACGAAAGATACGAGAAGACTTCGGTATATTGTTTCTAATGTGCCTCCGAACCAGCATCCTTAACTTTCTACTTTTCCTCAAAAGGCGACACAGCTTTTTGGCATCAATTCTACTAGGCACTCGCTCACGAGGATTTTGCGTATCATAATTTGAAAATTCATTGTCACTTTGAAATTTAGCTAAACGAGATCTACAGTTATTTGTTGATACAATAAGAGTGTGAGATTTCACTGGATCGTAACTATTTTTGCATAAAACCAATGATGCGCTGCTAGGCATACTCTCGTATGGTGTACTGCAAGACATGCGTGCGCAACACGAGTAATATCTAGATAATTGCGATTTGCGATCTGCGTCAGCAAATAACTGTGAATATGAACCATCAGAAAACATTTGTATGATAGTTTCAGATTTGAATAAATGCGCCTCCTCATTAATAACACATTTACAGTGATCATATGCAATTTCATTAGGCAGTGGCCTATTCCAACTGCATTTACATTTATTGGGACATGGCCCATCATTGGGACAACACCCATTATCGGAACGAGGCCTGTTATTGGGACATGGCCCAAAATTGCACTGGTTCTTATTGAGACCAGGCTGAACACGCAACTTTCTGAAAAGAATAAAAACATTCAATGAGTATGTAGATCAGGAGTACCTATATAAGTACGGTGGTACTGGGCGGTCATATACAGCATATTTTAGAATTTTGTATTGTCATTGTCACTATACTATAATATAGTCAACACTATAAACGAACCACATTAGCCTACAATCATAAAACTTTGTTTAATCATTCAACGAATATTTCACTTTTACAAAAATAGTTGTAAAGTATCATAATTATTGTGCAAGTGTTGCATCAACAAGAATAACGTCCAAAACGTCCAAATGGTGATCATAAACATGCAATACTGGGTTAATGTTACTTTATAGAAAAAAACAAATGCATGGGAATGCCATAACTATAAAGATAACAACACAACATAGCTTTTCCACAGTTGTTGAAGTACATAGTTTGGAAGCACAATTAAAATTCAATAGAACTCATCTATGTTGACACACATTTATGCAAAATCATGTGACATGCCTATTGTATATTGGGATGATTAACCAATAACAGTGCTTTAAATTTACATTGTTTAATCTTACAGGTGACTGATTAGGTCAAATTATTCCGACTGGTTGTTTGGGTAAGAAGACAATATTATGCATATGACGGGGATGAACCCCAAAGTTGCATGAACCTGAACAATAACATCGATAATGAGTTCTATTGAATTTTAATAGAGTTTCCAAACATCTCGTTCAACAACAACTGTAGCTGAATTACAAAATGAATAAAGTCAAGTGCATAAGTGTATATCATGATTTTACAAACGCCATGTAAAACAAAACAATCCATGTCCCACAAGTAATGGTACCTTGTATGGGTATTGTCCAATAATAGCAATAGCTATATTATAAAAGTCATTATACTGTAGTGTTAATAAAACTCAAATACGAGAGTATACATTACAACCCAACACAACTATTAAGCATTATGATAGATAAATGTGTCACTGCTGTTCGATTTGGGTAACCACACCTTGATTGTACGAAATTTTGATATTTTGCGCTTCTAAAAGTTGTTCTGCAATCTGATCAGTTGACAAACCACCTACTTCAACACCAACAAAATTTTCGATAGCTTGTGTAAAGACGGTAAGATTTACTGTTGAACCAACGGCATCGATTATATTGATTTTTGCAACCACCAGGACTTTACAGTCTGCTAAGCGCATCCTGCTGCTGCAGCGAAGACACTTCACAATCTTCGTTTGGATTGCTGGTGGAATTTTTGCACTACACTCGACACAACTTCGAAAGAATTCGACATTTACTGACCTTATAGATCTCACTTCCATAGTTGTATCTGATGGTGGTAATAATAACGCCGCGGCGGTGGAATCATCTAACTGCTTCAGACCTTCATCACTCTCCTCAATGATACGACCATTCCGAGTGGTAGTTAGATATTTGGCCTGATCGCGATATCTGACCCCGATACCATGTAACTTATAAACATGGCCATCTTGGATGGTGTCGATTTCATCCTCCCAGATGGTGATCGGAAGCACACCAGAATGATCAGTTATTGCACATTTCATCATTCTTGTGTTATTGTGGCCAACAGTTTCTACAGTTAGTCCTCTCGTTATTTTCCCTCGAACATTTACAAAGCTGCCACTTTCTACTTCCGAGGAAACAACAGACAACGTTGTGATACCGTTCGCCTTTGTGTTGTCTTCGTACTGAAAGTTATACTCTGACGAGGCTGGCGTTTGGATTACGGTCATATCGTTGATCAAAATTTCTTCTTCCGATCCATTCAAGGACATTGAGGTAACATAATTTGTAATTTTCGCTGCAGTAATTGTCTTCTCTTTTTCGGCGAAGATGTTATATTTGTCTTTCGAGAAACAAACCGCTCTGACTCGTCCGCTAGCAGTTTGAAGTTTCATCTCAAACCACTTGCGTTTGGGACCTTGTCGAACTTTGGATAAATTGTGCACGTAGCTGATAATCGGTGGCAGCTTTTTCTTTGGTGATATGGTAGTTTTCAGTCCAGACGACATTGTCGATTTTATAAACGAGAGTAAGTGCGAACTGTAGTCAGGTAAAAGCTTATATAGCAACGAGCGGGCAAAGAATCAACTCGTGATTCGCACCACACCCACATTATCACATTAAAACACAAAAGCAAATAGGCAAATAATCACATTATACTAAAATTCTTTTGTCAAATACCCATCATGTGCGCTGAAGTGAAACCTATTGCAATTCACCTACATGGAAATTACCTATCAAGTGTTGTCATTTCCTGCTGTAATCAGTGAACCTTATCTAATGAACTAGCGATTCAATAATAGCACAGAATACTAACCTATCCAGAAGTCCATCTCCATTGTTTTTTGCGTAAGTGCTATTCGTCATGATTCGTCACTCAGCAAGTGCCCTAAACAGAAGCAGTCACCCCCCGGATGAGGCGCCATTTTGAGTATTTCCAGGGGGTGACTGCCCCTGTTTAGGGCACTTGCTGAGTGACGAATCATGTCGAATAGCACTTACGCAAAAAACAATAGAGATGGACTTCTGAATAGTTGACCTGCACCGAAGGACTTAGCATAGCTTATATTCAGTTATGCAGATGTATTTACGTAAAAATCCAAGTTATGATTGGTGCAGGTCAACTAATAGGTTAGTATTCTGTGATAATAGTGTGCTCGGAATAACCATAGAATACCCCGCCAACTGTGCCTTACCCTAAACGTAATACTAACCCTAGCAATATAATACGTAATACTTGCGGGGTGTTCTATAGTTGTACCGTAAAATTTTGTCCCGATCTGAAGCGAACTGACGGAGCCTTAGTCATTTTAGCTTGCTTCGGCTATGCATACTAATTTTGAATATTGTGTATACTAATGTGTACTGCCCAATCTAAAATTGCTCGTAAATGTTCTCAAAATCGAAAAATCAAAAATCTAACTCCGTCGATCGATGGGGAATGTCCCTTAGGACCGTTGTGTGAAGTTTTATGGCGTTCTGATGCCAATCGACGCAGCCTTAGGGTTTACACTACGATACGACTGAAGTGGAAGTGAAAATTGAACAAGTGAAAGTTGGCCGCGGTATTCCCATGCTATGCATACGAAGTATTGTACATTATATCAACATATACTCGACAATAGTTATCCAGCTAAACATGTATGTCAAAATTATCACATCTTCTGGTTCTAAATCAACAATTTTGACGGATTTTGTGCAAGGACAGCTTCGGGTTCCGTTTCGCTTTGGCCGATGCTTGAAATTTCCCGGAAGTACACTTATTTACCGGAAGTTGTCGTCTCCTCCGCAGGCTCTTCGACTACGCGCGCGGCTCGACACAAAATGGAAAAAAAAAATAGGAGCCGAATTTATGACCGCGGTGTCGTACCGACCCGAGGTAAAAAGACAATTTATTATCACATATATGTGGCATTTTTAACTCATTGCTGCCTGGGTTGTCAGGAGAGGGAGGTCAGGCATGTCCAGGGGATTTGACTTGAAAATCTAATTTTTTTGTCAAATATCACAGTGCCCAGGGAACTTGTTTAATAGTCAAATGAAATCAAATTTTCCTCTTATTTTAAACTCACTGACTTCCATCATTGCCTCCTCCACTTGTTCGTTCTGTGGTTTGCACTCATTAATATCTTACCAAATGTACTCTTCATATCACTGAATCACGGTGAGGGATTGTGCTAAATGAAAAGAACTGGGTACTAATGTTGTCAAAAGGCCTGACATCAGAGCTTTGAGATGATCAAATTGTACCACCACAGACTAAAACATTTGGTCAACTCCCCTAAGTATACCCAGCCTCCCCTCCCCCCTGGCAGGTTAACATTGATAGGTGCATTATTATTATTCTTTATTTAAGGAGGATAAGTTTTTCAGCAGAGCTGGTGTTGATTTTACAGAGGGAGGAAAACTGGAGAACCTGGCGAAAAACCCTCGAAGCACAGGAGAGACCAACTGAACTCTACTCACATGAGTCCCCACCCGAGAATGGAGTTATTCCCAGACGGTCACCCATCCAAGTACTAACCCCATCTAACTGGGCTTAACTATTGGTGAGAGGCAGTGCCCTAATAGCACACGTGCTCCCCATTAGAGAGAGAGAGAGAGAAACAAAAAGGGACTGTTTTCAACTGGCTCGAGCAGGAATGTTAATGGCTTAGAAAACTATTTGCAATATACACTGTAACTATTTTTACCTTCTTGCTGGATGTATTCATCAAAAAATTGCTTCAACCTTATTTCAACATTTTGAAAGATAATGAGCTCCATGAAGGCCTGTGTGCTAACACTTTGAGATTCTGAATTGCCCACAAAAAGAGGTTTTGCAACTTCCATATGTGACTTGGCTAGTTGAAGAATTGGGTTAAGCCCAGAGGCCAGCTGATCCATTTCGGCTTTTCTTGATAATATAACTGAATGAAAACAAATAGCCGTGATAGCCTCCAGCTTGTTTTCATGTGTTAAAACCTTTGGAAAGCCAGAATCAATCAGCAAACTTTGTACTCCCATGGATATTCCTTGAAAATCATCTGATGTTTTCGTATTATCAATCTAGATGAGCATAGCAGTGCATACTATAATAATTTATTATCATAAAGCAATACAGCTACAACATGGTAGAGCTTGTAAAATATACCGTAGCTGTTTATTTGGGGAAAATTAAGCCTTGGCTAATATAAGTTGTGGTGTGAGCATCAAGTCCACAATATTCAAGAATTAACTGTGGCTTATTTTCTCGCATATAAACGGCCCTAATGCACTAGCTAGTCTGTTGTAGAATACCTTGCAGGGTTCTTTTGCACATGCAGTGTAGGGACAATTTCCCTAGGTACTTGTAGTATGCTGGGTGGTACAATTTTATATCAACTCCGCATGCTTTACATTGACACGTATTTTGTTTCCAATTTTTCATATTGTTTTCTAGGTTTTGCATCAAACCATTTTAAATTGTGTTAGTTATTATGACATGATGTAAAATGTGGGAAAAGTATTGTTTACTTGTTGTCTCGCTATTTCTGCATATTTTTCACTACTACGGTTCCAGTTTGAGCGTGGATACGTGTAATTTGACGACACACGTTTCACACGGGAAACTAACATATACCGGTCGCGATTTAGGTTAGGTTAGGTTAGGTTAGGTTAGGTTAGGTTAGGTTAGGTTAGGTTAGGTTAGGTTAGGTTAGGTTAGGTTAGGTTAGGTTAGGTTAGGTTAGGTTAGGTTAGGTTAGGTTAGGTTAGGTTAGGTTAGGTTAGGTTAGGTTAGGTTAGGTTAGGTTAGGTTAGGTTAGGTTAGGTTAGGTTAGGTTAGGTTAGGTTAGGTTAGGTAGGTAGGTGAAACCCGCGATAAATATCGCACCGCGACAATTGCCCGTGACCCGCGACAATTACCTGTGACCCGTGGAAAAAAACCGCGACCCGCGAAAAAACCCCGCGACAGGCGACCCGCGACAATTAGATTCTCTCGTCCCTCTGCACAGCATTTTGCCAATAGAGCAAAGATCCTTGGGCAAAGTCCGAGTGGCTGTTTTGCTTCTCCACTGTACTTTAACAGACACAATTGTCGTTTGGGCAGTTGAAAAGTTATCCACTTCGTGTGTGGCCCTCGTTGGTGTGGAAGTTGATCGCGGTTGAAAAGGAGATACTAGTGAGACGCCATGAATAATGATAGCTATAATTATTCCGTACTGCGCGAATTAATCATTTTAATGCGATTAAAAATCCATGTGTCCACTCGTGACCAGAACAAGCTTTTGGCCTCCAATGCGCAGATGCTTATGCCTTATAGGGATTCAATTACCCAAGCTCCGGAAATACAAATACAAGCGTCTGCACGCAGGCTACAACAGAGTTAGCTGACTTCTATATTGTGACTCATATGAACTAACATGTTGCTAAGCGGAAACTGCGAAGTTACTAAGGCCTTGTTTCTTCGCGCAAACGTCGTGTTGTGGGGTTTGTCAGCTTAATGGCCAATCGGAAAAGCACTGTGGAGTTCTTAGCTTCACTTGACGAAGATTTAATTGTGTATAAAGATGAGTTAAAGAATTTCGCACTCGTTTCAAATTGAAACAATCCCGTTTGGCCTTAGTAACGTTACAGTTTCCGCTTAGCAACATGTTAGTTCCCTGCGTGAAACATGTGTCTTCAAATTACGCATGTCCTGCTCCACGCTCAAACCAGAACCATAGTATTTTTTCAATGGTAAGAATTAGATTTAATTATTTTTGCTTCTAATGAGTTAGCAAAAATAATACATGGACTTTCTGCTATAATTGCTGTCATTGTCCCAAATAAAAATAAGACACATTTTTAAAGCAAATTTTTATTCAAAAACAAAAAAACCCATGAAATTAACAGCTTGAAAACTATAAATACGAGAGGAAAAAACAAACCAATATATAATTCAATAAATCATTACAAACCTCTTCAATAGCTTGAAGTACATCATAATCAACAACATCATCTTTTGTTATCTCTGTAATTACAGCATCATTGTCAGGACTTGCTAGATAGGTGTAGACTACTGGACTAAAAAATGGAAATCCTGGACCACCATTGATAATGCTAGCAGTTATCATTTCCCCTGCTACTCTGAACATCCTGGCTCTTAAAGAATCACTATTGTGAACAGGGAGAACCACAGATCCACGTCCTTCAAAAAGCCGCATTGGGCATGATGGAGACAGAAGGGACTTTAAAAGGATGGTAAAGTATTCCCTTCGAGGGCCCCCTCCATCCACTACAGGCTCACCCTCAAATGTAACTTGAACAGGACTGCTGAAGTCAAATGATCGTTTCTTAAAAAACCCAACGCTGTCATTCAGTACACTCTCACGTCGCACACTAATTCTCAGAGGGCTGCAGTTGCTAGGTTGCATGGTAGAAAGCAATTCCGGTAAGCTTCCTTTAGCTTCAGTTGACTGCATACTCCAACTACTTGACTCACCTACAAAACTAAGTTACAGTATTATAGTCACGAACCTAAATCAGAGAAATACCGCCTCATATAACTATTATATAATATTGCAATCTTGAATATATATGTTGATCGATTCAAGCAAGTTGCAAGATTCTCCTGGTCATCCACACGAAACACTATTTTGTTATTTGATCGTTGTAGTATAGCGGCACATCACAAAACTTGTAATAACATGTGGATTAATTCTTTGAAAGTTTTCATGGTGATAAAGTAATATAAATAAAGAACAAGGGAGAACAAGGGAGTCTATTGAGATTACAAAACATTGAACTATTTCTCAGGAAGGACAGCCATTAAACAGCACATGGTGTGCCCTATTCGGAGAACATTCTTGATTTTGTTTTCTAATTAATAAAATTAACGTGATATACCATTGTATTTTTACGTGATTTAATTGATCAGTTGCTTAGTTTATAAATGACGTGAGCCAACAACTTGTTGTCATTGCTTTGATGAAGGCCTGAGTCAACAAGGTGTTTCCACAAAACTTATTTATAACATGTGGATTAGTTTTTTTCTTCCATAATTGAAATATTGCCGTGCAATCAAAGAGATATTACGCTCATATGTATTGTACTGTATACTGTAATAATATATTTACAACAGTAGTATAGTTAGATTTAGCTTGCTGTATTGTGTAAGGGGACTATATGGAATTGGCACCATTAATACTATAAAGCATGTACAGTACATGTATCCAGGTTTGGTTAAGCAAAAACATTCAATTTCACTGCAATAACTCTCTATCATATACTACATGCACTAACATAAAAATACATTATTGTAGTTGCAACAGACCTAGGGAAACTACCAGTGAAGTCTAGTGATTATGTAGTGCTACATTTGCTTCCGTAGTCTGGGGTGCCACAAACCCACTTTGATTAAAGAGGGTGTCCAATTAAATTTGCTCAAATATTCTATTTTTTATAAAATTGCCCAAATCTTTTTGGACACACCTAACGCATTAAGACATACTGTAACAACTACAAATGTTGTCATACACGTTCCATCTTTACAGTCAAAATATAATTACCTTTCCACTTCTGCTTCTGTAGTTTGTTGTGTATTACTGTATTTCTGTACACTACAGAAATGTGAGAAAAAATCTAGCGATAAAAGTCACTTATCCTTGATCCATATTTTGTTTGTTGGTATCGATTTGGGAGAAACATTTGTTAACAGTATTATGATTAAATTTTATGAAAGCTAAATTATAGTTCACATTTTTCCACAAAAAAATTTTCATACACTTCAGTAGTGACTATAGAAATATAGTAATACACAACAAACTACAGATAGAGACTAGTAGAGTAGTAAGACATCTCTAGTTTCAACTTTCAGTCGTCCAAGAATACAATGGGCCTGATTCTTTCAAGGACATTGCTGATTCAGCAGATGTTGGAAATGTATTTGACAAACGGAAATTATTTCACCATCAATGGGAAAGAGTCTAATGATGATGAAATTAATCACTTAATCAGCATAAATACCAATGATACTTATTACTGTACAGTAGCAGCAAACCACATCTTCTTACCTTTATTTTCTTCTACATGTAAAAGTGCATCCACAGCATCTTCTGTGTCAATGGAATTGGTAACAGTTTGTTTAATCACCTCTTTAGGATGGTCAGGAAACATTTTTGTCAATTTGGCAAAGGTTTCTTCATCATCATCAATAATTAACTGGGCATCATCATCAGAACAACTTACACTATTCATCACAGAAAGTGCACAAGCTGTATCTTTACTATCATCCACACTGGTGACTTCAATGATCTTCTTTTCCTTGTTACTTGCATTTGCAGCTACTGTGGAAACAATAGAAGCATCCACCAGGTTAGGCTTATTTAACCTAACATAAATGGCCCCTTGGCCAATGAGAGATTTGACCTGTTTGTATCCCAGTTCCTGATCTTTCTTTAGAACTGGTGTAGAAACAACCTTTCCTCTGACTTTAACAAAATCAAAGTCATCAAGCAACAGATTTTTCACTCGGCTGACAAGAACTTCTTGTATATTCTTTCGAATTGTCTGTTCATCTGCATTTGTCATGATAACTATTTTTCAAAATACTATACCTGCTTTAACATTTTCAGATGGAGACATACTTGAACTTGTGCCAGAAATTTGCCGTTGAACCTAAAAAAATAATTATATATATACATATACATATACATATAGTCATATACATATACATATATATATATTTATACATATACATATACATATACGTATACGTATACGTATACGTATACGTATTGTATTGTATTGTATTGTATTGTATTGGACAATTATTCACCAAAGCGAGGTGAATATCAGTGTACATGTATAATAACCGAGATGAAGTCGAGGTTACTATTCACCAATATTCACTGAGCCTGAGGTGAATAATTGTTTTAATATAAATACACATTTTCGTACTTTTAGGAACAACATTTTCTTTAAAATTGTTAATTTCCTTGTCTGTCGTTTTGACAACTTGGCTGGCAGCCATTTTGAATAAACGCTGTAGGTGATTATTGAGAATTAATCCGAAGTAGCTCGACCAATCAGCGCGCGCGACCAATCAGCGCGCGCGATTTTCTATAATCACCGGTGTATTTATACTAATATATTATATATATATATATAAATATATATATATATATATATATACAGTATATATATATATGTAAAGTACGTCGTTTTAAACCTTTTATTTACTTTATATTTCTACAGTCGACTCGCTAAAAAAACACACACTGTCACACGGACCTGGCCGAACTTTGTCCTTCGTGTCAGGTGAACCGTGGTGCCATGTCACGTCATTTCCGGTCTATTACACTTTCCCCTGCCACGAAAAGAGTGGACCTCCGATTTCACCTTAAAACTGACGCTTACAACAGTAAGTCTAATTATAACAAAACACAAACACAATTTTAACAATCGTTTTTAAGGCTATCTACTGTCTTCTTTGCTGCGTTTAACAAATTCACTACATAATCCCCGTACCAGTTGGGAGGTTTGCGTTCGCGGGCTGGTCGTTAACTCAGGGTTATTTCGTCCATGGATGGTCCTATTACCTCGTCTTCGTCACTGTCAGATTCATCACATTGGGAAGGTTGCCTGTCGCTTAATTCGCCATCTAACATCTCTAGTATGGGCGACTCTTCCTCCATGTCAACGCTGGAGTCGGGACAATGTCCCAAATCCTCCCCTCCTTCCCTTGGTGGACCAGTAGGTGTCGCGGCATTACTCATGTCTGGAATAGTGGTGGTCAAGAGTTCATGTTCAGAGTCATCTTCATTAGGTTCCTCGTTGAATGTGTCCTGGTTATCCTCTTCTACAGCTGGCTGAAGAGATCCTTTCAAGTGTTTCAGATTGTTGAAATGAACAACCTTTGAACGACTTCGAGCGCTGCCTTCCTTCTGCACCTTGTATGTGACGTCAGTGACTCTTTCCTTCACAATATAAGGGCCGGTCCACAAACGATGGAATTTTGAAGCTTCAGTCGGTTTGAGCTGTGGATTGAATAACAGTACGCTGTCACCTGGTTGAAATTGTTTCTCCTTGATTCCTTTGTCATAAGCTTCCTTTTGTCTTCGTTGAGCAACTCCCAGTTGCACTCGAACATCACGATATGCTTGTGTGAGATGGTCTTCAAGGTCACCAATAAAATCCCCGTACTGCGATTCTTTATTTTCTTCATCTGCCATCATCACATCCAAAGGCACCCTAATCTCGCGACCAAACATCAGATGATATGGTGAGTATCCCGTTGACGTGTGGATACTGCTTCGATATGCCATCAAACAGTAGTCAAGGTGTTCGTCCCAGCGGTCATGAGTGTTTTCCAGCCGTGTCTTCAGTAGAGCCTTCAGAGTGCGATGAAAATTTTCCACCTGTCCGTTCCCCTGTGGATGGTAGGCAGTTGTTCGCGTTTTCTTCATTTGGAGCAACTTACACATCTCTTGGAAAACACCAGATTCAAAATTACAGCCCTGATCTGTATGGATACTGTCTGGAACACCGTACCGACAAACCCAATGTTTCACAAATGCACGTGCACAAGTGACTGCCCGCTGATTTCGTAAGGGATAGGCTTCTACCCATTTAGTGAAGGAACATTGTACAGTTAATATATACACATTTCCCTTCTTACTTCTAGGTAGTGGGCCCACAATATCCATATGAACTCGTTGCATCGGGTGACCAGAAATCATGGGTTTCAGGGGCGCTTTGGGTTTCTTTGATGACTTGCAAGTTGCACAGATAACACAATTACGACAATACTCACGGACAATTGTGGGAAAGTCCAGGTCTCCAAAAACGGTCTTTCATCTTCTTTAACGTCTTGTTGGCTCCCAAGTGATTTCCAGTTGAACCATCATGCAACATGTTGAGAGCAGGTTTTACAAGACTTGAGGGAAGAACAACCCGACGTCTGGATTTTCGCGAATCTGGTAAGTGATTGATATAAAGTACTCCTTCTTTCACTTGAAGTAGTTCAAACTGGGCCCAAATAGCCCTAGTTGCTGGACTTGATCCTTGTAACTCTGCGGGTGATGGTTTTCCTTTTCCTTGAGGTAAATGTTTCAACACAGGAGCAATATCAACATCTTCACCTTGGGCACGAGCGAGGTCTGCTGGCTCCCATCCGATAAGCAAACAGGACATGTCAATGTCTTCTTTTGAACAGTTGCCTACAGCAGATACACCGAGAACGTGGTTGCTTTCTTTAGCTTTAGGTTGACCTGAATTACAAGAAGGGCATTCTCCATGTTTGTTTCGACGCTGAGGCCTCCTCGACATTGCATCAGCATTTTCGTGTTTCTTCCCTGGCCGATGTTCCACTTCAAACTCGTATTCTTGGAGACGCTCAAGCCATCTAGCTACCTGTCCCTGTGGCTCACGGAAGGTTAATAGCCACTTCAGTGCTTGGTGATCGGTCCGAACCAGGAATTTACAGCCTAACAGATAGTATCTGAAGTGATCGATGAATTCCACCAAGGCAAGCATTTCTAGTCTGGTAGCACAGTCGTTCTTCTCTGAGGCATGAAGTGAACGACTACCGTATGCAATTACACGTTCTGATCCATCTAATTGCACTTGAGAGAGAACTGCACCGATCCCGTGGTCAGTACTGGCATCAGTGTCGAGTATGAAACGTCCTGCCTTTGGTCCAAACGATGGATACGCGAGAACAGGGGGGCTACACAGGTGCTGTTTTAGTGCTTGAAACGCATTTTCTTGCTCCTTACTCCACTGGAATGAGCAGTTTCTCTTTAAGAGGCGATAGAGTGGCTCTGCAGTCATTGAAAAACCCATGATGAACTTACGGTAGTACCCAGCGAGTCCCAGAAAACTGCGGAGTTCCTTGATATTCTTTGGAGTTGGCCAGTTATGTAATGCCGTTATCTTTTCAGGAACAGTCTCAATCCCATTACTAGAAATAACATGGCCAAGAAAATTCACACGCTTCTTCAAGAAATGGCATTTCTTTGGTTTCAGCTTCACACCAGCAGCTCTAAGACGCTCAAATACTGCACGCAAACGATTAAGATGTTCATCAAAGCTCTTGGACCAGATGAGTATATCATCTAGGTATACGAGGCAGTATTTCCAGGTCAGTCCTTGCAGGGCCATGTTCATCAGACGTTGGAAGGTCCCAGGGGCATTAGTAAGTCCAAATGGCATTACTAACCACTCAAACTGACCTTGGGGTGTAACAAATGCTGTTTTTGCACGGTCCTTTTCTGCAACTTTCACCTGCCAATACCCTGAAGCTAAGTCGAGACACGTGAAATAGCAAGCTCCATCCAGTGATTCCAGTATATCATCCACTCTGGGCAAAGGTTGGGCATCTCTAGTGGTAATAGCATTTAACTTCCGATAGTCAATACACATTCGAAAATCACCATCACGTTTCCGGACCAACACCACTGGACTGCTCCATGGGCCGTTTGATGGTGCAATTCGGCCTTGGGAAAGAAGTGAGTCAAGCTGCTTTTCTACCACCGGTCTTCGGTGAGGTGGAAGTCTTCTTGGCTGTTGTTTGATAGGTTTGTGGTCACCAGTATTGATTTCATGTTCCATTAAATGACTCAACCCAATATCAGTTTCATCTTTAGCAAACACATCCTCATATTCTTGGATTGTCTCAAAGAACTTTAACTCCTGATCTTGGGTAAGTTCATTTATTTCAACTTTCAATTCTTTGTACCATTCCTTATCTTTCACGGAGGCACTTGCTGGTACATGAGATGATTTTGTCCCTTTCTTTGTTGAATTAGGACTATTGGACTCTAATTCTTCAGAATCTTTTGAATGTACCATGACTCTTGTGTGGTCCAGAGGGTGAAACTGTCCAACAACTTCGTTCTCTTGCAAACAGATTTCTTTATCAGTAAAGTTCGCTAAACGAATCAATGCTGTTCCATTTCTGGGTACAACCATTGCACGAGCAAGACAAATTTCTTTATTCTTCCTCATACTTTTGGCTTCTTCTATTATACCTGGAGATCCATAATTCTTCTCATAACCGGGTGGTAAATGTCCTTCTGTAAGGACCTCAGTTCCAGGTGGAATTGTAGTAGCTGAATGAAGAGTAATCCTACACACTGAAGGGGCTTGCTTCTCATAGTGAATTGGAACTTCGCTGCCCTGGATTACAAATGTTCCCGTGTCATACATTATACGGCAACAGTATTTACGAAGGAAGTTTGTTCCAAGAAGACAGTCATGGCTTATGTTCCGAGCGACAATCATTGGAAAATTCACATCAGTATTCCCAATTCGAAGGCGTATGGCTGTCTCCCCAAGAATTATGATTGCAGACCCATTCGCTGTTGTAAGGGTGCCACATACTGGTTTAAGGTTTACCCCATTTGTCCCACTTTTCTTCCACATCTTTTCGCTTACAACGCTTACAGTGGATCCGGTGTCCAACATAATTGACATTTGCTGGTGATTTACAATGCCAGTTACATAAACACCTGATTCACTGAGAGTTGAAGTCACAGCGTGGGGTGGAGCTGAATTTACTTTTGATTCGAGGACTGGTTGCTCCCCAGCAGTCCTCGGTACTCGTTTCCCGAATTATTTCTACTAGGGCAGTTTCTAGCAAAGTGTCCTTCTTCATTACAGGAGTAACATACCTGTTTCCGTTGGCGTCCACGGTGGGTTCTGGGTTGGCTTTCGAGCTGTTGAATTCTCTCGTTCATCTGAACAACTAATTCTTTCATTTCTCGTAGCTCTTTTGAGACTTTATCCTCATTTGGACCACTTACAGCATGGCACTGGCCTTTGGTTTTCGGCGGCGTTTGGGGTACTTTGCAACTTTGTGAAGCTTTCCTCGCGCTCTCAATTTGTCGTACCAGACGGACTGCTTCCGAAAGCGATTTTGGCTGGCTAATAAATAATTTTTCTCTTGTTTCGTCGCTTACGCAGACTCCTTGTAGAAAACTATCACGGGCAAGCTCTACTTTGAAGTCAAAGACAGCTTCTGGATATGCATTTTCGACTAATTCCAACAAAGCGTCGGCAAACGTTTCAAAATCTTCGCCTGGTTTCTGATAGCGTGATCGTAGCTGTAATTTATAATCTCCAGTAGTACGAGCTGATTCAAATCGTGCCTTTAATTTCGCAGTAAACTCATCAAAGGATACTGTTCCCGGTACTTGTAAGAGTTCCACAGCTTTGTAGGCTTTCTCGTCAAGAAGGTTAATAACATATGCTCTTCGTTGGTCATTTGGTATTTTGACAAGGTTGGCATACTCCATAAACTGAGAAAACCACGTCTTGAAGTTTTGACTCGTTGTGTACGGTCGTGGAGGTTTAATATTTCGATACATTGAGTGTGTCAAGCCTTCCAATGGCCCTGTTCCTTGTTGTTTACCAGTTTTCTGTAAAGCCACAGCAAGCGCTTCGACAAGATTGTTCACCGACTCGTTTCCAAGGCCGACGGCCCCTTGAGAAGTTTCACCATCTTGAACTTCGACTTCGTTCTCCGACATTTACAAAAATATGGTTTCACAAGATCTCACCAGTTTTGGGCTTTTCTTCGCTATCTACACACAATCTTTCACAATGTACCAATTCTAACAACGTCTACTCGATATAATCAATCCCAATCCGCTGCCACCAGTGTAAAGTACGTCGTTTTAAACCTCTTATTTACTTTATATTTCTACAGTCGACTCGCTAAAAAAACACACACACTGTCACACGGACCCGGCCGAACTTTGTCCTTCGTGTCAGGTGAACCGTGGTGCCATGTCACGTCATTTCCGGTCTATTACATATATATATATATATATATATATATATATATATATATATATATATAAATATTACCAGGGTTAAGTCACGTTGGCCTGAAAAACAGAGAAAAATCTTCTCGACGTTTCGAGCGAAGGCCCTTCGTCAGGAGAAATTAGTAAACAACTCACATGTGGTCACGCGTATTTATAGCAGAGCTACAATGGGAATCACGTGAACACATGTAAGCCAATAAAAACAAAGTAAACAAATAAATTAATATGTAATTTTAGCCTGTGTGCAGGTGCTGACCCAATTTGTGGGTCAGCTACCTGCAAATAGGCAGAGAAACAGGTTATAAATTACTATTTAAATCATCAGAAAAAGGTTAAGGAAAAGGTGTGGAATATGGTGGTGGAGTGAGCTAAATGAAAGATAATCGCTCATTGAGGCCGTGAGGGTGAATGGTACCAAGTTTGTAAATGAGACGCATTTCTTGTTTACGACAAGTATCGTTACAACCTGTAATGGGCTGAATGGCGCAGATTTTCATGTTGGAAAAGGAGTGGTTGGCACTGTTGATTAACAGGTTTGTTTTGCACATTGTTTTTGACATCACGAAGGTGTTCAACAAACCTGTCACCTAAACGTCTTCCAGTTTCTCCAATGTAAAGCATGGGACATTTACTGCAAGAGATACAGTAAATGAGGTTGGAGGAAGTGCAAGTGAAACTATGGGTTATGTTGAACCTACATTTTGGAGCCGAAATTGAAATTGAGGAGTATAAATATTTACAGGTGTTGCACCTACCACGACAGCAAGAGCTGGTGCCAGCATGTGATACCAAGGCTTGCTGCAGTGAGCTGTGAACAACGTTTTCCCGGATGTTTTTGCTATGCCGAAAAGATACTAGGGGTTTCTCAGAGAAAATAGAAGATGTTTCTGGGTCATTTTTAATGAGGTCGAAATTGCGGCTAATGATGTCCCTTACTTTGAAATTGAAGGGATGAAAAGTGAGAACTAGAGGTACTTTTTCATCAGAAATGGTAGCGAAAGGTTCGCTTAAGGTGTCTGAACGGGAAATGTTGGAGACCTTGTGTAAGGCAGTGTCTAAGAGGTGGGAAGGATAACCGCAATTAACAAAAAAGTTTCTCATTTCCAAACATTTGGCATTGAAATCGTCGTCTTCACTGCAGAGGCGGCGAAGACGAAGAAATTGAGAGAAAGGAATGGAAGTTTTGGTGTGTTTAGGATGATGAGAGGAGAAGAGGAGGTAGCTATGAGAGTCAGTGGTCTTGTAAAAGACAGAAGTGCTCAGCTTATTACCATTAATGGAGACGAGAATATCTAAGAACGACACACTAGTCTCACTGATCTCCCATGTGAACTGGAGTGTTGGGTGGAAGTCATTAACATAGTTAATGAAGCAAACCAGGTCAGAATATCTAAGAACGACACACTAGTCTCACCTACTCACCTAGTCTCCCAACACAACACCACCATTCGATCCACCATCAACAACCTCATCACCACTGGGGAATTGCCTGATACAGCAAGCAATCTCCTAACCACCACTCCACGCACACCTGTCATGTACTTCCTTCCTAAAATTCACAAACCCAACAACCCAGGCAGACCTATAGTGTCTGCTTGTGGTTGCCCTACCCAAGCCATTTCATCCTACCTTGACCACATCATGGCGCCCTTGGTTAAGAATTTACCTTCTTACATCAAGGACACCAAACATGCTCTGAAAATTTGTGACCGCATTAGTTTTCAGGGTTCACATCATTTCATCTTCACCATGGATGTCATCATCCTAAACACACCAAAACTTCCATTCCTTTCTCTCAATTTCTTCGTCTTCACCGCCTCTGCAGTGAAGACGACGATTTCAATGCCAAATGTTTGGAAATGAGAAACTTTTTTGTTAATCGCGGTTATCCTTCCCACCTCTTAGACACTGCCTTACACAAGGTCTCCAACATTTCCCGTTCAGACACCTTAAGCGAACCTTTGGCTACCATTTCTAAAGAAAAAGTACCTCTAGTTCTCACTTTTCATCCCTTCAATTTCAAAGTAAGGGACATCATTAGCCGCAATTTCGACCTCATTAAAAATGACCCAGAAACATCTTCCATTTTCTCTGAGAAACCCCTAGTATCTTTGGTGAAGGCTATTTCAGATACACTGAAGCACCTCGGGCCCAGTACTTTTATAACTTTACACGGCCAAGCGTATCGCAAACATATCTCTTTCCCATCTATTTCTTGTGTTAAAATCAACATATGGATATTTTATTTACAAATGTTATGAAACGTCAATGTTTAAAAGAACGACAAGTGTTCGGACAAGATAATGATCAAAACTGGAGATATTTTAGAATGGTATGAAGACTAAACTGTGAACATATTTTGTTCGATGTTCATATATAGGTTAGCGAGAAAGAGTAAAAGACGATCTGTGTAAGATATACAGTAGCAAAGGAAAAATATTTTGATTGAGGTAAGATGTACGGAAACATACGGAATTGATATTCTGATATAAAATAATTTTGGTTTTGTTACTTTTGAGTTTTGTACTAACGAACTGCATGGTTTAATGGTTCATTTAATCTAACATTTTAATGCAATGTAACTGTTATATACAATGTTTAAATTTTTGATGCTTGAAATTTCTGTATTAAAAATGTCATGTTTGTATTTTCGTTTAGACAATTATTGAATTTTATTATATAAAATAGAGTGTTTTATTCTAAATAGAGTATTTTATTTTATTCTCTATATATATTTCGTTAAAATATAGAATTTTCAGATCTTTTACCTACATACATGTATAACAACATTATGCCTTGGACTTTCTTTCTTGCAAGCATGGATTTTGATTGCTGCTTCCTTTTTCGCTTGATGCTTGGTTTAATTTCAGCAGACAGGGTGACCCCATTAATGCTGTTGCTTTCAGCTTCCAAATCATGTAGTGCTGATCCAAGTACTTCTTCCAATTTATTGAGCCCTGTTACACTTGTGCATTCATTCACTAAATTCTTAATGCTTGCAAGCAAATCGCAGCATCTGGTCACAAGTGTCCTTTTAGGATACAGTTTTTTTGGAATTTCTGATGCTGGTACAGGTACAGGTACAGGTACAGGTACAGGTACATGCACACTGTCAGTTTCCGTTATGTCTGAGTGCTGCGTCGAATTGCTGCTGTCATTTACATGTACTTGCTGATCATGAATTGAGTCATCAGCACATGTGTGATCAATACCTTGGAAAAGAATATCATTACCCAGGGTTAGGTATGGTGATTCTTTATATTCAACTGGCAAATCTTCCCAACTCCATGTGCTATCATTCTGCATAACTGACAACATATGTTTGCATGGTAGATAGTTTCTGTGCCAGTCCATGCAGTCACAACTAGGTATGCTTTTATCTCCAGGAGATAAAAAAACACACTTTGTAATCACAGTCACTTGTCTCACTTTTAACTGAAAAAATACCAGATGCTTCATCTACAACTGTTACTTGTGCTTCTGTTGCAAATACGAGTCTCTTCATGCAGTGTTCCACAAAATAATTTGGTCGGTTGTGGAGAAAATAAGGTATTTGTTTGTTGTACCTTTTATACGCAGTGGAGCATTCTGTATTAGCACCAATGTACCTGTGGGGATAATAAAACAAATTCAGTGACCTTACTAACAAATTTTACTCAACTGCTGTAGCAGAACTACATGTAGTGTTAACTGCACTTGTGTTTACCTGTTTACTTTTGAACAACCGACTCGTAGGCGTAACAGCAATAACTGAAACATTTACAAGTGTACTGTACAATGGAAAAACATACCCTTCGTACTTGTCAGGAAGAAATTCTTCAACAAGGATCTTTAACATTGCACTGAGTGAATGTTTTCTTAAGGTGTGCAAGTACTGATGTTTAAGAGCACCATTCTGTCTTTCCAATCCATTGTTCGTGCCAACATTCACAAGGAGCCGTTCCTTTCGAAATGCCCACACCCACTTCTGAAAAAAAAGACATTTATGTCCCCAACCATATTATGGTATATATTGCATGATTCTGCACATGTTCCTAGGCATGCATTATTTTTGCAGGCCATACAGTACTGTCACCTTTTTTGGTGGGCTGTACATAAATGTACAAGTAAAGTCATAGAAAGAAATTCTACAATTTCTGTAGATATTAGCATCGCAAGGTTTTCTCTTTTTAGAAATGGTTGCATTCTTTTTAGTTTTGCACACATTTTTATGGATGTGAATTGGGAAATGATGGTTTAATAAGTTTGGTTTTGGGGAACAGATAAGACAGCATTACTAACCTCTTTATGCTTAAGCCAGGTATTTTCAAACCACTTTCTAACATTTGGGTTTTCCTTCCATTCCTTACTTTCCTTCAGGTTTTCAAGTGCTTTTTTGAGCATTTCTTCAGTTCTAGACTTAGCTACTTGTCTTATTTTGGCCAAAAAGCTTTCTCGAACAGCAGACACACCATTGTCTTTTTTTGCTGTCCAACGCTCCCAAGCCTGTTCACGATGGAAGTCACACAGCAGTACTTGGCATTCTACAAATAAAATGGCATTTGATTATAATTATTGACCTATGGGTCTTGGGTACTCGATTTCCTACACACATAGGATATACATGCAGTATACTACACACGTAAAAATGCACAAGTTGTTACAGACCTGCAACCTAGCTAGTGTCATCAAGCTGATATCAGGATGCATTCGCATCGCTTGTTCCCAGTTGTTGTGACATATATGTACATCTGCCTTCAGAAGTTTATCTTAATGATTACTGTACCTGGAAAGATTAACTCGAGAGAATTTATCTCTTCTTCACAGAGATCAGTCATGAAGTTTTGTGGCTCCCAACCTGGATTCCACTGTTGGATAATGGACAATGCTTCTGTTATACTCTCTGTGGTTTCATCCTGCACCACAAATGAAGCCACAATGATGTAGTCAACATTAGTTTTTACTGCAACAAAGAATAATGGCACGGAATACTTTGTTGTTTTGTAGGTAGCATCCAAAAAAGCAAGATCCTGCCCATATCGCAAAAGCAGTCTGGACTGCCATGCTGTTTGATGCACGAAGAGAAGTCTGTCTTCTTGCTTCTTTGCTTTAGTTATGATTTCATCTCCACACTCAGATTCACTGTCATCACACACGAAATTTGCAGAATCTTCTTCACTGCCCTCCTTGTATGGTCGGTAGAAAAACCTGTCACCTGGGTTTTCTGTTTTCCAGGAGTCAACAAGTAGTTTAACATTATCTTGGTCCATTGCTGAAAGCCTGGACCTTATGGTAGCAGTGTACATATGGTTTTTTATTGTTTTTGGTTTTGGAAAATATCTGCGATTGTTGCGTTGTGGCTGTTTTTTCCACGAAATAAGTCGTCCTTCACATACATTTTTAGATGTCGTCTCATTTCTCCAACGTTGCGTACCCCCTCGCCAACCAGTTCATTAATTTTCTGAATAAGTCTTTCATCCAGCCTTTGCATCATACCTCCATGCTGAAAACAAGAAAGTATAGCAATGTTTAGCAGGGAAATAAAGCTTTATGCTGTTTAATTCATCACTAATACTGCAAGGTGCCTAATTAAAGAGGAGAGGACTGGTATAACAATAACATTATAAAACCTTTAAGCTACTGTAGGGTCCAAAGGGTACTGGGTTTTAAATAACCCCAATCATTTAATTCATAATTGGTCCCTATATGGTAACTTGAGATCATTATTCTTACCAATCCAAGTTTGTGTCTAGTGTGATCATTTTGTTGAGGTAAAGTAATGTAAATACGGTGCTCCATTTTCACACCTCCTTTCTGAATATCAGCTCTTAGTGCAACCGAGGCAAGGTCACGTTTCTTCTTTTTTGCATCTAGTGGAATCTAGCAAAAAGAGTATATATGTATTAAAAATTAAGATTGCTAGACAATATTAATTTAATTCAAGTCAAGTACAGTTACATGACATTGTCTAACTTTACAACGTTTTTTACAATATACTGTACAGTATTTTACAATATTATTATACATAATATTATACAGATTTTACCTCATAATTGGGAAATCTCACCACTTCTTTCATGTGAATGACAGCGGAGCAGTCTAATTTTTTTGTATCATGCTTCCAAAAACGGTGTAACACGACCAGATGCCCCCCCTTCAGAATGCCTCCCCGGGCATCTGGTGCTAGGACCAGTTGCCCCCCTTCAGGACCAGATGCCCCCCTTGTGAAATCCTTTAAAATACTTCTTAAAGCAAGTTCGAAATGTACTGAAACTTGTTTCGAAACTAACAATAAAACTCTTAGATGGTTAAATGATTTTGCAAGCGTTCGATAGACGTTGAAATGTCTTCCAAAGCGCCATTGAAATGTTAATCGCGTTCGGCAATGATTAATGGTTGTTTTTCTATTTTTGAAACATTGCTTCGGAGAAAAACCCGTGCTGATAGTGCCTTTTTCAGAGTTTTTCAGAGGTCTATTTCAACGCTTTGAAACATCAGCTCAACGATGTTACAATCAGTAAAAAACGAAACTTGAACATCTATTTAATAAATTTAATAATGAAAGACAAAGTCCGAAAGCCAGCACGTGGAAGTACATTAGAATTTCAATTTTGTCAGTGGTCACGGTCATTGGTCATGCTGAATTTCTAATTTATTAAACAGATGTTCAAGTTTTGTTTTTTATTGATTGTAACGTCATTGAGCTGATGTTTCGAAGCGTTGAAATAGACCTCGGTTTTGGGGTCTGGCATACTCTGAAAAAGGCGCTATTTTGGCACAGGTTTTTCTCCGAAGCACTGTTTCAAAACTAGAAAAACAAATACATTAATCATTGCCGACCACGATTAACATTTCCTGATGGCACTTTGGAAGACATTTCAACGTCTATCGAACGCCTGCGAAATCATTTAACCATCTAAGAGTTTTATTGTTAGTTTCAAAACAAGTTTCAGTACATTTCGAACTTGATTTAAGAAGTATTTTAAAGGATTTCACAAGGGGGGCATCTGGTCCTGAAGGGGGGCAACTGGTCCTAGCACCAGATGCCCCGGGGGGCATTCTGAAGGGGGGCATCTGGTCCTGTTACACCGGAAATAAAAATCTTTAATAATTGTGGTTGCCGACTTAGACATTGGGGGGAAAATTTCGATGGCTTCTGTTATTTTTTACCAGCTTTCCTATATAGCAAATTGAAGCTCATTCTATCGTCTTGCTGGCCCAAGAAAAATTAGAAGTGGGCCAGATCTTGTTTAAGATTTATTCGCATACGCCGAAACTGTGAAACTAGCACCACATTCACTTGGGGGGAAAATTTCGATGGCTTCTTTTAATTTTAACCGGCTTTCCTATATATCAAAATAAAGCTCACTCTATCCTCTTGCTGGCCGAAGAAAAAATAGAAGTGGCCCAGATCTGGTTCAAGAGTTATTCGCTTTTAAAGCGAGACGCCCATATTGTTTATAATTACACAGCGCGCTAAAAATAGAATACTTTATTGTTAATTCGTCGGGATGGTCTTGGGGGAAACATTTCGATGGCTTCTTTTAATTTTAAGCGGCTTTCATCTATATCAGAATGAAGCTCATTCTATCTTCTTGCTGGCCCAAGAAAAATTAGAAGTGGCCCAGATTTGGTTCAAAAGTTATTAGTTTTTAAAGCGAGGCGCCAAGACTGTAAATAGCACAGCGAACCGAATTCACTTGTAGCTGACATAACTCTTTAAGGGAAATATTTCGAGGGCTTATGTTAACTTTCACCGGCTTTCCTATACACCAAAATGAAGCTCATTCTATCTTCTTGCTGGCCCAAGAAAAATTAGAAGTGGCCCAGATCTGCTTCAAAAGTTATTAGCTTTTAAAGTGACGCGCCAAAACTGTCAATTGCGCAGCGCTCTAAAAATTAGAACACTTTAGTCATTATTATTAGATTCGCCGGGACCGTTTTGGGGGGAAAATTTCGATGGCGTCTGTTATTTTTTAATGGCTGTGCTATATATCAAAATGAAGCTCGTTCTATCATCTCGCTGGCTCAAGAAAATCTAGAAGTGGCCCAGATCTGGTTCAAAAGTTATTAGTTTTTAAAGCGAGGCGCCAAAACTGTAAATAGCACAGCGCTCTAAAATTAGAACACTTTAGTCTTTATTATTAGATTCGCCGGGACCGTCTTGGGGGGAAAATTTAGATGGCCTCTGTTATTTTTTAATGGCTTTGCTATATATCAAAATGAAGCTCGTTCTATCATCTCGCTGGCCCAAGAAAAACTAGAAGTGGCCCAGATCTGGCTCAAAAGTTATTCGTTTTTAAAGCGACGCGCCAAAACTGTAAATAGCACAGCGAGCCGAATTCACTTGTAGCTGACATAACTCTTTGGGGGAAATATTTCGAGGGCTTATGTTAACTTTCACTGGCTTTCCTATATATCAAAATGAAGCTCGTTCTTTCTTCTTGCTGGCCCGAGAAGAATTAGAAGTGGCCCAGATCTGGTTAAAGAGTTATTCGCTTTTAAAGCGAGACGCCCATATTGTTTATAATTACACAGCGCGCTAAAAATAGAATACTTCATTATTATTTCGTCGGGATGGTCTTGGGGGAAACATTTCGATGGCTTCTTTTAATTTTAAGCAGCTTTCATCTATATATCAAAATGAAGCTCATTCTATCTTCTTGCTGGCCCAAGAAAAATTAGAATTGGCCCAGATTTGGTTCAAGAGTTATTCGCTTTTAAAGCGAGAAGCCCAAACTGTCAATTACAGCGTGCCGGAAATAAAAATCTTTAATAATTGTGGTTGCCGACTTAGACATTGGGGGAAAAATTTCGATGGCTTCTGTCATTTTTTACCAGCTTTCCTATATATCAAATTGAAGCTCATTCTATCGTCTTGCTGGCCCAGGAAAAATTAGAAGTGGCCCAGATCTTGTTTAAGAGTTATTCGCATACGCCGAAACTGTGAAGCTAGCACCACATTCACTTGGGGGAAAAATTTCGATGGCTTCTTTTAATTTTAACCGGCTTTCCTATATATCAAAATAAAGCTCACTCTATGCTCTTGCTGGCCCAAGAAAAATTAGAAGTGGCCCAGATCTGGTTCAAGAGTTATTCGCTTTTAAAGCGAGACGCCCATATTGTTTATAATTACACAGCGCGCTAAAAATAGAATACTTCATTATTAATTCGTCGGGATGGTCTTGGGGGAAACATTTCGATGGCTTCTTTTAATTTTAAGCGGCTTTCATCTATATGAAAATGAAGCTCATTCTATCTTCTTGCTGGCCCAAGAAGAATTAGAATTTGCCCAGATTTGGTTCAAAAGTTATTAGTTTTTAAAGCGAGGCGCCAAGACTGTAAATAGCACAGCGAACCGAATTCACTTGTAGCTGACATAACTCTTTGAGGGAAATACTTCGAGGGCTTATGTTAACTTTCACCGGCTTTCCTATACACCAAAATGAAGCTCATTCTATCTTCTTGCTGGCCCAAGAAAAATTAGAAGTGGCCCAGATCTGCTTCAAAAGTTATTAGCTTTTAAAGTGACGCGCCAAAACTGTCAATTGCACAGCGCTCTAAAAATTAGAACACTTTAGTCATTATTATTAGATTCGCCGGGACCGTTTTGGGGGGGAAATTTCGATGGCGTCCGTTATTTTTTAATGGCTGTGCTATATATCAAAATGAAGCTCGTTCTATCATCTCGTTGGCCCAAGAAAAACCAGAAGTGGCCCAGATCTGGTTAAAAAGTTATTCGTTTTTAAAGCGACGCGCGAAAACTGTCAATAGCACAGCGCTCTAAAATTAGAACACTTTAGTCTTTATTATTAGATTCGCCGGGACCGTCTTGGGGGGAAAATTTAGATGGCCTCTGTTATTTTTTAATGGCTTTGCTATATATCAAAATGAAGCTCGTTCTATCATCTCGCTGGCCCAAGAAAAACTAGAAGTGGCCCAGATCTGGCTCAAAAGTTATTCGTTTTTAAAGCGACGCGCCAAAACTGTAAATAGCACAGCGAGCCGAATTCACTTGTAGCTGACATAACTCTTTGGGGGAAATATTTCGAGGGCTTATGTTAACTTTCACTGGCTTTCCTATATATCAAAATGAAGCTCGTTCTTTCTTCTTGCTGGCCCGAGAAGAATTAGAAGTGGCCCAGATCTGGTTAAAGAGTTATTCGCTTTTAAAGCGAGACGCCCATATTGTTTATAATTACACAGCGCGCTAAAAATAGAATACTTCATTATTATTTCGTCGGGATGGTCTTGGGGGAAACATTTCGATGGCTTCTTTTAATTTTTTAAGCAGCTTTCATCTATATATCAAAATGAAGCTCATTCTATCTTCTTGCTGGCCCAAGAAAAATTAGAATTGGCCCAGATTTGGTTCAAGAGTTATTCGCTTTTAAAGCGAGAAGCCCAAACTGTCAATTACAGCGTGCCGGAAATAAAAATCTTTAATAATTGTGGTTGCCGACTTAGACATTGGGGGAAAAATTTCGATGGCTTCTGTCATTTTTTACCAGCTTTCCTATATATCAAATTGAAGCTCATTCTATCGTCTTGCTGGCCCAGGAAAAATTAGAAGTGGCCCAGATCTTGTTTAAGAGTTATTCGCATACGCCGAAACTGTGAAGCTAGCACCACATTCACTTGGGGGAAAAATTTCGATGGCTTCTTTTAATTTTAACCGGCTTTCCTATATATCAAAATAAAGCTCACTCTATGCTCTTGCTGGCCCAAGAAAAATTAGAAGTGGCCCAGATCTGGTTCAAGAGTTATTCGCTTTTAAAGCGAGACGCCCATATTGTTTATAATTACACAGCGCGCTAAAAATAGAATACTTCATTATTAATTCGTCGGGATGGTCTTGGGGGAAACATTTCGATGGGCTTCTTTTAATTTTAAGCGGCTTTCATCTATATCAAAATGAAGCTCATTCTATCTTCTTGCTGGACCAAGAAAAATTAGAAGTTGCCCAGATTTGGTTCAAAAGTTATTAGTTTTTAAAGCGAGGCGCCAAGACTGTAAATAGCACAGCGAACCGAATTCACTTGTAGCTGACATAACTCTTTGAGGGAAATATTTCGAGGGCTTATGTTAACTTTCACCGGCTTTCCTATACACCAAAATGAAGCTCATTCTATCTTCTTGCTGGCCCAAGAAAAATTAGAAGTGGCCCAGATCTGCTTCAAAAGTTATTAGCTTTTAAAGTGACGCGCCAAAACTGTCAATTGCACAGCGCTCTAAAAATTAGAACACTTTAGTCATTATTATTAGATTCGCCGGGACCGTTTTGGGGGAAAATTTCGATGGCGTCTGTTATTTTTTAATGGCTGTGCTATATATCAAAATGAAGCTCGTTCTATCATCTCGTTGGCCCAAGAAAAACTAGAAGTGGCCCAGATCTGGTTAAAAGTTATTCGTTTTTAAAGCGACGCGCAAAACTGTCAATAGCACAGCGCTCTAAAATTAGAACACTTTAGTCTTTATTATTAGATTCGCCGGGACCGTCTTGGGGGGAAAATTTAGATGGCCTCTGTTATTTTTTAATGGCTTTGCTATATATCAAAATGAAGCTCGTTCTATCATCTCGCTGGCCCAAGAAAAACTAGAAGTGGCCCAGATCTGGTTCAAAAGTTATTCGTTTTTAAAGCGACGCGCCAAAACTGTAAATAGCACAGCGAGCCGAATTCACTTGTAGCTGACATAACTCTTTGGGGGAAATATTTCGAGGGCTTATGTTAACTTTCACCGGCTTTCCTATATATCAAAATGAAGCTCGTTCTATCATCTTGCTGGCCCAAGAAGAATTAGAAGTGGCCCAGATCTGGTTCAAGAGTTATTCGCTTTTAAAGCGAGACGCCCATATTGTTTATAATTACACAGCGCGCTAAAAATAGAATACTTCATTATTAATTCGTCGGGATGGTCTTGGGGGAAACATTTCGATGGCTTCTTTTAATTTTAAGCAGCTTTCATCTATATATCAAAATGAAGCTCATTCTATCTTCTTGCTGGCCCAAGAAAAATTAGAAGTGGCCCAGATTTGGTTCAAGAGTTATTCGCTTTTAAAGCGAGAAGCCCAAACTGTCAATTACAGCGCGCCGGAAATAAAAATCTTTAATAATTGTGGTTGCCGACTTAGACATTGGGGGAAAAATTTCGATGGCTTCTGTCATTTTTTACCAGCTTTCCTATATATCAAATTGAAGCTCATTCTATCGTCTTGCTGGCCCAGGAAAAATTAGAAGTGGCCCAGATCTTGTTTAAGAGTTATTCGCATACGCCGAAACTGTGAAGCTAGCACCACATTCACTTGGGGGAAAAATTTCGATGGCTTCTTTTAATTTTAACCGGCTTTCCTATATATCAAAATAAAGCTCACTCTATCCTCTTGCTGGCCCAAGAAAAATTAGAAGTGGCCCAGATCTGGTTCAAGAGTTATTCGCTTTTAAAGCGAGACGCCCATATTGTTTATAATTACACAGCGCGCTAAAAATAGAATACTTCATTATTAATTCGTCGGGATGGTCTTGGGGGAAACATTTCGATGGCTTCTTTTAATTTTAAGCGGCTTTCATCTATATGAAAATGAAGCTCATTCTATCTTCTTGCTGGCCCAAGAAGAATTAGAATTTGCCCAGATTTGGTTCAAAAGTTATTAGTTTTTAAAGCGAGGCGCCAAGACTGTAAATAGCACAGCGAACCGAATTCACTTGTAGCTGACATAACTCTTTGAGGGAAATACTTCGAGGGCTTATGTTAACTTTCACCGGCTTTCCTATACACCAAAATGAAGCTCATTCTATCTTCTTGCTGGCCCAAGAAAAATTAGAAGTGGCCCAGATCTGCTTCAAAAGTTATTAGCTTTTAAAGTGACGCGCCAAAACTGTCAATTGCACAGCGCTCTAAAAATTAGAACACTTTAGTCATTATTATTAGATTCGCCGGGACCGTTTTGGGGGGGAAATTTCGATGGCGTCCGTTATTTTTTAATGGCTGTGCTATATATCAAAATGAAGCTCGTTCTATCATCTCGTTGGCCCAAGAAAAACCAGAAGTGGCCCAGATCTGGTTAAAAAGTTATTCGTTTTTAAAGCGACGCGCGAAAACTGTAAATAGCACAGCGAGCCGAATTCACTTGTAGCTGACATAACTCTTTGGGGGAAATATTTCGAGGGCTTATGTTAACTTTCACTGGCTTTCCTATATATCAAAATGAAGCTCGTTCTATCTTCTTGCTGGCCCAAGAAAAACTAGAAGTGACGCAGATATGGTTCAAAAGTTATTAGCTTTTAAACCGAGACGCCAAAACTGTCAATTACACAGCGCACTAAGAATAGAACACTTTAGTCTTTATTATTAGATTCGTCGGGGATTAATAGTATTAAGTCTCGGATGGTCTTGGTTGGAACAATTTCGATGGCTTCTGTTATTTTTCGCATAAACAATTTGAGAAAAGGATACAAGTAAATGTTATGTATGCAATCGATAAATAGCAACAGTTGTTGCTATGGCAACAATGACGTTTCAAAATGACTGCCAATTACTTAATATTTTTTTTGATTAAAACTTTTTGAGAAGTATGGGTAATCAATAGGCCGATTTAAAAAAAATTATGTAGAAGGAATAATATTTTCTCTAATAAATCATGTTTGCAAATTTTTGAAAAAGTTGGATGTACAGAATGTTTTGAATATCGGGCTATTGATCACTCATAGTTCAAGAAAACTTTAAATAAAAAAATGGGGATCACGAAAGTTTCTTTTTGAATTAAAGGTAATTGGCAGTTATTTGAAACATTGGTGCCATAGCAACAACTGTTGCATGACATTTACTTTTAATCTTTTTTCGAATTGTTTATGCACGTGTTTTTTTATTTCTAGAATACTCAAATACAAATATACTTTAGTTTTAAATTGGCTTTCAGTTATAGTCCAGACAAAACACACCCAAATCATAGTTAAACGGTTTCTTTATTGCATTCCCTAATTTTTTATCACATGAATACGTTCTACATAGAGCAAACAGTTGTTCAGTGAGGGTGTGACTACTCAACGGAACTGCAGAACCTCCAGAAGCTGCAGGACCTTGTAAAAAACGTTTTCTTGTTTTTTCTTCGTAAAATTATTCAAAGTTTAACGGTAGGTAACGTCATTTCCGGTCGGATCCAGTCTATTTTCGTACGTACAGCGTGCTACGCCCAGTGGCTACGCCGTGTCGATCAAGATGGCCGAACATTCGGCTAGCTACACAAAGACAAGGTAAGATTATTCATAGAATGTTATACTGGAAAAAAGGCATTTTTCACCATCTAAATACATCTTCCTTAAAAAATTTAATATAATATTTAACCCGTCATGACTCTTGTACGGTTTTGTCAGTAATTCAGGCATTCAGCCATATAAATAATAACGTTGGAATATAAAATATTCGAGTATAACAGTAAAACATCTGCGGGCATGCAAGAGTTAGAATAGATATTCATTTCACTACTGTTACCTATGTGATTTGCGCGGCGAACGTTTCACGGGTTCAACATAGAATTTGTCAGTTGATTAAAATATCCACCAATCAGAACATTGCGTCCAAATTTTGGACGCATGCATTCAAGTTTACAGAGTTAGATCAATAACACTAGTACATACATTTGCTCTTTGACACTTTCTCTTACAAAAAACTACAGGTATCATTATCATATAAAACTGATTAATTGAGCGATGTCATGAATATATAAAAGATGACAATAATCTTACCTTTGTGTAGCCAGCCGAATGTTCGGCCATCTTGATCGACACGGTGTAGCCACTGGGCGTAGCACGCTGCACGTACGAAAATAGACTGGATCCGACAGGAAATGACGTTACATACCGTTAAATTATTCAAAGAATGTTTATTTACGAAGGAAAACAATACAAAAAACGTATTTTTTGCAAGGTTCCGGAGGTTCCGCGGTCTGCATTTCCGTTGAATAGTCACATCCGTTCCGTGAAATATTTTTCTGATTGGAGCCATTCTTCAATTCTTTTTGGCGATTCGCACTTCTAGTATGGTAATGAGATGACGTCTATGTAGGCATTTGGCTTTCTTTCTCTTTTTGCCAAGACAAACTACTTGAGAATTTTTGTGGAAAAACTCATACAATATGGAACATGTTGTTCAAACACACCATTAGTGGAAGAATTGGGTCATGTCACTCCTGCAACTAAATATTGTATAGATAATGATGACTACATAGACGTCATCTCATTACCTACTAGAAATGCGAGAATCGCCAAAAGACGTTGAAGAATAGCTCCAATCAAAAAAATATTTCAATGAACAACTGTTGGCTTCATATAGAACATATTCAGATGATAAAAAATTGGGTTTAATGCACTTTAAACAACTACTGTCTTGTTGTGATGACTTCTAGAATGAGATGAAACAAGAAGAAGTAATTAATTAATATATAGACAGACGGACGGACGGACGGACGGACGGACGGACGGACGGACGGACGGACGGACGGACGGACGGACGGACGGACGGACGGACGGACGGACGGACGGACGGACGGACGGACGGACGGACGGACGGACGGACGGACGGACGGACGGACGGACGGACGGACGGACGGACGGACGGACGGACGGACGGACGGACGGACGGACGGACGGACGGACGGACGGACGGACGGACGGACGGACGGACCGACCGACCGACAGACAGACAGATACTCAATACTTACGGTTTACATATAAAATGTGAAGTTCATCATTTTTTGAGGGCTCCCTCGTCCTCGTCCTCGTCCCCATCCTCTTCCCCTGCCACCCCGGTTTCCCCGTAGGTTCTTGGGGGGTTCAGGGCATTGAGCCTTATGGTGGCCAAATTTGTCACAGTTCCAGCAATCTAAAAAAATAGAAAAATTGTTCAAAGGTTGGTTTGTTTAAGAATGCAACTCCAGTCTGATAATCAAGGAAAAGAGAGATTTTTGGCTTAAGTGCCTATAAAACTAAAATTGTGTCTGTCTTAGTTGAAAAAGACACTATTAACATATTTTGAAGATAAATTGCATAAAGAGTTATCGAGAAAGTTGAAAATATTTAGTGTTGTTAAAAGTTAAAACATGGCGAAACACATCCACGTACATGTACTTCATTCAAATTAATTTAGTTTGATAAAAGAAAAGATATGTAACATTCTCCAGTAGCTCATTAAACCTACGACCTGAAAATATTTAATGTACATATGAAACAAACTAAAATATTTCAAGAATAATGTAAGTAAACAAAAAACTGCAGAAGATGTTACTCTATGATTTTATAAATAAGACAGAATTCAGTTACTCTCGAGTCATAGGCACTTTATTCTTTAAGATACTTACTTCCACGTTTTCGGCCGTACGGCTGGTATCTTTGACTTTGCCCTATTAAACGGTTGATTATTTAAGCATCGGTTAAGTTTACAGGAACAAAATGTTTGTAAAGTTAAATGTAATTTTATATTTAATTATATATATATATATTCTTTCATTGTCAAAAGTTTTAAAAGTACTTTCTAGATACGGATTATTCCGTTTTTTAACAAACTGAACATCCCGTGCGGACAGGTATAGCGTCATTGATTTCTCATTTAATCTAACTCATTTATCTCTAACTTATAGTTATCTCGCAAACCTAGCTATTTTTAATATTTCCCTTCTTGGCTTCAACATACTTTCTAACTGTTTTACAATATGATTTGACCAGTTATCTCGAACTATTCTCTACCTCCCTTGAGGGTTCGATATAGCGGGGTTCCACTGTATTATCAATTTAATCTTTTTCGCCACATTTCGTACCGGTTGACTCTGCCTGCTGAGGCTGTTGACTGGCACCCAGGGTGCCACCAGTGCCACCATTGGCGTTCGGTTGCGCTACCGACATTTCTTCTGTTCATAAAAAAGGGAAAATAAGATAATCTATTGAGCCCTAATTATCAGGTACTAGACTAGTACAAGGACTTCATTAATTTAAGGCTTACAGGGTTATTACTATGACGACCTCTATGGTAGACCAATGTTACGGCTTTCAATCTGCTTCTGTTTTGTCTTTATCCGTCACGAATCGAAATTGCACGATTTATTTTTGCAACTATATATGCTTCTGGTTAGTTGTTATTAGTTATTTGTTCCTTTTCATTTTGGAATTGGACAAAAAGTTGACTGAACATTTTAACCTTTTGGTCAACGAATTCTTGCACGTTGTTCGTACGGATTTTGAAAGTGACTGACTAACTTTGTAGTTTAAGGTGGCTCCATACAGTTTCATGAAAAATGGAAAATACAAGTTTGAGAGTACAAAACACACGTGCATAAACAATTTGGAAAAAAATAAAACGAAATGTTATGCATAGTTAAATAGTCTGACAATCAAAAACAGTTACCAAATAAACAGCAACATGCAGTTGTTGCTCGCATATAGGCGCATGCGCGCCTATATACGAATCAGGGCGGTTATATAAGTATATAAGCGTATATAAGCGCCCTGATACGAATATAAGCGAAAGACGCGCTTATCCTGCGATTATATGCGGCATGTACCTAATTACCATCGTTTGCACCTAAGTGGAAACACCGCCCGTCAAAACATGTTTAAAATATGTTCAAATTACAGTTTACCGTTTTGAAATGGACACCGTGTGATTGGCAAGACGTGTCTGGCTAGGAGCACAAACATGTGCGTATCGAAAACATATAAAGTGGTCTTTCCACCGTTTAAAGGTGCAAGCAACTGTCCCGCTTAATCTTCATTTAACGCGTGTCTCGACTTCGTTATCAAATGTTTGTGTGATTTTTTAAACTGATTTTAAAGACCATTTAATGAAGTTTAGAAAATGTATCTGTTCTTACTGTTTCCAAAAACCATGAAATTAAATTTTACAGTCATCCGACCAGAACTATATTCGTTCAGAAAATTATGTTCAGCTCAAATGAAGAAATATGTCATCTTACCAAAAACAGTTAGCCATATTGTTCACATACACTTTAAAAAGAATATCTAAACACTTTATTGATACATGCATCCAGTATTATGGATTATTATTCAACTGCATTGAAAACTGTCCAAATAACGCTAAAAAGGAGTACAAATATACAGTGATATTTGGATAGTTTATAGTTGTTTGGATAGTTATTTGTATAGTAGAAAACCGGTTTGACAAGTTTATTTTGTTAGCGCCAGTCAATCAAACTTATGCCTCATAGAGTTTCTTTTTCCATAAAAAATTGTTGATCAGAGCAGTTATATAATAAATCTCTTATTAGATGTTTTGGTGTGTAGTATCGCTGTATATTTTTACTCGTTGTTTGTAAACAGCAATAATACACACCAAAACATCTAATAAGATATAATTATTTATTTTACTTACCGTTTGTGGGTCCCGCCATTTGTACGTTGCCATCGGCGGCTTGCGCAACTGGTTCATGTTCTATAGAAAATACAAAATATTCAGACTATAATTACAGATAACGCAAATATATACTCAATGTCATCAATGACAATTGATGTGAATATGCAATTATGTAAGTAAAGTATACTTTGTAAAGTATGCTTACCTGGTGCGTTGGCATCTTTTGCCTGAGTCTCACTAACTTCTATTTAATTTAAGAGGGGAAAAAAGGCATTAGTATTTTAGTGTCAATTTTCGTGTCCCTTCGTCTATCTTCTATATATTTTTTGGTTCCTTTAACCCGTAATACATACCATTTGTTGGTGTGGACATCTCTAATAATATGTCAATCACTTGAGGTTTTATCAAAAACTGTGGTAATTGAAGAAAAACAAGCAAGCACTTGACAGGTTTTTATTCAGCTCAACCAATCACGTTTAGCCAGTCTCACGGTGCATTTGTTCCACGTTCCCAGGCCATGCATAGAATTTTGTGGCGTCATTAATAACGTTTGCTTGTTTACAGTTTACTGTTTTAGCTATACCGGTAAACACTTTAAGAGTTTATATCGTTTTATTCCTAGTTTTTCTATCGAAATGAAGGTAAGGCCGACAGGTTAATATATGTATTTACATATTATACACATATAGACATATTAAAAGATAATAAATGTCGTTTTTCTTTTAATAGCGATATAACAAGAAATCTAAGCGAATGTATAATTTTGACGTCGTTCACATTGCCGCTGCAATGTTACGAGTCGAAGGTAATCCCAATGAATCATGGAGACCAAATGATTCATTTTGGGCAAAGGTTGCTGCTACGATCAATGGTCAGGACGATATACTGGTTAGAAAGAACTTGTACATGCTCTGGCGAGAGAATCGAAAAAATTTGAGGAACCATTATTCGTCTCAACAGGAATTAAATAGTGAAAAAAATAGACAATTCATGGTAAGTTCCAATTTGATCCATCTATGGATGTGAATATGTAATTATATTATAATTATTTCTTAACCATTCAACAGGCAATCGCTAACTAACATTTTTGAATTTTGTCCCTACTTATGCTAAAGCCTGGTTTTCATATGTCGCCGATCGTCGGCGATTTGTGATTTAGATGCATGTTAAATAAAAGAATAAAAGCACTGCTTTTCTGCATTGTTCTTTATTACTTAACATGCTGCTGCATTTCCCGTTTTAACATGCATCTAAATCACAAATCGCCGACGATCGGCGACATATGAAAACCAGGCTTAAACAATTGTAAGCTTAACCCTTTAACGCTTAAAATTATTTCTTTATTGTTCTTTGTTCTTCCATTGTTTTTGCTTTATTCTCTGGTTAATATTCTTTGTTCTTGGCGTCCGATATATCGGACACTGAGCAATAAAGGGTTAAATTAATTGAGCAATGTTGTTGTTTTCAATTTGTCATTGTTTGACATTTATATTGTATCGGATACGGCATGGTTACATCTTCGGAAGAGTTCTGGATATTTGTTTAGGTTATATATGGGATTTTGCTGTCATTGGTTAGTATATTGACTTTTGAAAAATCTCAGTGTCACAGTGAAGCAGCTCTCTCCTCCGCAGAGGCTAAAATTCGGAGATTGGAGGTTTCGGGGGTCGTCGGAGATGCTCGGAGGCGTCAGCTTATTTCGACGCATCTCCGACGATCCCTGACATAGCCGATCTCCGAAAGAACCTCTGCGGAGGAGAGAGGTGAAGCAGACTAATAGTGCGTGCCGTGGCTCATCGATTTATATTATTCAAAGGCATAAAGGGTAACGGTATGCTGGGAAACGCGGATAGCCTGATAGTTGATACATGATAGGGGATACTAGATCAGATGTTGTGGAGGTGTTTGATTTTTTATTATTTAGATTTTTGGATAGAGTGACACCACCCTCATTTGTTTAGTTTACCGTAAAGTTCCGAAAATAGCCGATGTACAAGGCTAATTTTTCTGGGGGAGGCTGCTTTCAAAGGGAGGCAATTCTTTCGGGTGAAAATTTCGTTAGAAAGAGATAATTTACGAATTGTGTTTTTTGGTTAAAGCGTTGAAAAACATTTGACACGTGGCGCTTGTCTGGAGTCACTTTACTGGCTTCATTGTTATAATTGATGTAAACAGCTTTTTTATATGCTGACGTAGACAAACTCTTGACTTTAATAAAGGGTACTAGCAACGAAAATCGCGTGTCGTTTTTTAACGTAAAATTAAAGTTTAGCAACAAATAAGAACACTCTCAAATTTTGAACTGATTATATATGTATATTGAAGCGAGGGGATTGTTGCGTTAATATGAAAGCTATCCGCCGGTGTATCCGCCATCCTGTATCCGCTATCCGTTACATCCGGAATCCATTATATACATTTTAAATCTTAAATTTACCGACCGATTTATACCCAGACGTATTTCCCCGCCCTCGTTTCTCCCTATTCGGATATTCGATTGACTATTTACATTCATTCCTTGTTGGTTTTTTCGCTTATTGGCTTTTCCATCGTTAAATAGAGTCGCTAAAATCACTTAGCTAATAAACAGAACCATTCTCAGAGAACGATTGATCGGATTGAATTCACCGATAGCTCTACATCACAAAGTAGTAATACAACCAGAAGTCCAACTTGCGTGAAAACGTGTCCGCATTTCCTCAATGCACATGCGCGATATATTTACGCCATCCGACGCCATTGTAGGCAATCCTGGCAAAGTTCCCGAGCCTGCATGGTACCCTGGCCCAATTTCAAAAGAAATATGGGCCAGGTAACCACTAATTACAATCTTGTGTCATTCAGGGCTAAATCCACTTGTACGTTTGCCCATGCCTTGAATGTGAGAGTTTCAACCAATAGGAAAGCAGAAATCTTTAGTGGTTACCAGGCCAGTTCCTGACGCCATCCTACGCAATACTGGCAAGTTCCCCCCAGCAGTTTTGACCTGACTTTTGAAGGTCAAAACTGCCGGGGGAACTTGCCAGGATTGCATAGAATGGCGTAGAATAGCGACGAATAAAGATGCGCGGATATGAGGGTAAAACGCTGATATGAGGGTAAAACGCGGATATGAGGGTAAAACGCGGATATGAGGGTAAAACGCGGATATGACTGTTAAATAACGATTTTGGCGGATATGACTGTAAATAACGATTTTGAGGGAAGTAATATCACCGAAAGGCCACAATTATAACGGACTAAATAGAACTTTACGAAAGTTAAGACGAATAGACGGATTGCACAACTCCCAGGAAGCGAGGCTTTTCGATGGTTACCGTTATTAGGGCCCGATTCACAGGTTATTTCATAGGGTGAAAATTTCAGACAACAACAGCAACGATAACCACCGAAAAGCCTGGCTTCTGGGAGTTGCAATCGGTAATTGATTATGCTACTTTTATCCGCGCAAATAAATGTGCTTGAAAGGTAGTGTAAAGCGTATCAGTGTCAGCGAAAGACACCCGGTGCATGTGAATAGTCATGTAATAGTAATAGAGTAGTATTTATTTCGAGTTCATGAATGATACCGATACCGTATGACATAGGACTTGTGCAGACAGATTAAAAATGTTTTTTATCAGTCACATATTTAAAATTCTAAACTAAATGTGCTCGAACGAGTGTAAATGCATGTAATGCAACGCCATTGTATTATACTCACTTCTTTTATTCGGGGTATATCTCTACATAAACCAGAGGTCGGCTATATTACGAGTTGCGAGTCTACGAGTTAAGAGTCAGCAACTTGCGAATCAATAATTTACAGCAGCTACAAGACAAGTATGGATAAAGCTGTTGTTATCAGTTTATTACAACAACAGCTTTATCCATACTTGTTTTGTAGCTGCTGTATAATTGTAGATTATTGATTCGCAACTTGCTGATCTTTAACTCGCAACTCGTAATATAGGCGACCTCTGGCTAATGTAGAGTTACCCCGAATAAAAAAGTGAGTATAATACAATGGCGTTGTATTACATGCATTTACATTCGTTCGAGCACATTTAGTTTAGATTTTTAAATGTGACCGATAAAAAAATTTTGAATTTGTCTGCATAAAGTCCTATATGTCATACGGTATCATTCATGACCTCTAAATAAATACTACTCTATTACTATTACATGACTATTCACATGCACCGGGTGTCTTTCGCTGACACTGATACGCTTTACACTGCCTTTCAAGCACAGTTATTTGCGCGGATAGAAATAGCATAATCAAATACCGATTGCAACTCCCGGAAGCGAGGGTTTTCGGTGGTTATCGTTGCTGTTATTGTCTGAATTTTCACCCTATGAAATAACCTGCGAATCGGGCCCTAACAACGATAACCATCGAAAAGCCTCGCTTCCTGGGAGTTGTGCAATCCGTCTATTCGTCTTAACTTTCGTAAAGTTCTATTTAGTCAGTTATAATTGTGGCCTTTCGGTGATATTACTTCCCTCAAAATCATTATTTAGCAGTCACCCGCCAAAATCGTTATTTAACAGTCATACCGCGTTTTACCCTCATACTCATATCCGCGTTTTACCCTCATACCGCGTTTTACCCTCATATCCGCGTTTTACCCTCATATCCGCGTTTTACCCTCATATCCGCGTTTTACCCTCGTCCGCGTTTTACCCTCATATTCGCGTTTTACCCTCATATCGGCGTTTTACCCTTATATCCGCGTTTTACCCTCGTATCCGCGTTTTACCCTCATATCCGGGTTTTACCATCATATTCGCGTTTTACCCTCATATTCGCGTTTTACCCTCGTCCGCGTTTTACCCTCATATCTGTCTGTCCATCCGTCCGTTCGCATCCGCGTTTTAACCTAACCCAGTAGCCGAGGTGGCTATTTAATACCGATTTTTGAATCACAATGCTACTTACAGGGGCGGCTTCTTTCAAGGGGCGGCTATTTTTGTGGTGAAAATTGCGTTAGAAAGAGAGAGAATTTATGAATTGTGTTTTTAGCTTTGTGAAACGTTTAAAGCAAACACATTAGCGCTTGTCTAGAGTCAAGACGTTCTTTTGCACGTAAAAAATAGAACAATGAAAGTATTAATTATTAACATTAAGGAATTGAAAAGTAATGGTCTCGGACTATCTACTTATTGAACTGAAAAAGATTCCAAGCCTAAATTCCAGAGAGAAAAAATCCAGACAAATTTCAACTTATATACAATATAGGTCGGATCATTAGAAACGTGATAGTTGAGGGTGGGCTAAAAAAAAAGCAAAAATCCATGCAAGCAAACTAATTGTTAAAAAAAATACGTACTACGTTATAGAAGAAAATATGTGCAAATTAAGGGGGGAAATATGCAATTTCTAATGACTAATGGCCCGTCCTAATTAATTGCGATAATGTGTTGTGTAGAGCCAAACTTGGAGAGTGGGGGTGTATTATGTCATCTATTAAGACTGTTGGATAGTCATACATTTATAATTTTTTTGGTAGTTTACCATAAAATTCCAAAGGTGGCCACCACCCGAAAATAACCACCCCAGTAAGTAATAACTGCCCTGTAAGTAGCATTGTGGTTCCAAAATCCGTATTAAATAGCCGCCCCGGCTACTTTCGGAACTTTATGGTAAACTAACAAATGGTGATGGTGTCACTGTCACTCTATCCAAAATAATAAAAAAACGGGAAACACGTGCATAAAATTTGATCTAGGCTAGGCCATTTTGTACGTACATATAGTTTTCCGTCATCAAGCAAAATTAAATTAAATAGAAAAACAAGTGTGACACCTACTCAGCTATGCAATCACGCATATATTTAACAAATATGAAATAGTTGTAAAATCGAAACCGAGTGATACACTTTTTTCCCATTTGAAATTGCGTAATTTTTGTTTTCATAAAAGTATAGAGTTATAATTACATCGGAAACACGAAAAATACTGTACAAACGATCATTTGCAAAAAGAGTATAGTTATTACATTTTTTTAGCAATCTTGCATACACAGTATATATGTCGGTAATAATCGGGGCTTTGCTCACTGTGATAAATACTCGGGGTACAAGATTGCATTTCTACTTGATGTTTTTATGTGATAGTTAAGACATGGGCGGACGATCGATGTTTATGGACATTTACAACTTGCGAAATGAATATTATATATGATGCATACTTTGTTTGTAAGTTGTAGAAACGGTAAAAAAAATTATTTTAACTCTGAAAAAGCTCAATTTGAGCCACTAGCGTCTATTTATTTTGATAAAACATTCATGTTTTATTAATTTGAGACACTAGCCTCTATTAACTTTGATAAAACATCTTAACGAGATTTACAAATATTGATTAAACATTCATTTCTTTTGAATTTTCCTTATGAATTATTAATGAATTTTTACAAGTACTCCTTTGGCCCTGCATTAAAGTAAAACAAACGTTCAATTGCACTCTTTAAAATAACAATAGAACTTTAGAATATTTATTAGCACGAAACGACATTCAATAACGTTTTGGTCACATCAATAGCATTTATTACATATGCATGACAAATAGTCCTGTTCAAATCATTAACAAAAAACCAATAGCACTTATACACATTCATTTACAACAAAGGCGTTTTCATTAAAGATCATACGTGCGTCAGAGAAGCAAATAATGCAAACTACAAGTAATGTCAAAGGAAGTTCAGTGTCAATATTACTTCTCAAACTCATGAATAATTCATGAGCTAATTAGCCAATCAAAAACACGTATTTCGTCACGTGCGTGAGTTGCGAAACCCCGGTAATAAACGAAAAATTGAATTAATAATTAGGAAATTAGATAATAAACGCTTTAAACAATGAAAAGTGTACATTACAACATTTCTAAATTATAAAAACAGTCAAAACAAAGAAAACTGTATTATTACCACAATTCTAAATTATAAATGCAAAACTCAACACAGAAACCAATTAAGTTAGGTTATATAATAGCACGCCATCTAATTAGGGAATTCTACAACAATAGACCATTGTCAACTGAGAAGTTATTTCATAAACTCGTGGCTCGCGTTTTACCAGGGTTTCCAAACACTTGAGAACAATTGAATTCACTCGACTGTTCACCGCGCGATTTTTATAATTGTTCTCTCGAGTTTGTAAAACACTCAAGACAACAAAAACCACTCGGCCGTGCCGGCCTCGTGTTTTCATTGCCTTTCGTGTTTTACAAACTCTCGAGAACAATTATAAAAATCGCTTGGTGAACAGCCTTGTGAATTCAATTGTTCTCACGTGTTTGGAAACCCTGGTAAAACACTCGCACTCGTTTATGAAATATTACTTATAGAACATGGCACATCATCACAGAATGCAACGCATCAGTCAGGAAAATCGAGAACGTTTAGTGAGAGCATTTGACGACCCTAACAAGACTATTTATCTGTTGCCGATACCCTTGGCATCAACCGATCGACATCGAGGGGTATTGTTAGAAGGTATCTAGAGGAAGGACGTATGAACGAAAGAGCTCGTGGCGGGCGAAACCATGTCAAAGTTGATGAAGAAATGAGGCGACGTATTGCGGCTATACTCGACGAGAATCCCGTTTCAACTCTGCATGCGATAAACATAACGCTGTGAGAAAGGTTTCCTCAAAAGACCCATGTTCATTCACGAACAATTGGCAAAATTTTAGACGGTATGTTATACACCGTTAAACTGGTCGTTGATGCCCTGCTGAACGAAACAGACCAGATGTAATCCAGAAGCGTCGTCAGTATGCAGCCTGGTTTCTTGAAGAAGCTATTCACAACCAGATCGTATTTGTTGATGAATGCGGCTTCAATATATGGACGGCCAGAAGTCAAGGAAGAGCTCTACGAGGATAGAGAGCGTATCGTCAGGTGGCTGGTCAAAACGAAAACAACGTTACCATCACCCTTGCAGTTTCATCTACATTTGGGCTGGTACATCACTCTATGCACATTGGGGGCACAACTTCTCCCAGGTTTCAAGCATTCCTACAAGAGTGTGCAGAACATTTGCCTGAAAATGAAACGATCATTATTTTCGATGGTGCACCACCTCATCGCCCGGCACAAACTCCCGCAGAACATATTGAACTGCGAATTCTTCCACCGTATTCTCCATTTTTAAATATAGTCGAAAATGCCATAAGTGCGTTGAAAGCGGCTATAAAGGCCGATATTTCACGACCCATCGTTCAACGGCAGATGAATGACAGGCTAAGAGCACGACAAGACCACATTCCGTTGGGCGAATATAGAAAAGAGTTTTGTTGGCTGCCGCCGAAAGAAACATCGCTACCATAACTGTACCGAAGTGTAATGCGTGGTTCAGGCACATGCAAACCTATCTGCCCCATTGCCTTAACGGCGAGTTTGTAGAAGGAAAAAAATAAGACTCAAGGACTTTTCTCGCAGTTCCGAATGAAAGTGTTTTCATGAATGTAATGTAGTTCATCTGCAGGGTTGCCAGGTCCTCTGGGCCAAAATAAGCCAAACGCATGTTCAAAATAAGCCAAAAAAAGCCAAACTCTAAAATTAAGGCGGGGGACTGGGCCCGAGTGCTAATTGCAGTAATAATTATACAAGTATGCCATAACAACACGATCTCTTACCAAAATTAAGCGTATATCTTAATTGTAAAATAGGGCTCGAATTAAGACATGGCCTTAATTTTAAAATAGGGCTCAAATTAAGGCATGGCCTTAATTTATCTGTCCCACAAGCGGGATGTTAAACTTGAACACATAAAGCTAAAAATCCTAGAGGGGTGTTCCGGAGGGTTGTGATTAGGCTTAGGGCTACCGGGGAGTTGTGGTTAGGTTTAGGGTTTCCGGGGGGTTGTGGTTAGGTTTAGGGTTTCCGGGGGGTTGTGGTTAGGGGTTGCGGGTATGGGGGAGAGTTTTCAGTTAAAATTAAGGATTATCCTTAATTCTAGGCGAGTTGACAATTAAGGATAATCCTTAATTTTGGATGTGAGGTCGACCTGGCCATAAATAATCGGTTTATCACTACCCTGGGTGCCAAACTCAGAGCCTCTGGCACCCAGGGTAGTTTATCACTTTATCTGACATAAAAACTAAAAATTTGCTTATTTTTTTAAATTATTTATTTAGGTATACACTCACATTTCACATTTCAAAACATTTCATATAAGTCTGTCATGCAAGTATTCAGTTTAAAACTCGGTTAAAAAAAGAAGTTCATCTTAGTCAACTGAGTCAACTGCTGAAGTTTTAAACGGATCAAAATTCTTGAATTATGATTGGTTGAAACTTGAAAAATTATGCGGTCGGACCTCTGCGAAGACAGTGGCATGAGTGATGATGTTCTAAATTAAGAATTCGTCTCTGATTGGTTGATAGTTATCCCATGGTTATCCAACTCGCGGATCGGGTAATCCCTACTGCTTTATACCGAGATTTAACAATTTGTCTTTCTAAACAACAAAGCGGCAAATTTTAACCGATGAAAAACTGAAATACGGTGAAAACACCGACGACTTTCCATTCTTTAGGAAAAAAAGCCAAAAATAAGCCAAAAAATAGTTATAAGCCAAATGAAATTTTTCCAAGCCAAACCTTGTAAAAACAAGCCAAATTAGAGAAATTTGGCTTAAAAAAAGCCGATCTGGCAACCCTGTTCATCTGTTGTGTATTGATCGTACGTATGATCTTTAATGAATACGCCTTTGTTGTAAATGAATGTGTATAAGTGCTATTGGTATTTTGTTAATGATCTGAACAGGACTATTTGTCATGCATATGTAATAAATGCTATTGATGTGACCAAAACGTTATTGAATGTCGTTTCGTGCTAATAAATATTCTAAAGTTCTATTGTTATTTTAAAGTGTGCAATTGAACGTTTGTTTTACTTTAATGCAGGGCCAAAGGTGTATACATAAATATCGGCTTTTATTAATCTTTAGCTTTGCATATTAACGCGCATCCAAAAAAAAAACGTACCGTGGTTGAGAATTTACTTTGTTGTTCTATCTATAATTGCAGACTGTAGTTGACGGAACTGAAATTTCAAATTGTTTTGAAAGCCTAGATGATGAATTAGTAAGTTTAACTTGATTTTCTATACTTATCTCGTAAAATGATTGTTTAAATTTTTGCAAGAAGTTAGTTAATTATTAATATTTTAGTTTAATTTTCATGTTACTTTTTATGTTATAAGGATCTTCAAAGCAGCGAAGATGATAGATTTGAGCAGCAACTAGATGATGTGATATGGGCGAATAACGTAAGTTATAAAATTGGCGAACTTAATTTTGTGTGTAGGTTAACACTTTGAAGCCTGACGACGAGTATTTAGTATTTTATCCGGCTAACGCCCGACGATTTTATCCGGCTATGGCCAAACGATTTTATTCAGCACGGGGAGAGGTCCAGACCTCAAAGTGTTGGAACCTATAGCGATATACATCCCGAGGGCGACGTCCGAGGATTTATATCGCTAATAAACTGAGGGTTAGCTTCTTAAGTTATTTATCAAATACGATCAAGGAATTTATAAAGAACACAAAAAAGTGTCCTAAAATGAACACTGGCTTGTACATAAATTTCCTGGCAAAGAACTTGTCCCAAAATGATGGAATAACAAAGATGACATTGCACTTATGCGTGTTAAAACTACGAAATGTTTTTTAACTTTGACATTTTTCAAATGAGATGAACGCAACACAAAAAATAATTCTGATGCTGATGTAAAAAATCTATGCTGATGTAAAAAAATCTTCTGAAAAGCTCGTCAAAATAACGTTTTACTTTAAATTGAGCCAAAAGTGCATTGATAAATCTGTCATACAAAAATTAGATCAGTGGTAAATACTATGAGCAAAGTACTCCAATTTTACCTTGTTTACGCCATGATCTGGGGATACGTTTTTGACTCAACGCTACGTAACCCTGATTCGAACCCTTTTGATTCGAACCCTTTTAAATAAACGCATATCTAACCTGTATGCCCATAAACCTTTAACAATTTTTTTAAAAATTGATCACTACGTACCCATTAACTCTCATAATAATTTTAGGAACTCTTTTTGCCCTCTGTAATGCTCAGCTATACAGTTTATCAGCTTGTATATTACATACTTGTAATATATTACATTTCATGCAGCAGTTACACTGAATTGTATAAATATTTGTTAAGTATAGAACGACATATACTTCTTGCAAAATACACATTTACAATAACTACAATATTCCAAATGGTTATTTTGTTACATATTTCTTAGGGAGTCGGTGCGACAATACCAGTTGATGACGATTCAATGGAAAACCTGCACAGACACACGCAGAAAAGAGGTTTGAAAACAAATTGTAAGCATGTAGGTATCAAACGTAAGCGTGTTGATAACAAAGATAATAATATTCAAATACAATGCGAAGATTTCCCCCCTTTAGACAAAGATGTAGTAACTTTTTCAGAACAATCTAAGAAGTCCAGAGTGTTGCTGCAAGAAGAAACTCTGACCAAAATGCGTACTCGATGAAGAAAAAGGAAAACAAATAAATTACCGGGGACCAAGAAACACAAACGATAGATGAAGATGGAGATGAATATAGAGATGAAGACGAAGACGAAGACGAAGACGGAGACGGAGACGGAGACGGAGACGGAGACGGAGACGGAGATGGAAATGGAAATGGAATTGGGGATGGAGAAGAAGATGGAGAGGAAGATGAAGAAGAAGAGGATGATGAAAAAGAATAGAAAGAGGAATATGAAGATGGAGATGGTAATGAAGATCGAGATAGAAGTGGAGGTGTTTGTGAGGATGAATACAAAGACCAAGATGAAGACCAGGCTGAAGAAGAAGATAAAGATGAAAACGAATCTGAAAAGGAAGACAAAGTGGGCGAAGTTGAAGGTGAATATGAATTAAATAATGATACAGATATAGATAGAGATGTAGATGAAAACCAAGATGAAGGTGAAGATAAAGGTGAAGGCGAAGGTGAAGATGTAGAACAAGGTAGATTTATGGAGTTTGTGAAAGAAGAACAAGATGAATATATAGAGTTCAAGGCACATAAAGATGAAGAACAACATGGATACCTAGGTGATAAGGAAGATCAAGAACAACATGAATATGTTGACTTTGATGAAGATGATGACGAAGAACAACATGAATATATGAAGTTCGAGAAATTTGATGAAGAACAACGTGAATATATGGCATTCCAAGAAGTTGAAGAACATGATAACCATAAAGATTGCAAAAAAGATAAAAAACCAATGAAATTCCGATATCAAGATGAAGATGAAGAACAAATGAAAGTTATACATGAAGAGGAAAATAAACAACATTATGAACAACAGGATGATAACAAAGACTCCAAAAATATATAGAAAACGTACAATAGTTGAATAAAATGCATACAATGAAACGTATTGCATAAAATGAAACGATCGGCAACGGAGTTGACAGGAAAACCTTCAGAACCAATTATAAAGCCAAGAGTGTCTACCCGAGAAAGGCGAGTGCCCAAAGTGTATACACCTAATAGCAACATGAACGAAGTTTACTGTCTCTGTCAACAAGAAGACTGCGGATGGTATATCGTTTGCAACTTCACAAAGGTTAAATGCTTGAAATACTATCACCCAAAATGTGTGGGTTTGAAATGGATTAAAACACGTGAAGATGCAGCCAAGTACAGTAACTGCCCGGATGGAAAATCGTATATATGTCCAATGTGTTCCATTGAAAATGAAGTGAAAAGAAATGCGGATAGTCCAAAGGGACGTAGAGACAAATATGCACAGTACAGTGATAATTGTAATAGACTCTGCAAAAAGAGAAAACAGTGTGAATATGAAACCAACAAAAACAGAGGACATCAGAAAAACCGTACAAACTACAAAAAAACCGCAGGAAAAGGGGAATATATTTACTACGTAGACAATGAAATAGAACAAAAATATGCAGAACGTGAGGAATATAAAGAGCAAGAAAAATTTTCATATGCTGAACAAATGGAAGAGGATGAGTACAATGAAGGTATAGTTGACCACAAACATAAATATAAATACCAGAAATATGAAGGACAGGCAAAAGTAGAAGAGAGTGACGAGTACAATGAATGGTTAGAATACGAAGAACATAGTATTAATGAACATGAAGTATACCACAATGATGAACAAGAGCAAGATGATAACCATAAATGGAAAAGTGATGTATTATATGAAGACAATAGCAAACATACATTCAGTGCAGGCAGAACACCCAAAACTACAGGTACGTGGATTAAACAAAGATCTCGCCTTGTTTCTGACCTTTTGAACAATTTTGAAGTTACAGATGATGCCGATTCAGATGAAAAATGCGGCACATAATTCAATTGATTCCCAGTCATCTATAAGCACGTCAACATTAATGTCAAATAATAAAGGGAATGGGATACATTTTCTTGATAAAGACACGGCAATGGACACAGGAGACAACCACATACAAGATAATCTAGAATCGAGTGGCAACGAAGATGTGTTTAATGTGGAAGGTGTAGACGATATAGAACTCACTTCAGCAGATTGCGAACATATCGATAATGTGACATCTACATTTATCAATTATAAATAATAAGAACAAGTCGCCAAAACTTGCTAAACTACCAGTTTCACATGAAACAATTAGTAGAATGATGGACTGTCCAAATCTACCAAAGAAAGCTTTTTTCATTGAAGATATACCATCTGAAGCATATTTTCAATTAAGTGACGAAGAGTGGAACCGAATCAAACCTACAATGTTACAGCCAAATACAATGCGGTCGTCATGGACGGACATAATGGCACGGCATATGACAAAGTCTAATGATTTTTGTACATTTAAGTTTAAAAGGCATTACGTACAAAAAGAAGGGTCACGTAAAAGAGCCACGTTATTTGTTTTCACAGCATCTGGCAATTGTATTTTTGAAGACTGTCCGTGTTCTTGTAATTGACTATGAAGAGAGATGACTTTGTGACTAAACTGATAACTGTGGCCTACAAAGGATCTGTGAAGCACGCAACTGGCGAGAGGCATTCCCGTTTTTTACAAAACGATGAGAGGAAAACAATGATTGATGAATTTCGTAAAGGAACTGACAAACCCTCTAAGACGTATCAAGAAGTTAAAGAGAAACTATCGAGCAATGCCAAAGCATCTGGAAATAGATCTGGCTGCGGAGTTCAATCTACAACAATAAGAAAGATTTCCAGTGAGGCGTTGAAAAAGTGCCAAATGGATAAGGACATAGTGCGATTACTTGAAAAAGTCCGAAACGTTTTAATAGAAACTGAAAGTTCGCGCGAAATACCACCTAAAGTCTTACAAGGATTTGTTCACATGATTTGCTTCTTCCCTTTAATTGTTTATATGTGGACAGAAGATCAGATACGGCTTTGGCATGAACTATCAAGTAAAGATATTGCTTATTTGGACGCAACAGGGACCATCATAGGAAACCATGAAGGAAAGAGAGTTTTGTATTATGCTCTTGTGCTTCATCACCCAAGCGAAGGAAACCCACCTTTACCAATAGCAGAAATGATAACAAGCGACCACAGCGCCTCAAACATACGAACTTTTCTGGAAAGAATAAAGCGAGACGAATCGAAAGTGTTCAACGGTCGTGTTACAATTCCTCACCAACTAAACACTGACTACTCCAAAGCAATAATTTTAGCTGGACTTAGAGAATTTAACAACGAGTCTTTGGAAACGTTTCTGCACCGAGCATTGCGCATATTGCACAAACTCGCAAAGGAAGAAGACTTTACACTCATGATCCCGCATGTAGGATGTAGCCATTTCGTGCATATTGTCCACAAGAATGTAATGTCGATATTGCGTGCTAAAAAAAATGCAAGTAACAAAGACGAACAAGACAAACCTACTGATGTATGGTACCGGTTTAACATGTACTGCGTGTCTCTCTTAGTCAACGCACAGACCTTAGATGAGTTTGATTCGATATTTGAAGACGTTACAATATGTTTGCTCAGTAGTAACCAAAACAGTATGCAAAGAATGTCGTTTCACCGTATTTGGGGGAGGATTCTACAGTGGCCCATTAGGGCCATCGACGCACAGTATGAACTTTTTCTGTAGAACGGTATTCTCTCCGTACAACGGGGTACTTCTCCGTAGAAGGAGCGCTCTCCATAGAACGAGCCGTCTCCGTATCCGTAGAAGGAGCGTTCTCCGTAGAAGGAGCGTTCTCCGTAGAAGGAGCGTTCTCCGTAGAAGGAGCCGTCTCCGTAGAAGGAGCGTTCTCCGTAGAAGGAGCGCGCTCCGTAGAACGAGCCGTCTCCGTATCCGTAGAAGGAGCGTTCTCCGTAGAAGGAGCCGTCCCCGTAGAACGAGCGTTCTCCGTAGAACGAGCCGTCTCCGTAGAAGGAGCCGTCTCCGTAGAAGGATCGCTCTCCGTAGAACGAGCGTTCTCCGTAGAAGGGGCCGTCTCCGTAGAAGGAGCGTTCTCCGTAGAACGAGCGTTCTCCGTAGAACGAGCGTTCTCCGTAGAACGAGCGTTCTCCGTAGAACGAGCCGTCTCCGTAGAAGGAGCGTTCTCCGTAGAAGGAGCCGTCTCCGTAGAAGGAGCCGTCTCCGTAGAAGGAGCGTTCTCCGTAGAAGGAGCGTTCTCCGTAGAAGGAGCGTTCTCCGTAGAAGGAGCCGTCTCCGTAGAAGGAGCCGTCTCCGTAGAAGGAGCGTTCTCCGTAGAAGGAGCCGTCTCCGTAGAAGGAGCCGTCCCCGTAGAACGAGCGTTCTCCGTAGAACGAGCCGTCTCCGTAGAAGGAGCCGTCTCCGTAGAAGGATCGCTCTCCGTAGAACGAGCGTTCTCCGTAGAAGGGGCCGTCTCCGTAGAAGGAGCGTTCTCCGTAGAAGGAGCGTTCTCCGTAGAAGGAGCGTTCTCCGTAGAAGGAGCGTTCTCCGTAGAACGAGCCGTCTCCGTAGACCGAACCGTCTCGTGATGTTATCTATTGGAATTTAGAGAATTGGGCGACCTGTGCTTTCGCTTTCGGTTACCTGAAAATGGCGGAATTATGTCTAGGATGTCGTGCAAATCTTGTCAATGGAGGTTCATTTTGTCACAACTGTGGAGCTAGAATACAAGGTAAGATTATGACTATCGATTCGAACTTTTTTTTCCGGTTACCTTTTTACATTGTCTACTTTACTTTGTAGGTAACAATGAGCGAGAAATGATAGAATTTTATTTCCAACTGGGATACAAGTATGAAGTGATCGTCGACTTACTGAGCACCCATCATGGTGTTTCCATGAGTATTCGAACACTGAAAAGAAGGCTAGACACTTACGGTCTGTCTAGAAGGAACAATAATGTCAATGAAGAAACAGTAAAAAACTTGATCAAGGAGGAAGCAAAGGGAGCTGGCTGTCTAAAGGGTTATCGAGCTATCTGGCATACTTTAAGGATCAAGCATCACGTTCATATTCCAAGGTCGCTTGTCGCTACTTACTTAAGAGAGATAGATCCAGAAGCTAGCAAGAGAAGAAGGATGAGAAGACTTCATAGGAGAAGATATGTATCTCATGGTCCAAATCATTGTTGGCACATTGATGGTAGGTTTGGAAAATACTGATATTAAATGACTAAGAAAATGTGATAGCTAGTATTTTTACCTGTTTCACATACTGTAATATTAAAAGTACATGTACTGTAGATGTTAATGTTCAAAATTTTTGTAGTATTAAAATTTATGTTGTTGGCTTCCTACTCACAGAACGTCTGCACTGCAAGCACACTGCAGGCTGGTTAGAATCTTGAGGGATGCTACCCTAGGAAACATTGTCTGATGTACAATTCATTAAATTCATAAACTATAACTTAGAGCGTCTGTCTTGTCTTTTCAGGCTATGACAAGCTAAAACCATATGGCTTCCCGATACATGGAGCTGTAGATGGCTTTAGTCGCAAAATTTTGTGGCTGGAGTTGACACGTTCAAATAATTCCCCACAGAATATTGCAAAAATGTACCTAGACTGTGTTAAAGAATTAAAAGGATGTCCCCTTTTGACAAGGACAGATTGTGGCACTGAAAATGGAACTTTAGCAGCTCTACAGTGTTATTTTCGAAGGGATGATGTTTATCCTTTGGCTGGTGAGCATGCTCACAGGTATGGGACATCAACGACAAATCAACGGATTGAAAATTGGTGGTCCAGTTTTCGAAGAGCCAACTCAAACTGGTGGATTCATTTTTTTAAGGATATGTTAGATGCAAATATTTTAAATACAAGTAATGAGCTTCACAAAGAGTGTATGTGGTTTTGCTTTAATGGAGTATTGCAGGAAACACTCGATCAGGTAAAAGAGTATTGGAATTCTCATTACATCAGGTCATCAAGGCATGAAACAGTTGCTGGAGTTCCAGATATTCTTTATTACCTGCCTGAGAGGTCAAACAATTGTGACTGCTTAGTGCCACTTTCAGATGAAAAATTATGTGAAGGGGATGCCCTCTGTGAACAAGCTGAAGAAGAGGAAAACTTGTATCAAGAGTATTTTCAATATGTGATGGAAACAAATAACATCCAGTACCCAACCAATCATGAACAGGCATACAACTTATTTGTTTATTTAGTAAACATAGCTACTTGAAGTTAGTGACATATTTGCAGTATATATAGGTGGTTTTCAATCTGACATCACAAAATTCTAAAATGTTAAATTTGTTATTATGAGTCTTCCTGGAACATTTTCACTCGATACAAGTTTTCCTTCTTGAGTTACAGGGTTTTAAATTATATTATTGCTGACATCAGTGTTAGTAATAATTGCCAGTTGTTTGCTGTACAAGCTGTGTTAGTTAGTAATACTCAGAAAACTCTGAGCTCTAAGCGGGGCTCGAACCCGGCTAGCATCAGAAGGTTGTGGGTTCGAGTCCCACTTAGAGTGGAGGGTTTTTCTGAGTATTACTACTGTAACTAACACAGCTTGTACAGCAAACAACTGACAATTACTATAAAGCTTTGTTAAGCTTTAGAAGTAATGTCTAGTTAAATCTGTTGAACAATCTGAAAACTCTGACAAAAACTACACTTTATACGAGCATTTGTTTTTTAGCTATGGCATTTGTGTACCTACTTGGTGTCTGTGAGGTCAATTGGTGGGGTACACAAATATGGTTGCCAAAAAACAAATGCTCATATAAAGTGTAGTTTCAACAAGAATCTTTAGATTGTACATTCGATATAATTAGACATCTCTTCTAAAGCTTAACCAAGCATTGCATGCCCAACTGTGTGTACAAACCTTTACGAAAAAAATCCTACAGGAATTCCTATAGGAATTTTAATTTCCTATAGGAATTCCAATTTCCTTTAGGAATTCCTATAGGATTTTTCTTAGGAAGTGGCTTTTAATGACATTTGAAAATTATCCTGACATCAGCAATGATAACTAATTCAATTAATTCTGTAACTCAAGAAGGAATAGTTGTATCGACCTAAAATACTGTAGTCCAGGAAAACTTGTAATAATGAGCTACAAAATAATTATATAAAACAACCAACTTTGTAGGTTTAATAATAAACATTTTAGAATTTTGTGACTTCACTGTGAAAACCAACATAATAGTTAAGTACATGTATTTATTACTAGTATTATACTATGCATATCTGTATTAAAAGAAAATATCAACATTATTATTTTTACAACAGTGATACAGTTTCCACCATGTAAGTAAAGCCTCATACACACAACAAAGTTTTTTTTTACAGTCAAGTATAGTCTCTATTCATTTGAGAAGTTCTATTTTTTATGTACACATACATAGTAAAAGCACAATTTCCCACTTGACAAGTTGCCTTGTTCATGACCTTGGTCATGCTACAGTGGCTTTGAACAAGGAAAGTTTTAAATAAAAATTGGTCATATAAGTGGGCTTTTATAATTATGCTGATAATTCTTGCATTAACTAGCTGGACACATCTGAAATATCTCTTGTATCCAAGCACCTTAATTAAGTATACAAGACTTTTAGAAGTTAAGTTACTCTCACATATTAGATTTTTGTACAGTATACCGCAATACCGTGAGTTACTTGCAAATAAATCGTGGTGATAACTGAATCAATGACAATCCACTGGCTGTTACACAAAATGCCCATTTCCTCATTGTTCTGGTTTCTTGTGAATAAATTGCCAACTGCAAAAAGTGTGTCAATTGTAGTTTGTGCTATTAAGAGAAATAGTTAATTAGGATGTACTGTAAGTTAGTTGACATGCTCTTAGACAAATCCAAATCCAAACCCTTCCATAAGTGCTGAAGATAGTGAATCTTTAAAATCTTGGTAATTTTCATAATGCACTGGAAAAGTAATGCTGATATCACAAGTCGAAGCTGTTGGCCTGCACCTGCAGCCTGCATCACAGTGGTGTTTGAACTTGACTGTAATGCCGTTAGGTAATCCTAGTGGTGGAATGCTGGCAGTCCCACTTACGAACTTAAACAGGTCTGACAAAGTTACACTATCATCATAAGGAGAAACTGAAAGAGAAACAAAATTTAAATAGTCTATTGTATTAAAAATTTGATTTAAATTACCATAACCATGGGTAACCATTCATTACAGTGAAGAAAATGTATTCCACTTTTTCTGTAAAGTAATTCGATTTGTTACATATAAAACTTTGTTTCGTTTCATACACAACATTTACCAGACCCCTAAGCAATGTTTATGCTCTGGCTGAATACTAAATACATTTATATCCCATGTTGAAAAAATATTCTCTTACATGCCCACCACACAAAGCTATACATGTATAGCAATTGTCTGGCATTAATTTGGATTTTACCATGGATAAAAATCAAATGTGACCCTCCACAGGAAAACTTACCTTATCAAAATTGCATTAAAACAACAAAAAGAAATGGCATTTGAATGGCTTTTTAATTTTAGCCTTTTGAATGGTTTACCTTAGTGTTCCAACGATTCACCTTAGCGTTCGAACTATTCCCACTACCGTTCAAACGGTTTACCCAACCTTTCAAACTGACCCTATAACGTGTGACATTATCAGGGCCGCACAAGTCAATACTTTGACCCAGGCCCCACAATTTCTCTCTGTTGGCCCTGGGTATATTAAAAGTATTTTCAAAGAATGGTGCTTGGTGGCTCTGCCATCACAGGCTCTTCTCAAGCACAATTGTGCTTACTACATTGTGCTTGGCTCTCATTTGGAGGTGGGATGGGGTGGTGTTGCCATGGTTACCGCTGATCAGAGGGTGGCAGGCATCCCCCTGTGGCATCCTCCAATAACGTCAATTGGCAATCGAAGGTTGCACCACGATTTTAATTATACAGTACTTAACTTTTAAAGATTTCAGACTACTGCACCATTTAAACTAAAGAAGAAGAATTTTACCTGAGAAACCAACATCAGATATGTAGTCTGATAAATACTTGAATATATCAATTTCTTGATTCTTTCGGTTGCATCCATCTTCACTGAAATCACCATGAAGGGCATCCAACATGTAATCGACGTTTGGTAGAAAGTGTTCTGATTTGGTGAAAAGGGCTTGCACTGCTGTTTTGTTAGATTTGATGGTTTCCAAAAGACCAAATGTATTTAAACCTGTAGCAAGCTGGTCCAACATTGGCAAAATCTTCGTTAACTCAGCCATGACGAGTGATCTGTCAAGAAAGCAAGAACAGACAATGAAAGTTTTGAAAAACAAAGCAGCTTATAATTAATGTACTGTTGACCTTACTAAAATTAATGTACTATTAGGGTCTTATGCAGTATTTATCTGCTGGTGAATATCTGGCATGATTTTACCACATGGTAGGTGCACAAGGCTTGAGGCAGTGGTGTAGCCAGGGTCTTGAGTTTGGGGACATCGATCTCCTATGGGGGGTCCGGGGCCATGCCCCACCGGAAAATTTTGGATTTCTAGGGTCTCTGAAAGTATTTCCTGCATTTTGAGGCAAGTATTTAATTAAGAGTAATCTGAAAGCCATAAATTACAAAATTTTGTTGAAATCAAACCAGAACGTACATGTAGAATACGACGTCAGAATATCTTTATATTTATTTATAAACAAGTCATATATAGCATATGCACGCCTGCAATATATATAACGCATTACTTGTCTACTCACTTGGCCTTAAAACAATGTAACACACCCCCCCTACAAGTTTCTCAATGGATTTAAACTTTTCGCGAGAACAGACTTCGAGACCATTGGAGAACAGTCTTGGAGACCCCCCCTTGGCTACGCCACTGGCTTGGGGGGCAGTTGGAGCAGGTGCCTTTATCTACCCAGTCTTCACTTATTACTTGTAAATGTTTTTATATAATTATGCATTAATTTAAGCTACAGCAAAATCCGTTATTAAGATCAACCTACATTTTAGCAAATTAGCCTGGGATACGGATATACGGTAGGTTCTTATATATTTTATATCATTATATGTAACAAAAAATTAGTTTGTTAGGTTCATATATATATATATATATATATATATATATACCATATATACTACATGTGTATATATATATATATATATACTGTAAATGTTCGATTTAGCACCGCTCTTGATTAAGCGCCGCTCACGATTAAGCACCGCATCCAGAAGCAGGATAATTTAATAAGCGTCGCTCTCGATTAAGCACCGCACCTTCGAAAAAGATGAATCAGCAAAAAAACACAAACCGATACGCTAACATATCAACATACTGTATCTTTAATACATCACTGGAGTTTTTCGCTGGTCAAGGTCACGAGGTCCTAAAAGTGCCAGACATAAATCCCTTTGAAGTCGCTGATTCAGATGTCGAAGATGCCTCTGATCCACATCTATGGATAGACGACAATGAAGAAGGTGATGACCAGGACGTTGACGTTCTTTTTGGAATTTATTGTGCTTTTAGGTATTATGAAAATTGTTGGGTTAAATTTATTTGGTTTTTCTATGGGTAATTAAAATTGTGTTATGAGCATTTTGTCAACTTTTTTTAATAAGCGCCGCTCTCGATTAAGCGCCGCTCTCGAATAAGCGCCGCACCAAAAGATTGCAAATTTTAATAAGCACCGCGGCGCTAAATCAAACATTTACAGTATATATATATATATATATATATATGTATATACCAATGATATATACCATATATACTATAATAGATATACTATATATATATATATATATATATATATATATATACATGTGGGTTTTGGTCTACGAAACGCAAAGAGTGCTCGATAACATATAGTTAGAGCAAATATATATTTTCGCTTACCTCAAAAGTCTGCTACAGGCTGTTTCATCTAAAAAAGAATCTTCAGGCAGATCTGCCTGAAGATTCTTTTTTAGATGAAACAGCCTGTAGCAGACTTTTGAGGTAAGCGAATATATATATATATATATATATATATATATATATATATGTATGTATATATGTATGTATATATGTATGTATATATGTATGTATATATGTATGCATATATGTATGCATATATATGTATGCATATATGTATGCATATATGTATGTATATATGTATGTATATATGTATGTATATATGTATGTATATATGTATGTATATATGTATGTATATATGTATGTATATATATATGTATATATATATATATATATATATATATATATATATATATATATATATATTAAGCATTAACTACAATTACCCAATTACCTTATAAGACATTCTTTGGATGATATGGTTTCTTTAGTTGGAACTCCTCTATAGCCTATATTACCTAAATGTTCTAAATTTGACTCCTCCATTAGTACTTTCTGCAGGTCAGCATCAGTACTAGCTTGAGTTATCTGGTATATAATTAAAGTTAAAAACAAATATGAAAATACAGTCATTGACTCACTTTAGAGCTTTGGTAGATTTATATTGTGTTAGTTTACTTTATGATATTATTCTTTCAAAAACTGATTATTATGTACCTGGTCAATTAGTGTTTTCAGTTCGGGCCTGAGTTGACTTTCCCAATTGGCTGGTGTAACACTTGCTGTACCACCAATTACATATTCATATACCCCTTTGGCCAAAATGCTAGGAGGAGGACCACCTTGGGCTATAGATGATACCATGAGTTCCCCAGCAGCTTTAAATTCATCGTTTGTTAGTGCAGTAATACTTGCTATTGGAACACCATCAGACAATAGTCTTTGTTGCACTTGCTGTAAGATTTCTAAAGACCAAAAAAAATTGACATAAAAATGAATGCTGAAATTATATTACAGTACTTGTAATAAAATGATATGACAAATAAAATTTCAGATGCAAACCAGAAAAAAATTCACGTCGTGGTCCCCCATCATCAATTGCAGGCTCTCCAATAAAAGTCACCTTGAAAATACTGAAGAGGTTGAACCAGGGTTTATCTCTAATAGAAAAGTAATCTTGTAAGATATGTTTTCTTCTGACACTAATTCTTGTCTTCTTCTTCGTGTCAATGTTAGTTTGAAACTGACTAACAATATCTTCCATCTTTTGTTTTTTCTCTGCCTCAGATGTACATGCACTAGTGTTACTTTGCATTTGGACTTCAGTATCATCACTTAGCACTTCACTGTCCTGTGTGTGGGCATTGCCAGATATTTTCCCAACTGGATCAAAGTTATCTGCACATAAATCAGCATGCTCTTCTATAAGGCTAATTGGTATGCTTCTATAACATGTTGGGCATAAAGCAGTTGCTTCTTCTTTCCTTCTATCATAAGATATGTTTAGTGTGGGATTGACATTAGAATAACTCAATGTATTGTCAGCATTGGAGCCATTGTCAGCAATGACAACAATACTGGACCCCTGGCCTTGGTCATTAATAAGAATAGGATCAGAAATCGAAGAGGTGGTGGTGTGGTGTGGATTGACAATGGGAGTTGCATTGGTGTTGGATGACTCTTCATGGGTTGTTTTAAAGTTTGCATTTTCTGTCATCAATGCTGGTTTAAGGCAAGATCCTTCATGATCAGAGTCAGTGTCGTCTACTTGAATTACTTCATAATCAGTGTTCTTACACAACCATAAATATATCTTGGCATAAGACTTTCCAAGGTCATCTTTATATTTACCCAAAGTAAAATCTTGAAAGTTTCCTGGTAATTTGTTTACCAAAGTGTAGTCTGGATAAAGTAAAACATACTTGTAGGAGACATCAAATTGTTGGAAATGTTTTCCATGTTTTTCAATGGCAGCCTGTAAAAGACTTTTTGCATCAGAATTAGGAGATACTGTAACGGGAAGGGTCCTCCCCTTTATTTTTCTCAGGCTCCCATCTACCGCGTGAAGAACACCAACTTGAATTTTAACTTCTTCATCAACATCGCTTACTCGTTTTTTTTTTTATTCTTTCCGGTAAACATAGAAGATCTATTTGCTTCTTGTCGCTTCTTGAAGTTCTCAAACGACATTGTAGACACGGGGGATGGCAAGTTTGCTGAATTAGTCGCCGGGGTCTTGGCCTTGGGTATTACTGCTAGATAAACGAAATTAGCATATAAAAAAACTGACGACTCCTAGGGACTTACAGTTAAAATTAAACTGGTATGTTTTAAAATGATGGTGGCTAGTACCTGCATTTTGTTGACCACATTTCTCACCACATTTATGGCAATATAATCCACCAATGGCTAACTTACTCCCACAGTTTTGACAAAAAGACATGGGTATTTTAAGACAAATTCCAACAAGGTAACGTTAACTAATTCTCTATAAAGGCGCCATGTGTTCGTTATCACAGCCCGCGAACAGAAAATTTTTCCATCGTAATTCGAGCGTACTTGGTGTAGTCTACACAAATAGTCTTTCATAGCCTGGCAGGCCTTGGGAAAGGGAAGGCTGGGAAAGACTGCAGCAGCCTAGACCTAGGCCTTCTATTTCCTATTTGGGAGTTATAAATTTACTCTGCCTACGTCATGAAGCGAATTTAGTTCCCAGTCTCATAAGCCACAGCTCAGCCAACGCAAAAGCCTATGTCTAGGCTGGGCCTGCAGTAAAACCCGGTCTTTTTTTCTAAACGCCCTCAATTAAAAGTAATTTGAATGGGCCAATCAGAGTTAACCGGGTATATTAACGAACGCAATAATTACGTAATCGACGTTGTTATTTTTGACCAATCACATTCTACGTCTTGAATTTGAGCGCAGAATCGAATAGGCTGAAAAGCGGGGTTTTACTGCAGGCCATCTTTCCCTCCTTCCCTTTCGCGAGGGCCTGCCACGCAGGCTACCCCGGCATACATTCAAATACTATTTATAGAAATTATACAATGAGAAAAGGCTCGGTCTACGGAGAGCGCTCCTTCAACGGAGACGGCTCTATCTACGGAGACGGATCGTTCTACGGAGACGGCTCGTTCTACAGAGAACGCTCTTTCTACGGAGAACGCTCCTTCTACGGAGAACGCTCCTTCTACGGAGAACGCTCCTTCTACGGAAAACGCTCCTTCTACGGAGAACGCTCCTTCTACGGAGAACGCTCCTTCTACGGAGAACGCTCCTTCTACGGAGACGGCTCCTTCTACGGACGGAGACGGCTCCTTCTACGGAGACGGCTCCTTCTACGGAGAACGCTCGTTCTACGGAGACGGCTCCTTCTACGGACGGAGACGGCTCCTTCTACGGAGACGGCTCCTTCTACGGAGACGGCTCCTTCTACGGAGACGGCTCCTTCTACGGAGACGGCTCCTTCTACGGAGACGGCTCCTTCTACGGAGACGGCTCCTTCTACGGAGGCGGCTCCTTCTAGGAGAACGCTCCTTCTACGGAGGCGGCTCCTTCTACGGAGAACGCTCGTTCTACGGAGGCGGCTCCTTCTACGGAGAACGCTCCTTCTACGGAGAACGCTCCTTCTACGGAGAACGCTCCTTCTACGGAGAACGCTCCTTCTACGGAGACGGCTCCTTCTACGGAGACGGCTCCTTCTACGGAGACGGCTCCTTCTACGGAGACGGCTCCTTCTACGGAGACGGCTCCTTCTACGGAGGCGGCTCCTTCTACGGAGACGGCTCCTTCTACGGAGACGGCTCCTTCTACGGAGACGGCTCCTTCTACGGAGACGGCTCCTTCTACGGAGAACGCTCCTTCTACAGAGAACGCTCTTTCTACGGAGAACGCTCCTTCTACGGAGAACGCTCCTTCTACGGAGAACGCTCCTTCTACGGAGAACGCTCCTTCTACGGAGAACGCTCCTTCTACGGAGAACGCTCTTTCTACGGAGACGGCTCCTTCTACGGACGGAGACGGCTCCTTCTACGGAGACGGCTCCTTCTACGGAGAACGCTCGTTCTACGGAGACGGCTCCTTCTACGGAGACGGCTCCTTCTACGGACGGAGACGGCTCCTTCTACGGAGACGGCTCCTTCTACGGAGACGGCTCCTTCTACGGAGACGGCTCCTTCTACGGAGACGGCTCCTTCTACGGAGACGGCTCCTTCTACGGAGACGGCTCCTTCTACGGAGACGGCTCCTTCTACGGAGACGGCTCCTTCTACGGAGACGGCTCCTTCTACGGAGACGGCTCCTTCTACGGAGGCGGCTCCTTCTACGGAGAACGCTCCTTCTACGGAGAAGTACCCCGTTGTACGGAGAGAATACCGTTCTACAGAAAAAGTTCATATTGTGCGCCGATGGCCCTAATGGGCCACCGTAGGATTCACTACATGGAAGACAAAGAATTTGATCTGGCTTCTTTTCAAAAAGCTGTTAAAGTTGACATAGACCTGGCAAGTGATACGGAGAGATCGGTTTCAATAAAAAACGGCCCGTTCAACAAACATTTCAATGATATAATTCAAGCGTTAGAAAAAAAGATATTACATGCAAATAGCTGTAATACTATTAAACCAAACAGAAGCTTTTGTCCTCAGTTTTTCCGATTTATTCAATCTCATCTGCCAGAAATGCCGTTGTGGTCTGGAGTATTGTTAGGATCACTCACCCGTTATAAAAGTAACGAAATAGAAGACCGTAACGAGGTAAAAGACTATCCATACCTGTCATTTACGTCGGCGAACGCCAAGCCTGAAGGTTATATCGAAGGTGCTATGCGACATCTTAAGCAAGAAGATTTTTCCAGGGAAAAAACGGCTTAGAGCAGATGCTTTTGAATCACAAAATTATAAGCGAATTAGAAGAAGAGTAAATGATTTTTGCTGACAGAATGCACAGTAATATACTACCTAAGAAAAAGAGATCGTACAAGAAAAAGGCAAACGACAAAAGCTGTGCGTCTAAGAGTGTGTCGTGTGATAAACAAGATAAGAAACAATCACAGGATAGCTACCACATGGCACAAGAAACGTGGGGGAAAAAGGATCCAGACACCCCTAAACAAAATCCAAAAATCGGTCAGTTCCAACAATCGCCAGTGATACCACTTAGTAAAACAGCAGACATTAAATCAAGGAGACAGATTAGAAATAAAAAAGTATCAAACCGATCATCTGGCTTTTTCGTTTTTCTTCGAAAAAATAAACGTAAACTACTAAGAAAGTATCGAGATATGTCAGTTGTAACAAAAGTAGGAGCGTCAATGTGGCACGCCCTGCCAGAAGAAAAGAAAAAATCGTTTGTTAGAGTGGCAGTAAATGAAACCGATATTAAAATAAATACAGAAACAGAACAAACGACAGGAATTTTTGGTAATGATTCTAATGCAGGTGCAACAAATAACATGACAAATTTTGAAAATACTGAAGATGAACGTGTCTATGGTCATATGGGGTTGCAAAACAAAGGCAATGATTGTTGGCTTAATTGTCTTTTACAGTGCATGAACTCTTTACCTGTCAAAGTATTACTAACAGCATGCGAAAGAAATGTTACACCTGTTATGTCTGCCCTTATACACACAATGGAAAAGCTTGATGATAACGTTAATCAAACGTTATTATATCCAGGGAATTTACACGAAGCTTTTCAACGCCAGTTCCATTACATTGCAGGGGTACAAATGATATTCATGAAAGCTTTACATGTTTATGCTCCAGAGGTGGAAAAACCAATAATTTTTTTGAAAATCATTTTAAAGGAGAAATTCAGTATAGCAATACCTGTTCCGAATGCAACAAGGTTGTGTATTGTACCCCAGAGGCATTTACAAGCATATTTTTGCCATTGGTAAATGACATTAAATGTTTACAAAAAAGTGTATCAGACAATCTAAACGACAACATTATGATCAAATGTACTACGTGTAAAACAGAAAAATTCACACAAGGAAAGGAAGTTTTGTGGTTTTACCAGACACATTACTAATAGTTTTTAAGCGATTTGAGAATCGTGGTGGATCTTACAGGAAGAAACACTCGAATGTTCAACTTGCATCTGACATTCAAGTAACAGCAGAAAGCCCATTTCAATATCGTCTAAGAGCGTGCGCATTACACCATGGAGTTCACCTTCAGAGTGGCCATTACACAGCGTTGAAATATGAAGATAACAATGTTATAGAGATCGATGACACCAATGTGAGAAATGTTTCAAAGATTTGGAAAAAATATTCATATTTATAGTCTATTTGGCATTTTATTGCAAGCAAGGTAGCACAGCTGATCTTACCAATAGCACAAGAAAGCACAGCGAAGTTGACCCACAGAAAACCTCTGGAAAATCCGAAAACGAAAATAAGAAAACAGCTACTCAGACAGAAAAATCCCAAACCCCAAAACGGCGAAATACGGTTAACGGAGAAAACGTGCACAACACAACACGTTAGAACATGCTATGTAATCGAGTGAAATGCCCAATATCATTTATAATATACCGAATTCTCTCCTGGCATTACCACCTTATCATATATACAGAACTCGCGATCAAGCTCTCGGCAACGGCCTCCGTGGCTCAGTGGTCAGAGCATTGCACTAGAATCGCAAGGTGTGGGTTCAATTCCTGCCGGAGGGCCTGTGTAGTTGCATTTTTCGCAACTGCTCCCGGTTTGGTCTTAAAATGTATATATTCCACACTCGAATTTTCCTTCACCCTTAATCCTTAGAACATGCTATGTAATCGAGTGAAATGCCCAATATCATTTATAATATACCTAACTACCTAACTACCTAACTACCTAACTACCTAACTACCTAACTACCTAACTACCTAACTACCTAACTACCTAACTACCTAACTACCTAACTACCTAACTACCTAACTACCTAACTACCTAACTACCTAACTACCTAACTACCTAACTACCTAACTACCTAACTACCTAACTACCTAACTACCTAACTACCTAACTACCTAACTACCTAACTACCTAACTACCTAACTACCTAACTACCTAACTACCTAACTACCTAACTACCTAACTACCTAACTACCTAACTACCTAACTACCTAACTACCTAACTACCTAACTACCTAACTACCTAACTCTCTATCCATCTATCCATCTATCCATCTATCCATCTATCCATCTATCCATCTATCCATCTATCCATCTATCCATCTATCCATCTATCCATCTATCCATCTATCGATCCATCCATCGATCCATCCATCGATCCATCCATCGATCCATCCATCGATCCATCCATCGATCCATCCATCGATCCATCCATCGATCCATCCATCGATCCATCCATCGATCCATCCATCGATCCATCCATCGATCCATCCATCGATCCATCCATCCATCCATCGATCCATCCATCGATCCATCCATCGATCCATCCATCCATCCATCCATCCATCCATCCATCCATCCATCCATCCATCCATCCATCCATCCATCCATCCATCCATCCATCCACCCACCCACCCACCCACCCACCCACCCTATCCCCATCCCCATCCCCATCCCCATCCCCATCCCCATCCCCATCCCCATCCCCATCCCCATCCCCATCCCCATCCCCATCCCCATATATATATATATATATCTATATATATCTATATATATATATATATATATATATATATATATATATATATATATATATATATATATATATATATCATATATATCATATATATATATCATATATATATATATATATATATACGTGTGGGTTTTGGTCTACGAAACGCAAAGAGTGCTCGATAACATATAGTTAGAGCAAATATAGATTTTCGCTTACCTCAAAAGTCTGCAACAGGCTGTTTCATCTAAAAAAGAATCTTCAGGCAGATGGCAATTTTCGAAAACAGGGGTGCTTATATCCTTCCTGACGGAACGTGGGAGTGTGGGGGCGAAACAATACATGCATTCATGGCTTTTGTTGCGCTGTTTGCGCGGAATTTGTTCCGATGACGACATTGACTGATAATTTCTGCTCTTTTGTTGAGTAAACAATTCTTGTTTTTATCTTTCAAAATATGAAATTTTTCTTCTAAACATAAATTACATCGTTTTGAACCTCCCGTGTACGAAAGAGAATGTTTTAAAATTTGCCAATTAATACTAAAATCCTTATTGTTTTCTTTCAATGCCCAAATGTATTTCGAAAGTTCGGTGTCGTTTGCATGCTTTTTATGCTGAAAAGACTTAGTGTGGTTGGCCAATCGCTCTTTGAATGTGGTTGAAGTCATGCCAATGTAATTCTTGATCGTGTTTGTGTTGTTTACTGTGACTGTTGCTTTGTATACTATGTCCCTAGTCATGCATTGTTTTCTAAGTGGACAATTCGTGTTTTTCCTACAATTGCAACTGCTAGTGTCCTTATCCTGTGGCATGTTATTCCTAGATATGTGTGCATTGTGTTTAGTGATTATTGACTTAACATTGTTCATGCAGCTGTAACTTACTTTGACTGTGTTTCTGTTAAAAATCTTATGGAGCTTGTGGTGTGGTGGGAAGTGCTTGTCAATTAGGTTTAGGAAATTACGTCCTATGTTTGTGCTTACACTCTTGCTAAAAGGTGGGTTGAACCAAGTGATGTTGCGTTGCCTATTCCTGCGTGGTTGCTGTGCTGTGTGTTGAGTGTAGCTAAGATCATGATCAAAGTTGCTGTGCCTAAGTGCGTTCTGATATATGGGTGCAGATTCCTGAAAAACTTGTTCATCTGATGAGAGAAGTGCAATGCGCTTGTTGATTAATGCAGGTAACTGTCTTGTGATGCTTGGTGGGTGGTTAGAGTGCTTATTTATGTAAAGCGGATCGTCATTGGGCTTCCTATAGGGCCTATAATTTCCATTGTTAAGGTCGAAAGTTACATCTAAAAAGTTTACTATGCGTAAATTTGATTCGGCGGTAATTTTTAGGTCAAACTGCTCGAAAATTTTGTGGAGTTCTTTCCTTGTTTTGTCTGCTAAACGTGCTGATTTACTTTTTATAATAGCCAAACCGTCATCTCTATATAGGCCAATGCTTTCTTTGCCAAATTTCTTACTTAGGTGATTTAAAATGAAAAGGCCTACTAACTCACAAACGTCCGCGCCGTCGAAACAACCCATGGTAACGTCAAACAAAGTATTGCTATCTTTTTTTATCCATGAAATTCCGGTATTGAAAAGGAGAGATTTTCTAGCGTGTTTTATTATTGAAATATTGTTTTCAGTTATAGTAGTCAAATTCGAAGCCCAAGATAATGCTTGGTCCAATAGTTTTTCAGAAATAGACGGATAGAAATCGACAATGTCAAACGAAATAAAACTATGTCTGTCCTTATCTTTTATATTGCCAAACCACTCAATTACTTGTTTTGTATTTCTCCATTGATTTAAATTCAGTTTTTGTCTCAAATTAGAATTAATTTTGTCCAAAATCACCTTACTTAGTTTTCGGATTCGCTTTTAGCGGGGTTAATTAATCGGCATTTTGGATTGTTTTCGAAATTTTCTTTGTGGTCTTTTAAAGATATAAATGCTTCGCGTTTTTTCATTTTTCAATTTTGTCGCCGATTCCTAAACTGTTCGAAATTTCTTTTAGTTCCGAATCAATTTCATCTATAGTGTCCTCGGATCCATGCTTATATGTTTTTGTGATGTTGTCATGTAGGAGCTTTTTGTATGTGTCGAGCGGGGTTTCATAAATGTTCCTAGTTTTGTCTGCAAAAATGAAAATGTTGGGAGATGAATTAATTTTCTTTAAATCGGTGGCCAAACATTTCTGAAACTGGTTCGTATATGGCCGAAATTGTATATTTTCGATGAGTTTTATAAGGTCGTCTTCGAAAGGTTTTATTTCCGGAATAGAAGGAGGTGTGTTGTTGGACGCAAGGCCGAAAGGGTTGTTTTGATTTTCTCTCTGTTTGTTTTTAAGAAAGAAATTGGCTTTCCATCTCATACGTTTTATTACACTTTCCACTTTTTCAATCAAATTCTTCAAATAAGACGCTTATTTGAAGAATTTGATTGAAAAAGTGGAAAGTGTAATAAAACGTATGAGATGGAAAGCCAATTTCTTTCTTAAAAACAAACAGAGAGAAAATCAAAACAACCCTTTCGGCCTTGCGTCCAACAACACACCTCCTTCTATTCCGGAAATAAAACCTTTCGAAGACGACCTTATAAAACTCATCGAAAATATACAATTTCGGCCATATACGAACCAGTTTCAGAAATGTTTGGCTACCGATTTAAAGAAAATTAATTCATCTCCCAACATTTTCATTTTTGCAGACAAAACTAGGAACATTTATGAAACCCCGCTCGACACATACAAAAAGCTCCTACATGACAACATCACAAAAACATATAAGCATGGATCCGAGGACACTATAGATGAAATTGATTCGGAACTAAAAGAAATTTCGAACAGTTTAGGAATCGGCGACAAAATTGAAAAAATGAAAAAACGCGAAGCATTTATATCTTTAAAAGACCACAAAGAAAATTTCGAAAACAATCCAAAATGCCGATTAATTAACCCCGCTAAAAGCGAATCCGAAAACTAAGTAAGGTGATTTTGGACAAAATTAATTCTAATTTGAGACAAAAACTGAATTTAAATCAATGGAGAAATACAAAACAAGTAATTGAGTGGTTTGGCAATATAAAAGATAAGGACAGACATAGTTTTATTTCGTTGACATTGTCGATTTCTATCCGTCTATTTCTGAAAAACTATTGGACCAAGCATTATCTTGGGCTTCGAATTTGACTACTATAACTGAAAACAATATTTCAATAATAAAACACGCTAGAAAATCTCTCCTTTTCAATACCGGAATTTCATGGATAAAAAAAGATAGCAATACTTTGTTTGACGTTACCATGGGTTGTTTCGACGGCGCGGAAGTTTGTGAGTTAGTAGGCCTTTTCATTTTAAATCACCTAAGTAAGAAATTTGGCAAAGAAAACATTGGCCTATATAGAGATGACGGTTTGGCTATTATAAAAAGTAAATCAGCACGTTTAGCAGACAAAACAAGGAAAGAACTCCACAAAATTTTCGAGCAGTTTGACCTAAAAATTACCGCCGAATCAAATTTACGCATAGTAAACTTTTTAGATGTAACTTTCGACCTTAACAATGGAAATTATAGGCCCTATAGGAAGCCCAATGACGATCCGCTTTACATAAATAAGCACTCTAACCACCCACCAAGCATCACAAGACAGTTACCTGCATCAATCAACAAGCGCATTGCACTTCTCTCATCAGATGAACAAGTTTTTCAGGAATCTGCACCCATATATCAGAACGCACTTAGGCACAGCAACTTTGATCATGATCTTAGCTACACTCAACACACAGCACAGCAACCACGCAGGAATAGGCAACGCAACATCACTTGGTTCAACCCACCTTTTAGCAAGAGTGTAAGCACAAACATAGGACGTAATTTCCTAAACCTAATTGACAAGCACTTCCCACCACACCACAAGCTCCATAAGATTTTTAACAGAAACACAGTCAAAGTAAGTTACAGCTGCATGAACAATGTTAAGTCAATAATCACTAAACACAATGCACACATATCTAGGAATAACATGCCACAGGATAAGGACACTAGCAGTTGCAATTGTAGGAAAAACACGAATTGTCCACTTAGAAAACAATGCATGACTAGGGACATAGTATACAAAGCAACAGTCACAGTAAACAACACAAACACGATCAAGAATTACATTGGCATGACTTCAACCACATTCAAAGAGCGATTGGCCAACCACACTAAGTCTTTTCAGCATAAAAAGCATGCAAACGACACCGAACTTTCGAAATACATTTGGGCATTGAAAGAAAACAATAAGGATTTTAGTATTAATTGGCAAATTTTAAAACATTCTCTTTCGTACACGGGAGGTTCAAAACGATGTAATTTATGTTTAGAAGAAAAATTTCATATTTTGAAAGATAAAAACAAGAATTGTTTACTCAACAAAAGAGCAGAAATTATCAGTCAATGTCGTCATCGGAACAAATTCCGCGCAAACAGCGCAACAAAAGCCATGAATGCATGTATTGTTTCGCCCCCACACTCCCACGTTCCGTCAGGAAGGATATAAGCACCCCTGTTTTCGAAAATTGTCATCTGCCTGAAGATTCTTTTTTAGATGAAACAGCCTGTTGCAGACTTTTGAGGTAAGCGAAAATATATATATATATATATATATATATATATATATATATATATATACATAGTATTTTTTTAAATTTACATTTAAATTATACAAACGATTCAGTTAAAGATGGCCGACCAGACTCATTTAATATTTAAAAATGGCCCAGATCGCAACAAACGAACCAAATATATCTACGGAATTCAAGTAATAGTGAATAATCAATTTGAAAGAAAACAAGAACCCCAATGTAAACAATTCAAAATTATCTAGCAATTAAAATCATACAGGTTTGTTTACCGCGTTTTAAATAATTATGTGTTGGTATAACCCACATATTGCTTATTGGTTTTGCAATTAAATAATAAACCAAGACATGAAATTGGACAGGCTTGCATGTCAACTGAGTATCTAGTATCCCCGCCTCTAATGTAATTATTTTTCAAATAAAATTAACCATACTGCATGATATCAACAGCTAAAATTATTTTTATAGAATTCAAGAATCGCCCGTTCAAGAAGAGGCATAACTTAAAAGAAAGAAAGAAAGAATGACGTCTGTTTACATCAATAATACAAGCGTAATCAAAATGGCAACATCAACAAGAAGGATAACACTAGCTTATATAAGTACATAATCATCATGTAATTACAACCTTTCTGCATTTGACGTTTTTGTTTCCATTCTATATATGCATTAAGCCGGTACGGTACGGTGGGCAGGTATCGAACCACAGCACAAAACGAAGTCTTACATTTTCATTAATAATTAACAACAATATCTTTTGTAATTACAAGTATATAATTTGTCATATTAGTAAGACTATATGAGATCTAAAGTTGTTGGGAAAATGACGGATAGCTCTCAATAACTCCACCGATATCTTCAGAATCAACAACATTTTTTATGGCTATATAATTTCACAAAAAACGTTTTAACATTGTGCATTTTTTACTTTGCAAACAAAACAGTAACTACGTAGAGGAACAAAAGCAGAACGCGAAAAGAAGATAAATAACATCGATATAAACTTTTCCTTTTGAATAAGAATGGACCAAAAAAAAAATGAATGCGAGAGCGAAAGTGCATATACACTAGCGGTGGATAAAGAGAAACATTATTTTGAAATACTGGATGGGATACTACTGGAACATCCTGATACAATTTCTATTCTTGATACACCACATGACAAGCCTGAATAATAATAATAGAGACAAAGCTGAACTTGGATTTCAACTATCTAGATGACAGAATGGATTAAGAAAACATCGATTCCGGCAGTTCAGGGCGACATGGACTAATGGCATTCATTTTTTATGCTGTAAAATACTACATCAAGCAAAACAGTTGATTGAAGCAGAGGCTGCACGACAGTAAAAGTTGGATTACAACAAAATGAAAAAAAGACATATGTGATATGATGTATTTATGGTAAATAGCTGGATCCCGCAACATATAGTACAAGTGGTAAAAACATTTAAATCATTGTGGGCGAAAACTTTAAATATTATGGGTACTGGATAAAGAGCGGTACAAAAAATAACTTTTCCATGCGCACAGTAATGGGCGTGTTCAGCATGAAATTAGTAAATAACCTAAAAAAATATAGAATTCAAGCTAGAGAAGACGGGTATGTACAACTGTGATGAAATATCTTAATATTGTATGGCAGTGAGGAATGGACCATAACGAAAACTACGGAAAAGCAACTAAGATGACGTTACACCAATATGCTAACTAGGATTACACTGAGCAAGCTAACAAACGATATTTTCAAACTCGTCTTGTCACAATTTCTTGAGATACGTATCCGACTCTAACGGGTCACTGTATCAGACATTGAAATGCAAGTGGCAGATGCTATCTATGAACTACGTTTGTGGGATTTAACCGAGAGAAATAAAACAAAAGACGACGAAATGTCTATTGTATCACCAACTTGAAAAAGGACACTATAGGTTGCCGATAACACAAGGCATAGTTAATATACAGGGGTTATTACAACTCGCGATGGACGACAATCAACAGAATGATGTAAAGAAGCAACGTGGCATATGTTCAACTAGGAATCATCCAAGATGAGACAAGATAAGATCAAATACACTTCTTTTTCATCACGCATGATGAGATCTACTGGACATGAAGCAACAATTAATTCATTAGACAGACAACCATCTTAAGAAGCAAGTTTAGTGTCACAAAGTAAATGGTTACAGTATACATTAAGAATACATATAACATTTCAGCATTGCCTTCGCAAAGTGGATGACAATGTTGGAGAGCAGATTGATAGTAAACAGATATAATTGTGTCTAATTTGTCATATACAAATACACAGAAATGGCAATCAAACCATGACTTTGAAATGATTACACATAACAGATCCATTCCAATACAAGATATTAATAAAACACATCGGATATTGACAGCATTATAACCGATATTTTTAAATAGGTTTTGTGTACTGGTAAACAAAACGTCAAATGCAAAAAGGAAAAGTAATCAAAATCATGGTACCCCTCACCCGATTTCTGAATAATGACAAACATAAAAATCTCTTTATATATGTTCAAACAATCTCTTAATTATTACGACGTGATATATCGAGTTTATAAACATATACTAGTAACAAGTAAAATATGATTATGTAATTATGCTCTAACTTATTATTAATTATGCTCAGCAATTGTTTGGGTATATAGACCTTTTTTGTTAAGTTTAGAATCCGTTTAGCATATAACGTCAATTTCTTGTCGATTTGTCTTTTGAATTCTTTTCAATTTAAGTCGTTTATTGGCTTCGCATTTGCATATTTTGAATACAATTTTAAAGGAGCAAGTGCGAAAATTGACGTATTCGACACTTATTTAAAGGGTCTACTAAATATATATATATATATATATATATATATATTTAGTAGAAACTTACTAGTATTCTATTGCAAATGCTGCAATCTGATTGGCTACTCTACTCGATATCTATTCGTCAATATATAGCGAGTAGCAAATTGAGTACCAGTACTCGCGCGGCCATGCAGTAAAACAACATGGAGGACACGAGGAGTGAAAGATTGTTTTGCCTTGGTTTTCGCACAGAAACAATGGTTATGCTTCGTTTTTTGAAATAATTTGGAAGAACTAAGGTACACAAGTTTGTTTCTACTAAAACAATTAGATTATGCGCTCTCAATTTCTATGAGATGATAGTTGACTTGAGCTCCGCTCTCGTCAACTATTCACTCATAGAAATTTCGAGCTCATAATCTAATTGTTAAATATATATATATATACACGACACGACACGACACGACATTACTGTGTTCGCCTAATAATATAATTATATATTCTACAATATCTAATGGGTGTGAGTTCTTTATTATTTGCCTAAATCGTGCATGTATGTATATATAATAAACAACCTGTAAACGACGATAAGCACTGTGAAAAAGGACTTTGTCGGCAACAATTGAATTTGGCTCGCGCTGCAATTGACAGTTTTGGCGTCGCGATTTAAAAGCGTTTTAATATCTTTAAATATCTTAATTTTTAATCGCTTAAAATATCTTTTGAATCAGATTTGGACCACTTCTAGTTTTTCTTGGGCCAGCGAGATGATAGAACGAGCTTCATTTTGATATATAGCAAAGGCATTAAAAACAACAGAATCCATCGAAATTTTCCCCCCAAAGCGGTCCCGGCGAATTGAATAATAGTAAGCGTTCTAAAATAATTGTGCAGTTGTATTCCTCACGTTGAACAATTCATTTGATGAAAATATTACTAAACTTCCTGTTTTGAATTCTGTTTTGAATTTGATTGGTGTTTAGCAAATAATCCTTTTTCTTATTGGTCATTCAAAAACCAGGAACCAATAAAAACAGCAAGTTTAGCAATAATAAACAGGAAGTTCATCAAATGAATTGATCAATTTGAACAAACGAATTACACAATTATTTTAGGAACGTTCTATTGCCACGACAGTAAATGTTCTATTTTTAGAGCGCTGTGCAATTGACATTTTTCGCGCCTCGCTTTAAATAATAAAGACTAAAGTGTTCTAATTTTTAGAGCGCTGTGCAATTGACAGTTTTGGCGCCTCGCTTTAAAAGCTAATAACTTTTGAAGCAGATCTGGGCCACTTCCAATTTTTCTTGGGCCAGCAAGAAGATAGAATGAGCTTCATTTTGGTATATAGGAAAGCCGGTGAAATTTAACATAAGCCCGCTCGCTGTCCTATTTACAGTTTTGGCGCCTCGCTTTAAAAACGAATAACTTTTAAACCAGATCTGGGCCACTTCTAGTTTTTCTTGGGCCAGCAAGAGGATAGAGTGAGCTTTATTTTGATATATAAGAAATCCGGTTAAAAGTAAAAGAAGCCATCGAAATGTTTCCCCCAAGTGAATGTGGTGCTAGCTTCACAGTTTCGGCGTATGCGAATAACTTTTAAACAAGATCTGGGCCACTTCTAATTCTTCTTGGGCCAGCAAGACGATAGAATGAGCTTCAATTTGATATATAGGAAAGCTGGAAAAAATAACAGCAACCATCGAAATTTCCCCCCCAATGTCTAAGTCGGCAACCACAATTATTAAAGATTTTTATTTCCGGCGCGCTGTAATTGACAGTTTGGGCTTCTCGCTTTAAAAGCGAATAACACTTGAACCAAATCTGGGCCAATTCTAATTTTTCCTGGGCCAGCAAGAAGATAGAATGAGCTTCATTTTGATATAGATGAAAGCCGCTTAAAATTAAAAGAAGCCATCGAAATGTTTCCCCCAAGACCATCCCGACGAATTAATAATGAAGTATTCTATTTTTAGCGCGCTGTGTAATTATAAACAATATGGGCGTCTCGCTTTAAAAGCGAATATCTCTTGAACCAGATCTGGGCCACTTCTAATTTTTCTTGGGCCAGCAAGAGGATAGAGTGAGTTTTATTTTGATATATAGGAAAGCCGGTTCAAATTAAAAAAAGCCATCGAAATTTTTCCCCCAAGTGAATGTGTTGCTAGCTTCACAGTTTCGGCGTATGCGAATAACTCTTGAACCAGATCTGGGCCACCTCTAATTTTTCTTGGGCCAGCAAGACGATAGAATGAGCTTCAATTTGATATATAGGAAAGCTGGTAAAAAATAACAGAAGCCATCGAAATTTTCCCCCCAATGCCTAAGTCGGCAACCACAATTATTAAAGATTTTCATTTCCGGCGGGCTGTAATTGACAGTTTGGGCTTCTCGCTTTAAAAGCGAATAACTCTTGAACCAAATCTGGGCCAATTCTAATTTTTCTTGGGCCAGCAAGAAGATAGAATGAGCTTCATTTTGATATAGATGAAAGCCGCTTAAAATTAAAAGAAGCCATCGAAATGTTTCCCCCAAGAGCATCCCGACGAATTAATAATGAAGTATTCTATTTTTAGCGCGCTGTGTAATTATAAACAATATGGGCGTCTCGCTTTAAAAGCGAATAACTCTTGAACCAGATCTGGGCCACTTCTAATTTTTCTTGGGCCAGCAAGACGATAGAATGAGCTTCAATTTGATATATAGGAAAGCCGGTTCAAATTAAAAAAAGCCATCGAAATTTTCCCCCCAAGTGAATGTGTTGCTAGCTTCACAGTTTCGGCGTATGCGAATAACTCTTGAACCAGATCTGGGCCACCTCTAATTTTTCTTGGGCCAGCAAGACGATAGAATGAGCTTCAATTTGATATATAGGAAAGCTGGTAAAAAATAACAGAAGCCATCGAAATTTTCCCCCCAATGCCTAAGTCGGCAACCACAATTATTAAAGATTTTCATTTCCGGCGGGCTGTAATTGACAGTTTGGGCTTCTCGCTTTAAAAGCGAATAACTCTTGAACCAAATCTGGGCCAATTCTAATTTTTCTTGGGCCAGCAAGAAGATAGAATGAGCTTCATTTTGATATAGATGAAAGCCGCTTAAAATTAAAAGAAGCCATCGAAATGTTTCCCCCAAGAGCATCCCGACGAATTAATAATGAAGTATTCTATTTTTAGCGCGCTGTGTAATTATAAACAATATGGGCGTCTCGCTGTAAAAGCGAATAACTCTTGAACCAGATCTGGGCCACTTCTAATTTTTCTTGGGCCAGCAAGACGATAGAATGAGCTTCAATTTGATATATAGGAAAGCCGGTTCAAATTAAAAAAAGCCATCGAAATTTTCCCCCCAAGTGAATGTGTTGCTAGCTTCACAGTTTCGGCGTATGCGAATAACTCTTGAACCAGATCTGGGCCACCTCTAATTTTTCTTGGGCCAGCAAGACGATAGAATGAGCTTCAATTTGATATATAGGAAAGCTGGTAAAAAATAACAGAAGCCATCGAAATTTTCCCCCCAATGCCTAAGTCGGCAACCACAATTATTAAAGATTTTCATTTCCGGCGGGCTGTAATTGACAGTTTGGGCTTCTCGCTTTAAAAGCGAATAACTCTTGAACCAAATCTGGGCCAATTCTAATTTTTCTTGGGCCAGCAAGAAGATAGAATGAGCTTCATTTTGATATAGATGAAAGCCGCTTAAAATTAAAAGAAGCCATCGAAATGTTTCCCCCAAGACCATCCCGACGAATTAATAATAAAGTATTCTATTTTTAGCGCGCTGTGTAATTATAAACAATATGGGCGTCTCGCTTTAAAAGCGAATAACTCTTGAACCAGATCTGGGCCACTTCTATTTTTTCTTGGGCCAGCAAGAGGGTAGAGTGAGCTTTATTTTGATATATAGGAAAGCCGGTTAAAATTAAAAGAAGCCATCGAAATTTTCCCCCCAGGTGAATGTGGTGCTAGCTTCACAATTTCGGCGTATGCGAATAACTCTTAAACAAGATCTGGGCCACTTCTAATTTTTCTTGGGCCAGCAAGACGATAGAATGAGCTTCAATTTGATATATAGGAAAGCTGGTAAAAAATAACAGAAGCCATCGAAATTTCCCCCCCAATGTCTAAGCCGGCAACCACAATTATTAAAGATTTTTATTTCCGGCGCGCTGTAATTGACAGTTTGGGCTTCTCGCTTTAAAAGCAAATAATTCTTGAATCAAATCAGGGCCACTTCTAATTTTTCTTGGGCCAGCAAGAAGATAGAATGAGCTTCATTTTGATATATATGAAAGCCGCTTAAAATTTAAAGAAGCCATGGAAATGTTTCCCCCAAGACCATCCCGACGAATTAATAATGAACTTTCTATTTTTAGCGCGCTGTGTAATTATAAACAATATGGGCGTCTCGCTTTAAAAGCGAATAACTCTTGAACCAGATCTGGGCCACTTCTAATTCTTCTTGGGCCAGCAAGAAGATAGAATGAGCTTCATTTTGGTATATAGGAAAGCCGGTGATAGTTAACATAAGCCCTCGAAATATTTCCCCCAAAGAGTTATGTCAGCTACAAGTGAATTCGGCTCGCTGTGCTATTTACAGTTTTGGCGCGTCGCTTTAAAAACGAATAACTTTTGAACCAGATCTGGGCCACTTCTAGTTTTTCTTGGGCCAGCGAGATGATAGAACGAGCTTCATTTTGATATATAGCACAACCATTAAAAAATAACAGACGCCATCGAAATTTTCCCCCCAAGACGGTCCCGGTGAATCTAATAATAAAGACTAAAGTGTTCTAATTTTGAGAGCGCTGTGCAATTGACAGTTTTGGCGCGTCACTTTAAAAGCTAATAACTTTTGAAGCAGATCTGGGCCACTTCTAATTTTTCTTGGGCCAGCAAGAAGATAGAATGAGCTTCATTTTGGTGTATAGGAAAGCCGGTGAAAGTTAACATAAGCCCTCGAAATATTTCCCTCAAAGAGTTATGTCAGCTACAAGTGAATTCGGTTCGCTGTGCTATTTACAGTCTTGGCGCCTCGCTTTAAAAACTAATAACTTTTGAACCAGATCTGGGCCACTTCTAGTTTTTCTTGGGCCAGCGAGATGATAGAACGAGCTTCATTTTGATATATACCAAAGGCATTAAAAAATAACCAGTGTTAAGGTATCACCACATTCATCCTCGGATTCATCACCAGATTCATCACCAGATTCATCACCAGATTCATCACCACATTCGCAAAGCAAATATTTCACCTTCAATAATTCCTTCAATAATCAACCGATCCGCACACACGATACACCAAATTAAAGCTTATTATTCCATCTTTCTGGCCCAAGATTAACGGCGTTTGTTTGAACAATTTATAAAGGAGAAAAATAACGATTTACTACAAACCACTCGCACTTCGATCTTGGGGGAAAAATTTCTGTGACTTTTCATTTTAACCGGCTTTCCTATATATCAAAATGAAGCTCATTCTATCCTGTTGCTGGCCCAAGTATTAGAAGTGGCCCAGATCTGGTTCAAGAGCTATTCGCTTTTAAAGCGAGACGCCCATATTGTTTATAATAACACAGCGCGCTAAAAATAGAATAGTTTATTATTAATTCGTCGGGATGGTTTTGGGGGAAACATTACGATGGCTTCTTTTCATTTTAACCGGCTTTCATATATATCAAAATGAAGCTCATTGTATCCTCTTGCTGGCCCAAAAAAAATTACAAGTGGCCCAGATTTGGTTCAAGATTTATTCGCTTTTAAAGCGACAAGCCCAAACTTTCAATTACAGCGCACCGGAAATAAAAATCTGTAATAATTGTGGTTGCCGACTTAGACATTGGGAGGAAAATTTCGATGGCTTCTATTATTTTTTACCAGCTTTCCTATATATCAAATTGAAGCCCATTGTATCGTCTTGCTGGTCCAAGAAAAACTAGAAGTGGCCCAGATCTGGTTTAAGAGTTATTCGCATACGCCGAAACTGTGAAGCTATCACCACATTCACTTGGGGGGGAAATTTCGGTCACTTCTTTTCATTTTAACCGGCTTTCCTATATATCAAAATGAAGCTCATTCTATCCTCTTGCTGGCCCAAGAAAAATTAGAAGTGGCCCAGATCTGGTTCAGGAGTTATTCGCTTTTCAAGCGAGACGCCCATATTGTTTATAATTACGCATCGCGCTAAAAATAGAATACTTTATTATTAATTCGTCGGGATGGTCTTGGGGGAAAGATTTCGATGGCTTCTGTTATTTTTTACCAGCTTTGCTATATATGAAATTGAAGCTCATTCTATCTACTTGCTGGCCCAAGAACAATTAGAACTGGCCCAGATTTGGTTCAAGATTTATTCGCTTTTAAAGCGACAAGCCCAAACTTTCAATTACAGCGCACCGGAAATAAAAATCTGTAATAATTGTGGTTGCCGACTTAGACATTGGGAGGAAAATTTCGATGGCTTCTATTATTTTTTACCAGCTTTCCTATGTATCAAATTGAACCTCATTCTATCGTCTTGCTGGCGCAAGAAAAACTAGAAGTGGCCCAGATCTGGTTTAAGAGTTATTCGCATACGCCGAAACTGTGAAGCTATCACCACATTCACTTGGGGGGAAAATTTCGGTGACATCTTTTCATTTTAACCGGCTTTCCTATATATCAAAACGAAGCTCATTCTATCCTCTTGCTGGCCCAAGAAAAATTAGAAGTGGCCCAGATCTGGTTCAAGAGTTATTCGCTTTTAAAGCGAGACGCCCATATTGTTTATAATTATATTAATTCGTCGGGATGCTCTTGGGGGAAACATTACGATGCGTCTTTGAATTTTAAGCGGCTTTCATATATATCAAAATGAAGCTCATTCTATCCTCTTGCTGGCCCAAAAAAAATTAGAAGTGGCCCAGATTTGGTTCAAGAGTTATTCGCTTTTAAAGCGACAAGCCCAAACTGTCAATTACAGCGCGCCGGAAATAAAAATCTTTAATAATTGTGGTTGCCGACTTAGATTTTGGGGGGAAAATTTCGATGGCTTCTATTATATTTTAGCTGCTTTCCTATATATCAAATTGAACCTCATTCTATCATCTTGCTCGCCCAAGAAAAAGTAGAAGTGGCCCAGATATGGTTTAAGAGTTATTCGCATACGCCGAAGCTGTGAAGCTATCACCACATTGTTTTGGGGGGGAAATTTCGGTAACTTCTTTTCATTTTAACCGGCTTTCCTATATATCAAAATGAAGCTCATTCTATCCTCTTGCTGGCCCAAGAAAAATTAGAAGTGGCCCAGATCTGGTTCAAGAGTTATTCGCTTTTAAAGCGAGACGCCCATATTGTTTATAGTTACACAGCGCGCTAAAAATAGAATACTTTATTATTAATTCGTTGGGATGGTCTTGGGGGAAACATTACGGTGGCTTCTTTTAATTTTAAGCGGCTTTCATATATCTCAAAATGAAGCTCATTCTATCCTCTTGCTGGCCAAAAAAAAATTAGAAGTGGGCCAGATTTGGTTCAAGAGTTATTCGCTTTTAAAGCGACAAGCCCAAACTGTCAATGACAGCACGCCGGAAATAAAAATCTTTAATAATTGTGGTTGCCGACTTAGACTTTGGTAGCAAAATTTCGATGGCTTCTATTATTTTCTACCAGCTTTCCTATATATCAAATTCAACCTCATTCTATCGTCTTGCTGGCGCAAGAAAAACTAGAAGTTGCCCAGATCTGGTTTAAGAGTTATTCGCTTTTAAAGCGACAAGCCCAAACTGTCAATTACAGCGCACCGGAAATAAAAATCTTTAATAATTGTGGTTGCCGACTTAGACATTGGGGTGGAAATTTCGATGGCTTCTGTTATTTTTTACCAGCTTTCCTATATATCAAAACGAAGCTCATTCTATCCTCTTGCTGGCCCAAGAAAAATTAGAAGTGGCCCAGATCTGGTTCAAGAGTTATTCGCTTTTAAAGCGAGACGCCCATATTGTTTATAGTTACACAGCGCGCTAAAAATAGAATACTTTATTATTAATTCGTCGGGATGGTCTTGGGGGAAACATTTCCATGGCTTCTTTAAATTTTAACCGGCTTTCCTATATATGAAATTGAAGCTATTTCTATCGTCTTGCTGGCCCAAGAAAAACTAGAAGTGGCCCAGATCTGGTTTAAGAGTTATTCGCATACGCCGAAACGGTGAAGCTATCACCACATTCACTTGGGGGAAAAATTTCGGTGACTTCTTTTCATTTTAACCGGCTTTCCTATATATCAAAATGAAGCTCATTCTATCCTCTTGCTTGCCCAAGAAAAATTAGAAGTGGCCCAGATCTGGTTCAAGAGTTATTCGCTTTTAAATCGAGACGCCCAAACTGTCAATTACAGCGCACCGGAAATAAAAATCTTTAATATTTGTGGTTGCCGACTTAGACTTTGGGGGTAGAATTTCGATGGCTTCTATTATTTTTAACCAGCTTTCCTATATAACAAAATGAAGCTCATTCTATCCTCTTGCTGGTCCAAGAAAAATTAGAAGTGGCCCAGATCTGGCTCAAGAGTTATTCGCTTTTAAAGCGAGACGCCCATATTGTTTATAATTACACAGCGCGCTAAAAATAGAATACTTTATTTTTTTAATTCGTTGGGATGGTCTTGGGGAAACATAATAAATCTTGAACCAAATCTGGGCCACTTCTAGTTTTTCTTGGGCCAGCAAGATGATAGAATGAGGTTCAATTTGATATGTAGGAAAGCTGGTAAAAAATAACAGAAGCCATCGAAATATTTCCCCCAAGACCATCCCGACGAATTAATAATAAAGTATTCTATTTTTAGCGCGCTGTGTAATTATAAACAATATGGGCGTCTCGCTTTAAAAGCGAATAACTCTTGAACCAGATCTGGGCCACTTCTAATTTTTCTTGGGCCAGCAAGAGGATAGAATGAGCTTCGTTTTGATATATAGGAAAGCTGGTTAAAATGAAAAGAAGTCACCGAAATTTCCCCCCAAGTGAATGTGGTGATAGCTTCAGTTTCGGCTTATGCGAGTAACTCTTAAACCAGATCTGGGCCACTTCTAGTTTTTCTTGGGCCAGCAAGATGATAGAATGAGGTTCAATTTGATATATAGGAAAGCTGGCAAAAAATAACAGAAGCCATCGAAATTTCCCCCCCAAAGTATAGGTTGGCAACCACAATTATTAAAGATTTTTATTTCCGGCGCGCTGTAATTGACAGTTTGGGAGTGTCGCTTTAAAAGCGAATAACTCCTGAACGAAATCTGGGCCACTTCTAATTTTTCTTGGGCCAGTAAGACGATAGAATGAGCTTCAATTTCATATATAGCAACAAAGCTGGTAAAAAATAACAGAAGTCATAGAAATCTTTCCCCCAAAGTCTAAGTCGGCAACCACAATTATTAAAGATTTTTATTTCCGGCGCGCTGTAATTGACAGTTTGGGAGTGTCGCTTTAAAAGCAAATAACTCCTGAACCAAATCTGGGCCACTTCTAATTTTTCTTGGGCCAGTAAGACGATAGAATGAGCTTCAATTTCATATATAGCAAAGCTGGTAAAAAATAACAGGAGCCACCGAAATCTTTCCCCCAAGACCATCCCCACGAATTAATAATAAAGTATTCTATTTTTAGCGCGCTGTGTAATTATAAACAATATGGGCGTCTCGCTTTAAAAGCGAATAACTCTTGAACCAGATCTGGGCCACTTCTAATTTTTCTTGGGCCAGCAAGAGGATAGAATGAGCTTCATTTTGATACATAGGAAAGCCGATTAAAATGAAAAGAAGTCACCGAAATTGTCCCCCCAAGTGAATGTGGTGATAGCTTCAGTTTTGGCGTATGCGAATAACTCTTAAACCAGATCTGGGCCACTTCTAGTTTTTCTTGGGCCAGCAAGACGATAGAAATAGCTTCAATTTCATATATAGGAAAGCTGGTAAAAAATAACAAAAGCCATCGAAATTTTCCCCCCAATGTATAAGTTGGCAACCGCAATTATTAAAGATTTTTATTTCCGGCGCGCTGTAATTGACAGTTTGGGCTTGTCGCTTTAAAAGCGCATAACTCTTGAACCAAATCTGGGCCACTTCTAATTTTTCTTGGGCCAGCAAGAAGATAGAATGAGCTTCATTTTGATATATATGAAAGCCGCTTAAAAAATTAAAAGAAGCCATCGTAATGTTTCCCCCAAGATTATCCCAACGAATTAATAATAAAGTATTCTATTTTTAGCGCGCTGTGTAATTATAAACAATATGGGCGTCTCGCTTTAAAAAGCGAATAACTCTTGAACCAGATCTGGGCCACTTCTAATTTTTCTTGGGCCAGCAAGAGGATAGAATGAGCTTCATTTTGATATATAGGAAAGCCGGTTAAAATGAAAAGAAGTCACCGAAATTTTCCCCCCAAGTGAATGTGGTGATAGCTTCACAGTTTCGGCGTATGCGAATAACTCTTAAACCAGATCTGGGCCACTTCTAGTTTTTCTTGGGCCAGCAAGACGATAGAAATAGCTTCAATTTCATATATAGGAAAGCTGGTAAAAAATAACAAAAGCCATCGAAACTTTCCCCCCAAGGTCTAAGTCGGCAACCACAATTATTAAGGATTTTTATTTCCGGCGCGCTGTAATAGAGGAGTTCAAGGTTTTTTTCGCCATATTGCAAGAGGTGCAAAACCATTGGGGCGAGGGCGCGGCCATGCCTATATATCCTTGTTAAAATCATGGCGAAGCTCGCGAAGCAAGGGTATCGCTTCGGTTTTTGTTGAACTCGTCTTTAATCGTCGTTTGGATAGCTTTTCTGTTGTCTGGTATGTTCGTTCTTTGATTTTAGACCATTATCGCTGATAACCAACGCGTAGAAACGCTATAATACGAACGTTTCCTCAACTGAGGGGTGGCTGCGCTGTTATGACGGGCACGACTGAGTGACGATTTCAGCAATGCAATGTAAAACTTTTTCTCCAACTCTCTTGTAAATCACTCGAACTTCAAGCGTATAGTAACGTAAGTAACCAGAGTTCATCTTCGTCATCTGAAGTCTGAAATGTCCTCTTTCTCGTTATCAAACGAAGTGTATTTATATGTATATCTCCTTCTCGCAGGAAAGGGATACGTTTTGGGTTTACGCGTGTTTACTTCTATATATACACGTTCTTAACTGGCATATACAGGGCAAAATATAGTTAAATACAGTTTAAGTCTAACTATTAAGCATAAAGATAGAATCGTACATATTGATCGTATTTTTGTCGAATTAAACGTGTAAAGAGGATAGAATGAGCTTCATTTTGATATATATGAAAGCCGCTTAAAATTAAAAGAAGCATCGTAATGTTTACCCCAAGACCATCCCGACGAATTAATCCCCGAGCCGGGCGGAGGGTGCTAATCTCGACATGCGTGGAGTCCATTTTACATGCGTGGAGAAAAAGCGAGGGAGACGTAATCTCGGAAATAGTTTACTTATTTATATATTTATATATATATATATGTTTGGTACGGTGTCACGCGGTAAGAATAGTTGGACACTGGTGACTAGCGATGCAGAAAACTAAATGTCAGTATTATTTTTGCTTATGTTTATTACGAAATGGAGCCTGCACTGCTCTACTTAAATTAAAAGAGAACAACGAAGAAAAGGATACAAACAGCCGGTTTAATATATCTTGAAGCGAAACGAGAGGACCTGAAGAAACCAAACGCCGTATGTTAAACAAAACCTCGATCTGAATTGCAGTGTTTGTCGTCACTCAGTGGTCTCAAAATCATTCAAGTTTATAACGGTAGGGGATTTGTATTTTCTCCTTATGCCCTAAAACAATATACAGCTTCACGTTTTCGTGCTTTCTCTTTGCTCGTCCAAATTAACCATAAGTCAGCTTAACTAAAGCTAACTTAAAACACTTAGGCTTATATCACGCTTATATTAATTAACCTCGCTATTAACCGTGGTGGACGTGGGCTTTGTCGGTTTTCTTGGCTGTGATTCCAAATTTTCGACTGAAACGTTGTCTGTTTAATACTTCTTTCTGGAATCCAATTCTACTGAATTGTTTTTATCTCAGACTCTATTATAAATGTAATTTTTGAGCTGTCAACTTTTAATTCTGCCTTTGCAAAATGTATATACATGCATAGAGAAGCCATTTAAAGGCTTGCTAGAAATAATCCCTTTTGAAACCTCCTAAAAACAATCTATTTTTTAATATAAATAAGTTTTGTGGAAACACCGAAACACCACGTAAAATATTTCTTTGCTATATTATGTATTTAATATATTTTATATACTATATATTTATATATTTAATATATTTAATATATTTTATATACTATATATTTATTAGTAAAAATTTTCAGGTGACTATTTAATTTCTCGCAATCTGATTCGTCGAGGTTGACCGTCTCTGATGCTATAGTCACTGGCTACCCAGTGACTATAAACTTTTTCATTTTCTTCAAAATGGCTGCTCGTTTTGCCGTAGTTACAGAAAAATTGAACTGAGAAAATTAAAGAAGATAGTATTCCACAAAAAAACAAAGAAGCCACAAAATATGGTGTAAAAATCTTTCAAGGTAAAATGTTTAACTTAACGTTCTTTTTATCCAGGAAAACTGGCTTTGTTGCACCGGTGAAGCGGTGATGTCCGCATAAGTTTTAATGTAAAGAAACGATAACCAAAATAAACACAAAAACTTCATTTTTTAATAGACTGGTTTCATGAGCAAAATGAATTCAACACAGCATTTGAAAGCATGAGTATTGAGGAGATCAACAAGTGTCTGTCTAAGTTTTACGTCTCGGCAAGAAAGCAAGACGGAAGTTTTTATAAGAAAACAAGTCTTTTGTCGATACGGTCAGCACTTGACCGCTACTTGAAAGCACCGCCTTACAACAAAAGATTTTCGATATGTGACAAAGCATTATTCAGTGAAGCGAATAAAACACTCAGTTCGTACCTTAAACAGCTCGTTAAAGAAGGAAAGATAGCCGCCACAGTCCACAAAATTCCCTTGACAGCCGACACCATCAAGAAGCTGTACGAGAAAGGCGAGCTTGCTGATGTTGACACACAAAGTCCCCGAGCCTTGCTTCAAACTGCGTGGTTTTTAATTTCCATCTACTTCGGCAAACGGGGCAGGGAAAACCAAAGTTCCCTAAAGAAGTCAATGCTGCGCCTGGTTACAACTGCATACGGCCAGGAATACTTTGAGTTAAACAGAAGTGAACCTGGTGTTGTTCTCACGACCAAAAACCACACGGGAGGCCTATATGGATCCGAAGACCACTCCGACGGAAAAATATTTTCGCAACCAGACTCAAGAAGATGCCCTGTGAAAATCCTGAAAATGTACTTGAGCCATCTGAACCCCAATATTGATGGTTTATTCCAAAGGCCGAAAAGTGAGAGCTCGACGAAATTTAATCCGAAAGCTCATGATGTCTGGTACGATGCTTGCAACGTTGGCCACAATACACTGGAAAACATGCTACGAAGGATGACTGAAAGAGCTGAAATCAACCCGTATCTCACTAACCATTCTTTGAGAGCGACAACCGTTACTGTTTTATCTGGAAACAACATCGAGACTCGGAAAATCAAAGCCATCACGGGCCACAAGAGCGATTCGAGCATCGAAAGCTACTGCGAACGACCAACACTTGACCAGTTCAAGCAAATGTCGACAGCTCTAACATCGTTCATTCATAGTGACAGAAGTCCAGAATCTCGTCGCCGGTCTCTTGATTTATCCAAGGAGAAAGATGGGTCATCGGCTTCGATTTCTACACCACTTCCATGCCCATCATCCTGCCAACATTTGCCGCCAACTGAACATGAAAGCTTTTTCACGTCGCTTGGCTTAAATTCGGGTTCAATCCTTCCATCTGGGTCGTTCAGCAATTGCCAGTTTACATTCAATGTGAATATGAACAATACACGTTGATATGGATTATGTTGTAGAACATTTCTGCTTGATTTGTTTGGCGATATTTGCTTTTTCAGCCTAGCTTAATTTAATAACTGTTGACTTGTCTCTTTCCTTTCGAACTATACAACAACGCGCATGCATGTGAGGTTGTGACGTTAACTTATGCGGACTTACTTCCGGATGCAAATTATGTTATTAAAATAATTTATTTAGTGTGAGTTTAATTTAATCAAGTTGAATTATTATTGGTAAGCACCTGAAAATTTTTACTAAAACAATTAGTCACCTCAGGCTCGGTGATTACAAGCCTATATTCACTTCGCCGAAGCGGCTCAGTGAATATAGGCTTGTAATCACCTCGTCTTTGGCGACTAATTGTTAAATATATTTTATATACTATACTATATCTAATATAATTGACAGTTTGGGCTTGTCGCTTTAAAAGCGAATAACTCTTGAACCAAATCTGGGCCACTTCTGATTTTATGAAAGCCGGTTAAAATGAAAAGAAGCCATCGTAATGTTTCCCCCAAGACCATCCCGACGAATTAATAATAAACTATTCTATTTTTAGCGCGCTGTGTTATTATAAACAATATGGGCGTCTCGCTTTAAAAGCGAATAACTCTTGAACCAGATCTGGGCCACTTCTAATTTTTCTTCGGCCAGCAAGAGGATAGAATGAGCTTCATTTTGATATATATGAAAGCCGCTTAAAATTAAAAGAAGCCATCGTAATGTTTCCCCCAAGACCGAAGAGCGAGTAGTTTGTAGTAAATCGTTATTTTTCTCCTTTATAAATTGTTCAAACAAACGCCGTTAATATTGGGCCAGAAAGATGGAATAATAAGCTTTAATTTGGTGTATCGTGTGTGCCGATCGGTCGATTATTGAAGGAATTATTGAAGGTGAAATATTTGCTTTGCGAATGTGGTGATGAATCTGGTGATGAATCTGGTGATGAATCCGAGGATGAATGTGGTGATACCTTCACACTGGTTGAAAAATAACAGAAGCCATCGAAATTTTTCCCCCAAGACAGTCCCGGTGAATTTGATCTATCTGTTTACCTAAAAAATGGGTACTTTATATTAAATCGTTCTTTTTTACCTCTACAAATTGTTCAAACGAACGCCATTAATCGTGGGCCAGAAAGATAGAATAATAAGCTTTAATTTGGTGTATCCTGTGTGCCGATCGGTTGATTATTGAGTGAATTATTTAAGGTGAAATATTTGCTTTGCGAATCCGAGGCCGAATCCGAGGCCGAATCCGAGGCCGAATCTGAGGCTACCTTCACAGTGATTTTATATTTTATACATAAATACTAGGAGTTACTATCGCAAGGAAAGTGCTGCCTTTTTGCCACATGAACTGAATGCAAAATTAACTTGTACAAATACAAAGCCACACTGTATGTATCAATTTATTTTGTAGTCAAAATTGAGATTACAACACTCGATTTGAAAAGTGTACAAAAACTACTTCCAGTTCACAAATCACAAACCAACACATTGGAGTGGGTTATTGTCAACACTGAATTTTTGGTACCAACCATAATGGATTTGAAATTCTAAACATCAATAGAAATATGCTATCAGAAATAGAATAGTTTGGAATTCAGAATGATACATGTCTATAAATCATTGTCATGTCATTTGTTGACTATTCTTGTTTAATAGATGTACTGTAGATGCTGCATCTGGAGTTTTTACTTTTTGGTAATCAAATGTTTCCTAACAGTCTTTTCTTTGCCCCATATATGCAGATATTTCATAAATCATATCTGTCCAGTGAGAATACAGCAAATCCATAACATGTACAGCAAATTGTCCAATCCAAAACAACTCTGAAGCACATTACACAGGATTCCTCACGACAAATATATCATTTTGTATATAGAAGATTTCATTCCATTACAGATGATGAAGTATATCCATATAAAACTTTTTGGTAATCAAATGTTTCCTAACAGTCTTTTCTTTGCCCCATATACGCAGATATTTCATAAATCATATCTGTCCAGTGAGAATACAGCAAATCCATAACATGTACAGCAAATTGTCCAATCCAAAACAACTCTGAAGCACATTACACAGGATTCCTCACGACAAATATATCATTTCGTATATAGAAGATTTCATTCCATTACAGATGATGAAGTATATCCATATAAAATTATTTGGTAACAAACATTTTGTTGAAGTAAAAATCGATTTCTGTGTAATCCAGCTGTTCAAGTGGCAGCCCTTACAAAAATAAAGTATAGTTTTTATGGAACAAAACTATAGTTTTCAAAACTAAAGTATTTTGGAACAAACTATAGTTGTAAAAACTATAGTTTTTAAACCAAAACTATAGTTTCATAAACTATAGTTAATGCTTTAAACTATAGTTTTTTTTAACTATAGTTTTAAAACCATGAAAGTATTTTGGAACAAAACTATAGTTTTCAAAACAAACTTTCGTTTAACAAACTATAGTTTTAAAGAAAACTATACTGAAGAAAATTGTAGTTTGCAGAATGCCAGAATCATAGTTTTCTTTACGTTTATTATTTTCCAACCAGTATTTTTTGCGAGAATGAAATATTTTTGTGGGGAATAAACAAGCCTGTAGGCTTCACCTTTGACATTTTCAGGCACCTTAATAATTGGTTTACACAAGCACATAGTCTTTCCCTGGTTGATAACATAATTGGCTAAGATATGCTTTGCCAATTGTGTAATCAAACAGGGAAACACTATTTTGCAAGTTGGATTCAAAGTAATAAATAACAGCATTTTCATTTCATATATTTAAAGGTTTATTAACTTGATAAAAACATGCAATAAAGTTAACCTACTAAGTACAAAGTTAACATGCAACATTTTTTTAATGGAAATAATAATAAATATAAAATAATTTTAAATCAAGTTGAATGTTTTCATTTTGAGGGGCAGTGTTCTCTTTTGATGCCACATCTTCAACTAGAGTTGAATAATTAAGGTTGTGACAATGTCAAAGCTAATTGGTACAAGTGAAACTTTCTTTTATCCAAAAAATGCTAACTCAGAGATCACACCATCTTGTTGGACCCATGAATTAGAATAACTCACTCTAAGAAAAGGTGTGTTAAATAATTAACACAACTTTTTTGTCCAAATTTTAACACACCTTAAGTTAGGTTTTCTAACACACCTTAAGAGTTGGTTGTTTAACACACCTTGGTATGTTATATTAACACATGTTAAGATGTGTTACTGTATACTGTAGGTGTGTTAATACAAAGGCGTGCTACGCAACATGCCCTGTTTAACATTGCCAACATAATTAATATATTTTAACACATGAACTGTGAGTGTTTACATCAGGATGACATTAAAGTATATGTATACAGTCACTTACTATAATAATAACTACTAATTATATACATGGTATACAGGAAAATGGTCATATGCAAACCATTTTTGGCAGTTCAAATTCCCAAATATTAACTGATAGCTAAAAATCCTAGACTAACCACAATGTTACATGTATGTGGTTCTGCATCTATATCCGAAATACGTCATTCAGCATTTAGGTTACTACATGAGATATTTTATAGAATGTTGGTTATTTTCAAAGTGTACTTAACAACAATCCAATCAGCAATGACACAATGACAAGGTAGCATCAGCTGAATCACCTTGAAGATCAACAACCCTTCCTTTCATTGAGAAGTTGGCTTTTGCATCACTCAATGTGTGCTGGTCTGGTCCTGTAAAATGAGAATTTAAATTAGTTCAATAATTTGTTAAATAATATTTAATTAACTCAAATATTTAAACTCAAAATTTCAATTTATAAGCTAAAATTTTGATTTTGTTCAGTTGTAATTTTTGTTTGTTTAAATATTCACTCCATTTAACCCATTGATGCCTACAATAGGAATCATCAGCTGCTGATAAATTTAGTAACACAATAAAAGAGACATTTTTGGCTGGTTCAGGCAGGAATAAGTAATAATCACTTGACCCAATACCATTGTTACCACCCCTTAGAAAGTAAATCATCTGCTGGAGTGTGAATTAATATCCATATTAAACTTTATAATTATGAAGTATATGGGCTCTCAGATGTGATAATGACATACTAGCCGACTAGCTTCCCAGGATCAAGAGTAAGATTCCCTCCAAAGGTCACATGCTCATACATTCCTCCTAACTACAAGATTGCAGTTACCGAACAAACAATTTGGACAGAAAATTCTACTTTCCTAGCAGAATTCTTGTACTTTTGAACACAATTAGAATATAGGGATGTTCAGTAATGTATAAGGAATATACAGTATCTGTATGTCACTAAAATTATACCAATATTATTAGTATGACATTATACCAGTTTGAGTCTTATATTTTATCAAACCGATCAACTTTCTAAAATATCCAGATGTGTGATATGTGTTCTTAGCATAAATATATATAAATATATATATATAAATATATATATATATATATATATATATATATATATATATATATATATATTATATATAAATATATATACGTAAATATATATACATAAATATATATACATAAATATATATACATAAATATATATACATAAATAAATATACATAAATAAATATATATACATAAATATATATACATAAATATATATACATAAATATATATACATAAATATATATACATAAATATATATACATAAATATATATACATAAATATATATACATAAATATATATACATAAATATATATACATAAATATATATACATAAATATATATACATAAATATATATACATATATATATACATATATATATACATATATATATACATACATATATATATAAATACATATATATATATAAATACATATATATATAAATACATATAAATATATATATATATATACATAATATATATATATATATATACATAAATATATATATATATACATAAATATATATATATATCTACATAAATATATATATATATATAAATATATATATATATATATATATATATATATATATATATATATATATATATACATATATATATATATATATATATATATATATATATATATATATATATATATATATATATATATGAAATATGGTATAGTAGGTTAAAACCCCGTGAAGTTAGCTGCCAATTCGCCAGCTGCCAATTCACTGCCAATTAAGATAGCTGCCAATTCAATTTCGCGATGACGCTTCCAGGGGGGAGCGCTCGAGCAACAGTCGGCTTCGCAGAATAATCGGTTTCGCCGGTCTTTTAACTTGTTCAATCCAACTTTAACAAAAAATAATCACTCACAATCGATAATTTAAGACATTTACGTGCATATAAACAATACTTCTTCAAGTAAACTTATGTTTTAACATTGCTAGACTTTAATATATTTTCCTCCGAATTAATAACAAACAATTAGTCTGACAGCCGAGCAGTAATTTGTCGCTACAATGTTTTCTGATAGCTAGATGGGAAATCCGAAACAAGCGTTGGATTCCCCGTAAAATTCTGCATCGATCAGTATGAAGATCACCTTTACAATTTTAAATTGATTGATTTGACTCAAGTCCAAAGACAATTTTTCTGTTTACGTGCGTTAAAGTGCATGACGTAACAAAATATAGTGTTACACAGTCTTTTCACGCTACAAAATTTTCTGATCGGTAGATGGGAAATCCGGAAACAGCGTTAGATTCCCCGTAAAATTCTGCATCGATCAGTATGAAGCTCACCTTTACAATTTTAAATTGATTGATTTGACTCAAGTCCAAAGACAATTTTTCTGTTTACGCGCGTTAAAGTACATGACGTATCAAAATATAGTGCTACACAGTCTCTTCACGCTACAAAATTTTCTGATCGGTGGATGGGAAATCCGAAAACAGCGTTGGATTCCCCGTAAAATTCTGCATCGATCAGTATGAAGCTAGTAGTATAGGATATGGGGGTACGAGACCACTTTGTTTTGGCTCTATTTGCAGCAAACTCCTCCATTTTTACGAGCATACGAGATTTTTGTCTAATGCGGGGGACTTTTAAAATGTTGCCGCATGCATCACTTTTTTTTTTTAATCTTTTTTTTAGGTTTTTCGTAAAGTGGCCGCATGCATCACTTTTATGGGTATTTGAAAAGGTGATGCTAGCGATTATGGGGGTACCAGCACAGTTTTCTGTTTTGGCCCTATTAGCAGCAATCTCCTCCGTTTTACGAGCATACGGGGTTTTGGTCTAATCCTGAAGAGTGGCCGCATGCATCACCTTTCCCTAGCAACCACATTTCAAATCACAAGACCAAAAATTTGCTAACCCAATTTCAAATCAACAGACCAAAAATTTACCAACCACATTATTTAAGTCTTCACAGAATCCGGCATAAATTTTGTGAGGTGCCTAGCACACTTTTACAAGCTCCCAGTAACAGAGAACTTCTTCATTCTACTCCGTAGACAAGTGTCACATGACACTAATGTTGACATTCCATTGAGCGTTAGCAACCCGGACTTTTTTAAGCTACGTTGAAAATAAACGCAACTTAAAAAAGTTCGGGTTGCTAACGCCCAATGGAATGTTGTTTACATGGATACGGATAAGGACCGTTTATAGTTGCTGCTCACTAGAGAGAAGAAGACTAGAAGGGGTCTTGTGAAGAAGATGAGTGGTATTAACAACCGTATGAAGGATTTATGTAGGGAGACCGTATATAATGTGGTGGTATTAAACGTTTCATAAGAGTGAAGCTATAGGGATGTATGCGTTAGCTGCCGTCAGACTGAATTTGCATATCCTTTGCAGGTGGCAATTTCTGTTTACTTTTGTGCTGATATATCACATGCAAATGTGGGAGATTTAATCAGTATTCCCCATCAGTCGATAAAAGCAAATCCACAGTTGTAAAACCACTCATCTAAAACCCTGATGAGCTTATGTCCATAAGCATAGCTGCTAACCCCATCATCAAGTATGTACCTTTTATCGTCAAAGCAGCTCAGCGAAATCTTGTTGACTTCATAGGAGCCCAACTGATGTTTAATGCTTCTTATGGTTTTCATCTTATGCTTTAGCTGCTTTTGACTAAGTAGCGTATCCTTATAGTCGTCATGTCGTATGTTCTTACTTATGACAGCCTTCTTGTTGATACCTTTAGCCTTTTTATCTCCTTTGTCATTATCTTTCATATAAGAGTACATCTTACTCTTCAACCCAACAAATTCTACGATTGGAGTCCCAGCCGCCTCATCCTTCATTTTACCTATAACTTTCTTGTTTTCTGTGAAGTGATACTCAGAGTCCACCGGGTAGTCACTGTTGTCGAACTTATCTCTGTCAGAGTGGAAGTCTCTGTAAACATCCCCAGCAGAGATCTCATACAGTAGACTGTCAGTGTCGGTGAACAATAGCTTAGCCTTTGGTCCATACAGATTCCCTATGTATCTGTAGTGAAAGTCATAGATTAGAGTCTTAGACATATCAAGTATGCACATTCCCACAAAGGCAGGCCTGTTAAGTGTCAGACATTCTTTAGTTTTATGCACAGCAACCAGATTCTTATTAAATATTTTACTGCTGACGAATGTTGGCTTAGAAGTCAGTTTCAATAGTTTATATGGACTAGTCACAAGCCTAACGTCCACCCTCTTCCTAAGGTTTTCCATGGTTTTACCGAAGACACTATTATTCATGAGTTTAAAGAAGTCTTTCTCGAACGCATTCTTTGCATGGGTCCTTTTCTGTGTGTTGTAGTCAATATACCTCTTCAACCATGGGGACTGGTCAAATTCCAATGCCCTATGTATTTTCTTAAGCTTCATCCCTAGTTCCATATACAGCCGCAAGTTCCTGTAATGCAGTACGTACTTACTCTTATCCATTAGGTTGGGGATCAGTTTGTGGACTGTTCCTATGGATATGTTATACTTATCTTTTATGTTATAGCAATAGTCTGACAACATATCCGATTCAACTTTAATCTTTTCCGGAGCCAGAGGAAAGTCATTATGTTTCTCATGCAGCTCATCAGGGTACTCCAGATCAACCTCAAGTATTAAACCCCGGTCAGACTTATCACCGTACTTACTCAAGTCCACCATGTCAGTATCAAGCCACTTAAACCCGCCAGTCGGTAGGTACTGACTCATGGCCCATCCATAGAGGTTGTTAGCGTCCAGGTACATAAGATACTTACTGGGCAGCTTCTCATCATAATTTTTCATGTATTTGTTATTGGCCACCCCATACCTGTTTGCGATATATGAAGTACCACCCCTCAGACCCTTTTCAATAAGCTGGAACATATCGATGTCAGTCATCAGTTCAATTTTCACGCCAGTCATTTTTAGCATTGCATCCCAAGACAACCGGGGACTGGAGAAGTAGTGACATGGGTCTAGCTTATAGTATTGCAGGCAGGTCTTTCTAAAGTTCTCGAAAACATCAGCCAACAGAAGCACATCTGACTTCATGTAGAGGTCATGATACTCTCCCATATTCCTAAGTTTGAAAGTTTTCCAGACCTTATGAGCATGTGCGTAGTCATCATCAGAAATGTGCTCATCATTTAAGATGCTATAGAACTCATCCTTAGTTGGTAAGCAGGTGTCCTCAAACTTTTCAAAGCCATTCATGTAATCATATGGATACACTCCCTTACGAGTCATCAGCTCGGATTCCCCACCCTTAAACTCCTCAGACGTCAGTGTGAACCTATCCTTAGGTAAGTTGTCAACAAGACGTCCTAAAGCACTGGACATAAACTGGAAGCTATCTATGAATACCAGATGTCGGCCCAGCATGAATGACATATACTTCTCCATGTTGTTAGGTATCACATTTATATCCATTCCAAATTTACCTATTTCCTGCATTATGAAGTGGCTGTCATAACCCCCCTTAGATTGTGGAATATTACTGGAATCTTATCAGTCATTCTGTAGATCATATTACATTTGCTGTGGGCTGATCCCCTATATTTCCCAGTGATGTGGCAGTGATCTCTGACCCTTACATCTGAGTCCACATAACTTCTATCACATATGTGGCACTCTGTGGATTTTCATAGTCATCCATCTCAGCTTTAGTCATAGTCATATCTTTGTTAAAGAATTTTTCCCTAACACTCTGGCAGTAGGCGACTTCCTTCAACATCTTTCTCATAAACGTATAGACAGCCTTGTCACCCCTATACACCTTCACCGGTCTACTGAAGCTATCATCAACGCAACATACCACCTTGTACGCAAACCCACAGTCTACATGCTTCTGGTACTCTTGGGTGTATGATTTACTGTCATCTGGACTGGGAGTATTATTATGCATCACAACAGCCTCAAAGTCAGCATATATAACGAAGGGTACCTCCAGCTGCTTACGATGGTTTATGAATGTGAGTGTGTTATCACCCTCCTTAGGCATCTTTATAGCCTGTTTACCATTCACCTCAATACAGTTCTTACTATGGGCTGATAGTATAGCATCTGAGCTGAAGCACTGTAGGCAATGCATGCAGAAATGCTTTCTCTCCTTATGCTTAGTCTTGCGGTACATGAACTTATTAAAGTCCTTAATCAGCACATAATGCCTGTCAATCAGCAGAAGGTTCATACACCGTTCATGATTCTCCTTGGACACATAGATTGGGTAAGTCCTCATACCCGAACACATTTATGCGTATACTGTTCTGCGCTTCTATTTTACTGTACTGTCTACTCGCCACTGGAAATCTCACACCAGAGTAGTTCAGGGTTGGCAGTAAGTCCTTATCAGTTTTCTTAATTCTCTGGGGGTGTTTTTTCTGTGGGTTTAGGTATCTAATATGACACCATCTGAAGCACTCATTATCAGTGTTCTGTATATTTATCAGTCCTTTTGCAGAGTTCCTCAACTCAATTGGCAGTTCTACATAACTACTACCCTGTAATGGTCTGTAAGCTACCACATTAAGATAGTGGTTAAGGATTCCGTCTATAACCCAACCACTACCCTCAGAGGTCCACGACTCATACATGTTTAGTATATGTTTACCTCCCACTGTAGCTAAGGACTTCAGATGACTTTTGTCTATGGCTACATCAGCTTTACTGCCGAAGTAGACATCCTTAAAGAGGAAATCACCATTATCTTTTTCCTTCTTTAGTTTTATCTTCAGCATTTCCGCGAACTTTATTCCACCCATATCCTCCATCTCGGTCCCAAGCACTCTGCAGATCAGACTTCTTGTCTGGTCTATCTCAGATTCAGGATCACCATTATCCAGAACACTAATTTCCAGACCTCTGGTATAACCCTTAAGAGCTCTCCTAGCCTCCACAACTCCCAGCTCATTATACAGATCCTGTCTACGCTTCGCTATCGTACCCATGTTACTAATATCTGGTGTTATTTCTTTAAGTGGGTTTACATTCTTAACCGTTCTAATCATACTATACCTATATATTTTTATTAAATAATTTAAGCGCACTATATCTTCTATAGTAATTATATGGAAGATGTAATGTACACACAAATTCTCAGAATCCGTGGTATGATAGAAGAACTGGTAGATGAAGTTTTCACTATGATTGAAATTGAGCGGGATCTGACAGATAAGTATATCAGATTCATGACTGAACTCGTAAGGCGTGAGAAATCCTATGGAAACCTCCTCAGTGATTATTAAGCGTGTCTTTATTATGGAACTTCCTGCCGCAGTACCCACATCTTACTCTCACCCCTGTCATATACTCATCAATGCATCTATGTATCTCGTCATAATTGTATGACACTAAAGTCTTATATCCATTGTTAGCCAGATTGTCTATGAATGACTTCTGATTGTCTGATGTGATACCCCAACCTTTTGGAGTCTTCAACTCTATAGCTAGACCTGTGTGGGCCTTATGCAGGTTTCCTATAATAATATCAGGTTGTCCGCTTCTATACCCCTTTTTCCAGCTAGTTATCCTTTTTGATGCGGTGTCCTGATTCTCCCCTAAGCCTGGGATGATTATAGCATCTGGGTAGTACCTCCTTATATAACTGATCACCTGATGGTGCAGGTCAGCCTCATTCATCAGTGACAGCTGGTTCCCAATAAGTTTAGGTGTTGTGTACTGTCCAGTCTTCCTTATCGATGGTAGTACATCCCCAAATACCCAATTCTTGAACCTCTCTGCTATAGGTAGTTTAGATGAGAATACCAGACTGTATACTCCGGGCTCACTTATCTGGTAAACCATACTTTTGACCAAGGTCCCGTTTTGGGATGTTGCTGCTTGCATCACTTTTCTCCTATCACCCTCACTAACGTGATCCTGGATTGCCTTACCCAACCTCTTATAGCCAAGTGCTTCTGCAACATCTTTTCCTCGGAACCATATCTCATCACCATCCTTCTGCACCCTAATTAACTTATCACCAAACTTAAATACCTCGGACATACCATCACCTAATGATGATTCTTTAGGTGTGTTCGTGCACCGTCCAACAGGCGGTATAACATCTTTAAGCATCCAGTTTTTGAACCTCTTTGCCGATGGTAGTTTAGATGAGAACATCAGGCTATATACTCCAGGCTCATTTATCATATATATCTCCCTCCTCTGACCTGAGGTACCGTCTTTGGATCTAAGGTACCATGTGACTTTTTTCCTATCATCCTCATCAACATGATCTCGGATTGCATCACTCGGCCTCTTATAACCAAGTGCTTCTGCAACATCTTTTCCCCGGAACCATATCCCACTGTCATCCTTCTGCACAATAATGTCTACACCATCGAAATTGTACATACTCCTCATAAGTGATGGAGATTGTTTTTCTTTAAGTGGGTTTATATTCTCAACCATCCTCAACATACTATAGGTATATATTTTTGAAAAACTTTTTTAAACGCACTAAATGTATATATCTTCTATAGTAATTATATGGAGGATATAGAACATATCCGCAAACGGATAGTAAAGTTGGCTGACAAAGTCCACAACCTAATAGGTAAGGTAGATGATAGGGAAATAGATAAGATAATGCGTGAGATAATAGATCTCAACGAGTTTGAGATAACACTGACAAATCGTAAGAGATCAACACGTAAGTGATATATTCTCAGTATAATAAATGCTGAAGATATACTGTAAGTCCCTTAAAGGACACAAAAGAAATTGGTTGGTGATGTCCCCAACCTAGGTGGTAAGTTTATGGGTAAAGCTCCTCCGGATACATAGGTAGATCATAACCATATTCGTATACATCTCCCATATATTCATCAATAAACCAGGTAAGATCATGATAATTCACAGATGCTATAGTTACGTACGACCTAACAGCCATCCTTTTTAGGAAACCTAACTGGTTATCGCTAAGTTCAGAAAAATTGTAGCAGCAGGGGGTGTGAGTAATCCATATAGCTAGACCGTTATGGATCATATTCGGACTAATTATCATTAGGTCAGGTTGTCCATCAACACCAAGTCCTGGTATTAGCACAGCACTTGGATAATTATCCCTAACGTACTCAACAATGAGGCGAACATCTTCATCATCTAAACTAGTGCGTGGTGAGTATTTTCTAGTAACCTTACCACTGTTAAGACTCTTTATAACCCTCATCTGGTAGCCATCCACCTTACACGAATCATCACATTTCGCCATATACATGTCAAAACATAGGCGAAGATCATCAAAGTCATCAGACACTATAGTCTCATATGCATTACCACTCAACCCTCTAAGGAATTTCGTCTTAGACCTTGACATCTCTGATGTTGCCCATATGGCTAACCCCATATACTTACATTTTCGCTCAACCAGTAGGATGCCAGGCTGTCCAGACCTATATCCCCTCTCACGATTCTCAATAGTATCCTTGGGCCTTATTATTAATAGAGCCTTTGGGTAATACTTTTCAATATACCTGACCAACTTTCGTATAACTCCACTGCTATGATAAGTTACCATGTACCATCACCTATTGTTATTTCTTTAAGTGTACGTGAATCTGTTTTTCCACCTTAAAAATATAGGACATACACACTCAGTGTCCCAGCCAAGCTCCTTATATACGGATCCAAAAAGTCGGTCATCGAACATGTCCTTACTGTATCCCTCACACATGTCCCTAACATTCATCAGAGGTACAATACCCCTACGACTTGCCAACCTTATTATATAGTAGCTATACCTACTAATATTTTTTCTTATCAGCTTACACCTCATCAACACTGAGACAACATCCATGAAATCAGCTGTCAACATTCTCTCATCAGAACTCTTGACAACTCCCGCTATCCTCTTAGCGAACCACTTACTTCTCTTATGCACAGACTTCTTCTTGCTCCACGACATTAGGTCTAGCTCTGGCACAGGTATTGTGAAAGGTCCCTGCAAACCACATGATGTGCAGGTTGGAGCTCCCACAGCTTGCACGATAGCCTCCACACCCACATGTATGCATCTCATCGATTTTCCTAAGTCTTCGCTCCACATAGGCGTCCCTTCTGCTCATATACTATGATATAATAAGATGACTTTAAATGAACCTTACCCTATGCGCTGTAAAACCTATGACAACTCCTGCTATAGCCACGAACGCTGTCTGATACATCTGCATCTCCTTAGAAGGCTTATAGAAGTCTCCCAGTTTAGGTTCACCTTTGAAGGTTACACCATTTGAGGTGTATGTTCTCAGCTTATCCAGGGCCCTGTTAGTGGTATTTATGTCAGCGTTGGCATCACTCAGCTCCGCCCACAGTTGAGCCAACCTATCCTTATGTCTTACCTCATTCTCGTAGAATGCTTCCTTTGCTGCTGCCAACTTCTCCAAGCTGAGGTTGTGTCTCTTAATTTCCTTCTCATATCCAGTGTGGTTGAGCTTATTAAATAGGAACCCAGCTCCAGCGAAACTGATCGCAGCGAATGTTGTCTGAATAGCTCCACCTGCTAATGCACCTGCCATAATGTTAACTAGGTATTCTTGAAGGGGTCTTCAGGTATGTACTTCTTCTGCTGCAGGTATTTGACAGTTAGTGTTGATGCTGTAATACCAACTGCTAGCTTCACATATGACTTCACACTTTCAGCCGATGTCAGCGGCTCCCTCAATAGCTTCTTACTAGCCATGCTAAATAGCACAACCCCTATTGTCACTAGAACAGCGTCGAATCCTTCATTCATAAGTTCCTTCCTCTGAGTCGACATAACCTTAGTGATATTTAGTTATAATGTTTCCAACTTACTGGTCTCAGCTGGTGGTTCATCTGGGGTGGAAACATCAGCAACCACTTCCCTCCTGTCACTCCTCCATGCAAAGTACAATGACATGCCTGCTATCAGGAGTCCTGCCAGGCCTAACATGTAACCTCTAGGTACCGTCCATGCATCTGGATCCTCCATCTTTATCCTTTCCTTCATCTTCTCTTTCGCTGCCTTAGAAATTGCTGCCAGCCTCTTACCTGCTTCAACACGCTTCGGATCTTTAGTCTTAACTTCAGTAGTTATCTTCGGATCCTTATCCATCTTATAGATTACCTGAGATTAACTTACAGATAACTGTGGGATAACTTACCGTCTTACTGTGAGATACACTGCAGACACTGCTAAGATAACTTCGAGATTCTTACCAGTAAAAACCAAGGCACCTCCACAAGCATCCTCAATGTCTGACCATGGTATAGTAACCTTGGATGGATTAAGTTTTTCCCACTCCCTACGCTTTTTACCCGCATGTATCACATCTGAGCCTCCTCTTGTTAATCCAACTGCTAGGCCTGTAACAACTGCTGCTATGCTAAGACCAATACCAACTAACACACCAGCCATTTTCATGACCCTTATGTTTATAATTTCACTCCACTTATCATATAGGTCCCTTATAGCGCCTCTAATAATCTTAGTATCAGTATCTACAGACCTGCCAACTGTCTCGAACTCATGATTAAAGTACCTAACTCTATAGTCGGCAACAGTACCTGGCTTTCTTTCAATACTTAGGATTTTTCCATCAAGAAGATAGTCTATGAAATCGGGATCAACACAATCCCCAATATTCAGAATGCCAGTGAAAAGATCAGTCACATCCTCATGGGCCCGGCTTCTAATGACTGAATCCTCATTATTAAATATCATGTTAACACTTTCGTCATAATCTCCGGTATCTGGCTGATTATTAGTTCCGAAACCCCAATCGTCCCAATCTAATTCATTAACCTGACTGTTCTCATTATCAGGAACTTCATTGTTACCACGCTCTCCCATCTCAAAATCCCCAGGACGCTCCGCCGTAATACGTACATTACCTCGCTGATTATTTCTGGCAGCCAATTCATGCCAATCATTTCCACCAAAATTTGTTTCCATAGTCTGACTGTTATCATCATCAGGAACGTTACCACGGTTTCTAAATTCAAACCACTCTTGACTCCCCTCCATAATACTCTGACGATTTCATATACACATGACCTCTGTAAACCCTGTTATACCTATCTCTTATTTTCTTCTCAAGTGGCATAGTGCTATCATTTATTATGTTATCAATCATAGTGAGATTGCTAAACATTGTTTCCCTATCAAACTCAACACCTCTGAGATATCCTTTGATTGTGTTGAGAGACTTTTTATAGCTCTTGTAAGCAGACTCACACTGGCTGACTTTCTCGATTATCTTCTTATTCTTTACGTACCCATGCATTATCAGGCCTATGGCACTTATTGATAATGTGGCTAACCCTCCTAACACACTAAATGCCCCACCTGCTACAGTTAGGAAGATCGCAGTCATGTTCAGAGACAGGTCAATCCTGGAAAGCCTCTTAAACTGCCACTCATAGCATGTTGCCATCATATGGTAATGCTCATAAAGTGACTTTAACATATCAACGTCCTCAGTAGTTAGCTTGTCAGATATGTGGTTGAATCTTATAATACTCTTCTCCCTGCTAAGCATAATATAGGTCGGATTAAGCAGGCTCATAAAATGCTACAGTTAGACAACTCTCATTACCACTAGTAAGACCAGTTATTGTTGGGTAAATGAATCCCACAGTTGGCCCGTTGGCTGCCTGCTGTTTTGATATAGTGTCCTTAACAAAGAAGTCATGGTTAACAGGTATAGACCAGTATCCACTATAATGCCTATCTGCATTTCCCAGATCTAATGTTCCAAGTAGCTCAGAACCTTGTGTTGCCTTACCTGTGACATAGTACAGCCTGTATGTGACCTTCACTGCATTGTCAGGTACTACACCATCTTTGTCGAATGAGTGGCACAATATTCTTATCATACTGTCCTTACTAACTGTTACCATTGGGTACGCGTTTCCGTCAAGTGCTACCGGATACCCACCAGCCGCTGGGTAGTACCACACCATCGTAGCGCTAAGTACGTAATTCTTCTTCTTGGCGAACTTTTCTGTGGCATACTTTTTATTTATCAGGTGGTTGTCATCAGTGGCTGGTGTGCTTTGAGTTATCCTAAAATTTTTCATGTCAATGTCGTCAGTAACTTCACCTATGACACCGTCAGACGCTGTTGTATAACCCAGATTCAGACTCATATAATAGGGTATATATACCTGTGATGGATGGTGCCATAATATGATCTATATTATGAGGAAACTGACCGTGGTGATAGAAGGATCATATAAGGTGATTAGATTGGAGGAGCCTATAATGACAGGGAAAAATCCTCATATTCTGCTGAAGAAGGCTTACATAATGTGGGAGTACTATAATGTGTCCAGCAGTAAGGGTAACTACTATGTTCATAATAAGAGGGTGAATAAATTCCTTGGGGATGGTTATTATACATTCCAGGATTTTAAGAAGATACTTGAGGGGAACAGTGGGGTTACATTAACACTTAGTAGACCTGAGGCTAAGTGTATTCTGGTGACTGATAGTAACACGACGCTAGCAATGCATAACAACTGAGCCACTTTACTAGGATTTAGCACCCGTGCATTCTTACCAGGTAGTAGCACGAAGAGTGGGCTGATAAATGTGAATAATGGATTGAAGTACCTGGTGGTGATGTGTAATGTGATATCTACGTCAATGAACCTCTATAACGGGAGGAAGAGTAATGTCCTAGTGAGTCTTCCAGTCACTAGTGAGAAGTCGCTGTTTGGTTCGACACAGTCATTTGCTGACATTGAGACTGAGCTGGAAATTGGTAAAGGTGTTATCAATGAGTTGGAATTCCACGTGACAGATCAGAATGGAAAACCACTGAATGGTTTTGGGAGCATACTGTTGGAGCTGTATATCTCATAGAGTATATGGACAATGACATAGAACTGGAACAGGGGTTGAGGGATATATACTATAATCCAGCAACTGGTTACCAGTCAGCTGAGAGGCTTTACCAGAAAGCACTGGCTGATGGTCTCCCCGGTGTGAGTAGGAGTAAGGTCACTGAGTGGTTGAAATCGCAGGATACTTTTACACGGTACAGGAAAATAGTTGGTAAGCATAAGTTCAGACAGACTAGGGTTTACTACCTCGGTGAGCAGCTGCAAATGGATCTTGTTGATATGTGTAAGTATGGGAGTAAGAATGAGGGATACCGTTGGATATTGACAGCTGTTGAAATTTTAAGCAGATATGCCTTTGCCATCCCTGTGTATAGGAAAGACACTGGAAGTATGACTAAGGCGGTAACGTTGTTGCTTAAGAAATTTAAGAAGCGTTTTGGAGCGGACCCAGAACTGGTGCAGTTTGACGACGGTAAGGAATTTTACAACGTTGGGGTGAGGTCCTTACTGGAGGGAGCTGGTGCTAAGTACTTTAGCACCCTATCGGATAAGAAGGCTGCTGTTGTGGAACGGTTCAACAGAACCCTCAAGACTGCTATGTGGAAGTACTTCTACAGTAAGGGAACATATAGGTGGACTGATGTTCTGGACTCACTGGTTAGCAATTACAATAACAGTAAGCATAGAACTATACTGATGAAACCGGCTAATGTGAATAAAAGTAATGAGGCTGAGGTGTGGAACACCTTATTTGGCCACACCTTTGGAGAATACCCTCTGGCTAAATTCAAAGTTGGTGACACTGTTAGGATAAGTAAGTACAAAAGCATATTCACTAAGGGCTATGAGGCTAACTTCACAGAGGAACTATTCGAGGTTATTAAGGTAATCCGGGGTGATCCAAATGTTTATGAAATAGCGGACTTAGAGTGTGAGCCAATAATTGGGAAGTTTTATGAAGAGGAGCTAAGTGCTGTTGTTAAGAATGATCATGTTTATAAAGTAGAGAAAATACTGAAGAGGAAAAAGAAGATGGCCCTGGTGAAGTGGCTCGGGTATGATAGCAAGCATAATAGCTGGGTACCTGAGAGTGATATTCAGAATATTAGTTAGTGTATAGATGGCTGAAGGTGGTGACGTATTTGACGACTTTGAAATGAAAAACAGATACCCTGAATATAATGAAATGGGTGGTGACCAGTTAGAATCAGAATATTTTAACCTAATGAGTCAGGATGATGGTCCAGACAAATCTGATAGGATTACATATGTTGAAGATCTTATGGCTAAAAGAAGATTAGAGTATAAGGAGTACGCATTGGTAGATGATGGTAAAACGGTGACTATTAAAAACGCTAGTGGCTATACCATAGAAGTACCAGGTGTTGAATTCACCCATAACCCACAGGATGATCAGCACAATTTCACTTGGTGATGATGAAAGCATACTCAACCAAAGTAAGTATGATGAAGTTATGGAAAGACTTGAAAATGTTAAGTCGAAGAATAAGGCTAATATAGGCGACCAACTTGAAAGGGTTGTAGCTGTGACGAAAATAGTTCAAACAAAAAACAAAGTCAACCTATACCCAAAAAAACAAATAGCACAGGAGATACTGGACAGATCAATTATTGTTCAACTAAAAGACGGAGAAGATACATTATGGTTTAAACCTAAATTAAAAAATGGAAGGTTATCAGGCAGAGCAGTACAGATTATGAAACGTGGTAAAACAAAAGTCCCACAGTACTCGACAGCTACTGAATCGAAACCCACTGTTGACCAGTATAAACAGCTCATTAGTGGTTACAGAAAAGACATTGGGTATAGGAAAATCCTTGCTGAAGAAACTGAACCAGAAGAAATAGAGGACTATCCAGTGGTTGATGTACAAGCCAACTCTAATAACTACACAGATATACCTGGGCTGACTCCTAAAGAGAATCGTGAACAGAGAGGTGTACTGAACCCAACAGCAACCATGGATCCAAACTCAAGGGTAGGCGATCAGGGAGCCTTACAGACCCAAGCGGACCACTATCAGGAATCAATAAATAGAACGGAGGATCAGATGACTTCAGAAAATGGAGATAATACTGAACTGCGGGAAAGAGTAGAAGGACTAAGACAGGCTAGAGATCAGGTGATAGAGCAGAGACGACTGGAAGAGATAAGGGAGCAGCAGGAGGAAGACATATCCAGGCTAGAGAGATTCAAAGAGTGGGTTAAGGAAAACCTACTGGGTCTGTCAGCCATTGCTATCACCATAGCTGGTATCATCACAACGGTTGTGGTGGGGGCGAGAAAAGCTATTGGTCAGGGTTTAGGTGCTGCCGGATCATTTGGACGGTCAGTCTATAATACATTCAGAAATTTGGCTAATAGACTTGGTCCAGTACTGGGTCCTATTATAATGGCGATCGGCAATCTATTAGTTGCTCTGCTGAAGTATGGTGCTATGGGGTTAGCCTGGTTGGCTAGCAATCTGTGGGTGTTGGTGGTGGCGATCGTATGGATGGTTTATGATAGGTACGGAAAGAAATAAGATATAACTTAGTCTATGTTGCAGGAAGACAGAATTGCCCCAAGCTATAAATTGAAGAAGTCAGACAGTAGTAAGAAAGGTACTAGGAGAGTAGTCGACGTAACATTCAACCCAACACATATATCCTCTGGCCAGGACCTGTATGTAAAGCTGGCGACACTGCCGGCTAATCATGTACTAATTCCTGGCAGTAGAATGCTTACATTCAACCTGAAAAATGGGAACAAGGAGTCATACCACCAGAACAATCTTAAGTCCACCCTATTTAAGCAAATAACTCACAAGTTCAATGGGGAAATACATAGAGACTTGAATGAGGCCCATGTGCTTAGGTGTTATGAGGACCTATGGTCTAAGTCCAAGCGGGCTGGGAAAATTGATCAGGGCCTAGGCGGGAGTGCCAACCTTGCTAAGCTAAGAAGTCAGGACGCGAGTGGTGACGCTAGTGTTGCTGGTGATGCTCTTATAAGTGGCATCTATGGTGACAGGTTTACGGTGCCTATTGATGATGATTGGCTTAGTGAAAATGGAGCTATCTATCCTCACGCATTGCAGAACACACATGAGACTATACTAAAGATTAACAGGCCTTCTAACGTGTTACTCCCCGGTGGTAGTGGTAAGGCTGTGCCATCTAGCTTTAGGTTGGATAACCTGAAGTTGAGGTACGAGACAGTTGAGAATGATATGCTGGCGGGTGAGGTTGAGGGGATTTACAGTAGGGGGAAATCTTCCTACTACAGCCACGCCACCCTGGTTAAAACCTTTCCAGTTGCTGGTAATAGCCCAAAGATCCATGAGAATGTTAACTTACCAAGAAAGTCTCTGAGAAATATCGTAATGATCTTTAAAAGAACTACTGATGGAAGTGAGTCGTCCTACTACCCAGCTATCGAAAGTGTTAAGATAAGTTTCCAAGGTCAGCCAAACTTCCTGTACACACAGTCGATGAAAAAGTATGATTTCTTCAATGAGGCCAGCCGTGTGTTCTTCCCATGTGATGACAGGTTTGATAGGAATGTTAGTGAAGCGAATTTCTTCAGTGATAAGTTTGCCTTGGTTTGTGACTTCTCAACAACTGCGTTGAAGAGAGTACAGGGCCAGGGTGTAAAGCTGACTGACACACAGAATGGAATACTTATTGAGGTGGAGAAGAGTTCTGGTACTACTGCCTGTATCTGACCTGTACGTGCTTTCGGATGGTCTCATCAACTTAGCCAACGGACAGCTGCAATCTATTCAGTATTAATGTATATGAACCAGCCTGAGACTATTCTGATAGTCGGACCATCTGGATGTGGGAAAACTTACACACTGCTAAATGAGATCCTTGCTGTTGAGTATAGGAAGTATTCATAACAGGAGAAGTATGAAGGTGTTGAGGGATGAGTTCTTCGGACATGTTGCAGACAGTGAAATGGAGAAGTCTATCATTGCGCAGCTTGCCATTGGTAAATACCTTGATATTACACTTAATACGCATCCACCAACTTATACAGTTAGATAAAATATGCTTTAGTGTATGACGAAGAAGGAAGGTAAGCGCAATAAGGTTGAGCCAGTTGTTATTGAAGATGAAGCTATTGATAAACTAGTGGGTGAGCTACAGATTGTGGAAGAGAGTGTCATAAAATCTGAGGAACCTAGTGCAGATACCAGACGTGAAGACCTATTGAAGGCGTCTGAAGAAGGTTACATAACGCAAAAAGCTGAGTACATAAAAAAGTGCAGTAATAAGGTACTTGATAAAATTTATAAGGCCTATGAAGCGAAAAGGAAGAAGGACGCAGATGGGTTCCTCACAGACTTACTCATAAGCCAGTTCTCATCCATACTTGGTGGACTGGACGCTATCGAAGATCCTAAGACGTTAACAGATGAACTAAAGGGTAATACTATACTGAGAAAAGACGTTGAAAGTGTAATCTCAGTAGTTAGTCCGTATATACCCCTGATAGGACTACTCGGAGGTGTTGCTATAACTGGTAAACATATATATCAACATAAAAGTAAACAGATACCGCCACCGTATGAAAACATTACACAGCCTATGGTATATGAGTAATACCTTAAAGAAATTTTTCAACAAATATCCACACGCTGATAAAACCAAGTTCATAACTGACTCAGTTTTCGGTCAGTTAGAACCTGGTGTGTTCTTTGGACCTATAGACGGTTCGTACATCTACACCAAAGACTTGGAATTTAAGAATAATAAAAACTACACCAAGTACCTAACAATAAATAAACCACCGCCCAGATTTCCAAAGATATGGCTAGGTGGTGGTACTGTTCAGAAAGTTCAGGGTAAGCGACACTGGAAGAGTGACACTGAGGGAAAATACGACTTCTCAAAGTTCACATACCTATCAGAAAACGCCATAGACTACAACCTTAACAATTTCAGGATTTATGTTAACAACCACGACTTTTTTATGGCAAAATTACCAGTACTGAACCCAGGAAACCGGACGGACATTGCGGTATGGTGGAATAACGGTGAACCTTACTACCAGCTCATCTTCGCTGTCTACCTTAGCTCATACTGTTGCGGCGTTGGGGTGGAGCATCTTAAATTCTCAGATGATGTATATCCAGTGGTTACCTCTATCATGCGTTTCCACCTCTATTTCACAACCCGACGTATACTAAGACGCCTTACAAAAGAAAAGAAGAGTGACCTAATGAGGGAGTTCGGCGTTGGGAATGATGTGATTGACAACATGGCGAATATACCTAGAGAAAAAAAGTTCCTGATTAATCCTCACTCTGGTTACAAACATGACCAACCATTCCGTGAGTGGATGTGGCGTCTCAATAGCGATTATGAGACACACTACAGAAGGTTCATCCCCTTGCGAACAAATGGTTTCACTAGGATAGGTCTGCAGTATCTGAACGAGTCTATCGAGGCTTATGTTTACGCCGTCCTAGGCTCACAGGCTAAAACAAGGATAAGCATTGTTAACAAAGGTGCTGGAAGTCTCGAGTCACAGCAGGAATTCAGAGTCCTTGTAAATGATGCCGTCGTTAACTATTCTGTCAGCACCTGGATTCTGAATATGAACAGGGCAATATCAGATACTAACGTCACCCAGAACCTAGCCATAAGTCCTGACACGTGGTTGGTGCCAGGGTCACTTACGATATTGAAGGAGAAAATTTTAGGATATAACAACTTACTTAGGCATGCATCGGATGTTATGAAATTTGGTATTAATTCTAAAGTAAACTACCAAGGTGTTCACAAACAACCAAAGAAGCTACACCAAGAATATGTTCCACACTTGGAAACATTAGACGGAAAACCAACCGTCCAACCACAGAAGCTGCAAAGGGAAAATGTTCCACACCTAGTCGTCCATACACCTAACAAACCATCCGTCCACACACCTGACATACAGACAGATCCGGATAATGAGTTGGGGATTCTCTTAGTTGTAACAGCTGTGTCTGGGTATCTGTTTAGTAAACACGTCTTATAGTATATGATTACAATAGAATGAATATTTTACTGATTAAGGTTGGGATTATAGTTTAAATTATACTTCATAAAATTTTTCACATTTATGTGGGATTCCATGAAGTGATATATTTAGGTTTGGTGATTTGAAATTGGGTTAGCAAATTTTTGGTCTTGTGATTTGAAATGTGGTTGCTAGGAAAAGGTGATGCATGCGGCCACTCTTCAGGATTAGACCAAAACCCCGTATGCTCGTAAAATGGAGGAGATTGCTGCTAATAGGGCCAAAACAGAAAACTGTGCTGGTACCCCCATAATCGCTAGCATCACCTTTTCAAATACCCATAAAAGTGATGCATGCGGCCACTTTACGAAAAACCTAAAAAAAAGATTAAAAAAAAAAGTGATGCATGCGGCAACATTTTAAAAGTCCCCCGCATTAGACAAAAATCTCGTATCCTCGTAAAAATCGAGGAGTTTACTGCAAATAGAGCCACAGCAAAGTGGTCTCGTACCCCAATATCCTATACTACTGAAGCTCACCATTACAATTTTAAATTGATTGATTTGACTCAAGTCCAAAGACAATTTTTCCGTTTACGCGCGTTAAAGTGCATGACGTATCAAAATATAGTGTTACACAGTCTTTTCACGCTACAAAATTTTCTGATCGGTAGATGGGAAATCCGGAAACAGCGTTAGATTCCCCGTAAAATTCTGCATCGATCAGTATGAAGCTCACCTTTACAATTTTAAATTGATTGATTTGACTCAAGTCCAAAGACAATTTTTCTGCTTACGCGCGTTAAAGTGCATGACGTATCAAAATATAGTGCTACACAGTCTTTTCACGCTACAAAATTTTCTGATCGGTAGATGGGAAATCCGAAAACAGCGTTGGATTCCCCGTAAAATTCTGCATCGATCAGTATGAAGCTCACCTTTACAATTTTAAATTGATTCATTTGACTCAAGTCCAAAGACAATTTTTCTGTTTACGCGCGTTAAAGTGCATGACGTATCAAAATATAGTGCTACACAGTCTTTTCACGCTACAAAATTTTCTGATCGGTAGATGGGAAATCCGAAAACAGCGTTGGATTCCCCGTAAAATTCTGCATCCATCAGTATGAAGCTCACCTTTACAATTTTAAATTGATTGATTTGACTCAAGTCCAAAGACAATTTTTCTGTTTACGCGCGTTAAAGTGCATGACGTATCAAAATATAGTGTTACACAGTCTTTTCACGCTACAAAACTTTCTGATCGGTAGATGGGAAATCCGGAAACAGCGTTAGATTCCCCGTAAAATTCTGCATCGATCAGTATGAAGCTCACCTTTACAATTTTAAATTGATTGATTTGACTCAAGTCCAAAGACAATTTTTCTGTTTACGCGCGTTAAAGTGCATGACGTATCAAAATATAGTGCTACACAGTCTTTTCACGCTACAAAATTTTCTGATCGGTAGATGGGAAATCCGGAAACAGCGTTAGATTCCCCGTAAATTCTGCATCGATCAGTATGAAGCTCACCTTTACAATTTTAAATTGATTGATTTGACTCAAGTCCAAAGACAATTTTTCTGTTTCCGCGCGTTAAAGTGCATGACGTTTCAAAATATAGTGCTACACAGTCTTTTCACGCTACAAAATTTTCTGATCGGTAGATGGGAAATCCGAAAACAGCGTTGGATTCCCCGTAAAATTCTGCATCGATCAGTATGAAGCTCACCTTTACAATTTTAAATTGATTGATTTGACTCAAGTCCAAAGACAATTTTTCTGTTTCCGCGCGTTAAAGTGCATGACGTGTCAAAATATAGTGCTACACAGTCTTTTCACGCTACAAAATTTTCTGATCGGTAGATGGGAAATCCGAACACAGCGTTGGATTCCCCGTAAAATTCTGCATCGATCAGTATGAAGCTCACCTTTACAATTTTAAATTGATTGATTTGACTCAAGTCCAAAGACAATTTTTCTGTTTCGCGCGTTAAAGTGCATGACGTATCTAAATATAGTGCTACACAGTCTTTTCACGCTACAAAATTTTCTGATCGGTAGATGGGAAATCCGAAAACAGCGTTGGATTCCCCGTAAAATTCTGCATCGATCAGTATGAAGCTCACCTTTACAATTTTAAATTGATTGATTTGACTCAAGTCCAAAGACAATTTTTCTGTTTACGCGCGTTAAAGTGCATGACGTATCAAAATATAGTGTTACACAGTCTTTTCACGCTACAAAATTTTCTGATCTGTAGATGGGAAATCCGAAAACAGCGTTAGAGTCCCCGTAAAATTCTGCATCGATCAGTATGAAGCTCACCTTTACAATTTTAAATTGATTGATTTGACTCAAGTCCAAAGACAATTTTTCTGTTTACGGCGTTAAAGTGCATGACGTATCAAAATATAGTGCTACACAGTCTTTTCACGCTACAAAATTTTCTGATCGGTAGATGGGAAATCCGAAAAACAGCGTTGGATTCCCCGTAAAATTCTGCATCGATCAGTATGAAGCTCACCTTTACAATTTTAAATTGATTGATTTGACTCAAGTCCAAAGACAATTTTTCTGTTTCCGCGCGTTAAAGTGCATGACGTATCAAAATATAGTGCTACACAGTCTTTTCACGCTACAAAATTTTCTGATCGGTAGATGGGAAATCCGAAAACAGCGTTGGATTCCCCGTAAAATTCTGCATCGATCAGTATGAAGCTCACCTTTACAATTTTAAATTGATTGATTTGACTCAAGTCCAAAGACAATTTTTCTGTTTCCGCGCGTTAAAGTGCATGACGTATCTAAATATAGTGCTACACAGTCTTTTCACGCTACAAAATTTTCTGATCGGTAGATGGGAAATCCGAAAACAGCGTTGGATTCCCCGTAAAATTCTGCATCGATCAGTATGAAGCTCACCTTTACAATTTTAAATTGATTGATTTGACTCAAGTCCAAAGACAATTTTTCTGTTTACGCGCGTTAAAGTGCATGACGTATCAAAATATAGTGCTACACAGTCTTTTCACGCTACAAAATTTTCTGATCGGTAGATGGGAAATCCGAAAACAGCGTTAGATTCCCCGTAAAATTCTGCATCGATCAGTATGAAGCTCACCTTTACAATTTTAAATTGATTGATTTGACTCAAGTCCAAAGACAATTTTTCTGTTTACGCGCGTTAAAGTGCATGACGTATCAAAATATAGTGCTACACAGTCTTTTCACGCTACAAAATTTTCTGATCGGTAGATGGGAAATCCGAAAACAGCGTTGGATTCCCCGTAAAATTCTGCATCGATCAGTATGAAGCTCACCTTTACAATTTTAAATTGATTGATTTGACTCAAGTCCAAAGACAATTTTTCTGTTTCCGCTCGTTAAAGTGCATGACGTATCTAAATATAGTGCTACACAGTCTTTTCACGCTACAAAATTTTCTGATCAGTAGATGGGAAATCCGAAAACAGCGTTAGATTCCCCGTAAAATTCTGCATCGATCAGTATGAAGCTCACCTTTACAATTTTAAATTGATTGATTTGACTCAAGTCCAAAGACAATTTTTCTGTTTACGCGCGTTAAAGTGCATGACGTATCTAAATATAGTGCTACACAGTCTTTTCACGCTACAAAATTTTCTGATCAGTAGATGGGAAATCCGAAAACAGCGTTAGATTCCCCGTAAAATTCTGCATCGATCAGTATGAAGCTCACCTTTACAATTTTAAATTGATTGATTTGACTCAAGTCCAAAGACAATTTTTCTGTTTACGGGCGTTAAAGTGCATGACGTATCAAAATATAGTGTTACACAGTCTTTTCACGCTACAAAATTTTCTGATCGGTAGATGGGAAATCCGAAAACAGCGTTGGATTCCCCGTAAAATTCTGCATCGATCAGTATGAAGCTCACCTTTACAATTTTAAATTGATTGATTTGACTCAAGTCCAAAGACAATTTTTCTGTTTACGCGCGTTAAAGTGCATGACGTATCAAAATATAGTGCTACACAGTCTTTTCACGCTACAAAATTTTCTGATCGGTAGATGGGAAATCCGAAAACAGCGTTGGATTCCCCGTAAAATTCTGCATCGATCAGTATGAAGCTCACCTTTACAATTTTAAATTGATTGATTTGACTCAAGTCCAAAGACAATTTTTCTGTTTACGCGCGTTAAAGTGCATGACGTATCAAAATATAGTGCTACACAGTCTTTTCACGCTACAAAATTTTCTGATCGGTAGATGGGAAATCCGGAAACAGCGTTAGATTCCCCGTAAATTCTGCATCGATCAGTATGAAGCTCACCTTTACAATTTTAAATTGATTGATTTGACTCAAGTCCAAAGACAATTTTTCTGTTTACGCGCGTTAAAGTGCATGACGTTTCAAAATATAGTGCTACACAGTCTTTTCACGCTACAAAATTTTCTGATCGGTAGATGGGAAATCCGAAAACAGCGTTGGATTCCCCGTAAAATTCTGCATCGATCAGTATGAAGCTCACCTTTACAATTTTAAATTGATTGATTTGACTCAAGTCCAAAGACAATTTTTCTGTTTCCGCTCGTTAAAGTGCATGACGTATCTAAATATAGTGCTACACAGTCTTTTCACGCTACAAAATTTTCTGATCGGTAGATGGGAAATCCGGAAACAGCGTTAGATTCCCCGTAAAATTCTGCATCGATCAGTATGAAGCTCACCTTTACAATTTTAAATTGATTGATTTGACTCAAGTCCAAAGACAATTTTTCTGTTTCCGCGCGTTAAAGTGCATGACGTATCAAAATATAGTGCTACACAGTCTTTTCACGCTACAAAATTTTCTGATCGGTAGATGGGAAATCCGAACACAGCGTTGGATTCCCCGTAAAATTCTGCATCGATCAGTATGAAGCTCACCTTTACAATTTTAAATTGATTGATTTGACTCAAGTCCAAAGACAATTTTTCTGTTTCCGCGCGTTAAAGTGCATGACGTATCTAAATATAGTGCTACACAGTCTTTTCACGCTACAAAATTTTCTGATCGGTAGATGGGAAATCCGGAAACAGCGTTAGATTCCCCGTAAAATTCTGCATCGATCAGTATGAAGCTCACCTTTACAATTTTAAATTGATTGATTTGACTCAAGTCCAAAGACAATTTTTCTGTTTACGCGCGTTAAAGTGCATGACGTATCAAAATATAGTGCTACACAGTCTTTTCACGCTACAAAATTTTCTGATCGGTAGATGGGAAATCCGAAAACAGCGTTGGATTCCCCGTAAAATTCTGCATCGATCAGTATGAAGCTCACCTTTACAATTTTAAATTGATTGATTTGACTCAAGTCCAAAGACAATTTTTCTGTTTCGCGCGTTAAAGTGCATGACGTATCAAAATATAGTGCTACACAGTCTTTTCACGCTACAAAATTTTCTGATCGGTAGATGGGAAATCCGAAAACAGCGTTGGATTCCCCGTAAAATTCTGCATCGATCAGTATGAAGCTCACCTTTACAATTTTAAATTGATTGATTTGACTCAAGTCCAAAGACAATTTTTCTGTTTACGCGCGTTAAAGTGCATGACGTATCAAAATATAGTGCTACACAGTCTTTTCACGCTACAAAATTTTCTGATCGGTAGATGGGAAATCCGAAAACAGCGTTGGATTCCCCGTAAAATTCTGCATCGATCAGTATGAAGCTCACCTTTACAATTTTAAATTGATTGATTTGACTCAAGTCCAAAGACAATTTTTCTGTTTACGCGCGTTAAAGTGCATGACGTAACAAAATATAGTGTTACACAGTCTTTTCACGCTACAAAATTTTCTGATCGGTAGATGGGAAATCCGAAAACAGCGTTAGAGTCCCCGTAAAATTCTGCATCGATCAGTATGAACCTCACCTTTACAATTTTAAATTGATTGATTTGACTCAAGTCCAAAGACAATTTTTCTGTTTACGCGCGTTAAAGTGCATGACGTATCAAAATATAGTGCTACACAGTTTTCACGCTACAAAATTTTCTGATCGTAGATGGGAAATCCGAAACAGCGTTGATTCCCCGTAAAATTCTGCATCGATCAGTATGAAGCTCACCTTTACAATTTTAAATTGATTGATTTGACTCAAGTCCAAAGACAATTTTTCTGTTTAGCGTTAAAGTGCATGACGTATCAAAATATAGTGCTACACAGTCTTTTCACGCTACAAAATTTTCTGATCGGTAGATGGGAAATCCGAAAACAGCGTTGGATTCCCCGTAAAATTCTGCATCGATCAGTATGAAGCTCACCTTTACAATTTTAAATTGATTGATTTGACTCAAGTCCAAAGACAATTTTTCTGTTTCCGCGCGTTAAAGTGCATGACGTATCTAAATATAGTGCTACACAGTCTTTTCACGCTACAAAAGTTTCTGATCGGTAGATGGGAAATCCGAAAACAGCGTTGGATTCCCCGTAAAATTCTGCATCGATCAGTATGAAGCTCACCTTTACAATTTTAAATTGATTGATTTGACTCAAGTCCAAAGACAATTTTTCTGTTTACGCGCGTTAAAGTGCATGACGTATCAAAATATAGTGCTACACAGTCTTTTCACGCTACAAAATTTTCTGATCGGTAGATGGGAAATCCGAAACAGCGTTGGATTCCCCGTAAAATTCTGCATCGATCAGTATGAAGCTCACCTTTACAATTTTAAATTGATTGATTTGACTCAAGTCCAAAGACAATTTTTCTGTTTCCGCGCGTTAAAGTGCATGACGTATCTAAATATAGTGCTACACAGTCTTTTCACGCTACAAAAGTTTCTGATCGGTAGATGGGAAATCCGAAAACAGCGTTGGATTCCCCGTAAAATTCTGCATCGATCAGTATGAAGCTCACCTTTACAATTTTAAATTGATTGATTTGACTCAAGTCCAAAGACAATTTTTCTGTTTACGCGCGTTAAAGTGCATGACGTAACAAAATATAGTGTTACACAGTCTTTTCACGCTACAAAATTTTCTGATGGGTAGATGGGAAATCCGAAAACAGCGTTAGAGTCCCCGTAAAATTCTGCATCGATCAGTATGAACCTCACCTTTACAATTTTAAATTGATTGATTTGACTCAAGTCCAAAGACAATTTTTCTGTTTACGCGCGTTAAAGTGCATGACGTAACAAAATATAGTGTTACACAGTCTTTTCACGCTACAAAATTTTCTGATCGGTAGATGGGAAATCCGAAAACAGCGTTAGAGTCCCCGTAAAATTCTGCATCGATCAGTATGAACCTCACCTTTACAATTTTAAATTGATTGATTTGACTCAAGTCCAAAGACAATTTTTCTGTTTACGCGCGTTAAAGTGCATGATGTATCAAAATATAGTGCTACACAGTCTTTTCACGCTACAAAATTTTCTGATCGGTAGATGGGAAATCCGAAAACAGCGTTGGATTCCCCGTAAAATTCTGCATCGATCAGTATGAAGCTCACCTTTACAATTTTAAATTGATTGATTTGACTCAAGTCCAAAGACAATTTTTCTGTTTCCGCTCGTTAAAGTGCATGACGTATCTAAATATAGTGCTACACAGTCTTTTCACGCTACAAAATTTTCTGATCGGTAGATGGGAAATCCGGAAACAGCGTTAGATTCCCCGTAAATTCTGCATCAATCAGTATGAAGCTCACCTTTACAATTTTAAATTGATTGATTTGACTCAAGTCCAAAGACAATTTTTCTGTTTACGCGCGTTAAAGTGCATGACGTTTCAAAATATAGTGCTACACAGTCTTTTCACGCTACAAAATTTTCTGATCGGTAGATGGGAAATCCGAACACAGCGTTGGATTCCCCGTAAAATTCTGCATCGATCAGTATGAAGCTCACCTTTACAATTTTAAATTGATTGATTTGACTCAAGTCCAAAGACAATTTTTCTGTTTACGCGCGTTAAAGTGCATGACGTATCAAAATATAGTGCTACACAGTCTTTTCACGCTACAAAATTTTCTGATCGGTAGATGGGAAATCCGGAAAAACAGCGTTAGATTCCCCGTAAAATTCTGCATCGATCAGTATGAAGCTCACCTTTACAATTTTAAATTGATTGATTTGACTCAAGTCCAAAGACAATTTTTCTGTTTACGCGCGTTAAAGTGCATGACGTTTCAAAATATAGTGCTACACAGTCTTTTCACGCTACAAAATTTTCTGATCGGTAGATGGGAAATCCGAAAACAGCGTTGGATTCCCCGTAAAATTCTGCATCGATCAGTATGAAGCTCACCTTTACAATTTTAAATTGATTGATTTGACTCAAGTCCAAAGACAATTTTTCTGTTTCCGCGCGTTAAAGTGCATGACGTATCAAAATATAGTGCTACACAGTCTTTTCACGCTACAAAATTTTCTGATCGGTAGATGGGAAATCCGAAACAGCGTTGGATTCCCCGTAAAATTCTGCATCGATCAGTATGAAGCTCACCTTTACAATTTTAAATTGATTGATTTGACTCAAGTCCAAAGACAATTTTTCTGTTTCCGCGCGTTAAAGTGCATGACGTATCTAAATATAGTGCTACACAGTCTTTTCACGCTACAAAATTTTCTGATCGGTAGATGGGAAATCCGAAAACAGCGTTGGATTCCCCGTAAAATTCTGCATCGATCAGTATGAAGCTCACCTTTACAATTTTAAATTGATTGATTTGACTCAAGTCCAAAGACAATTTTTCTGTTTACGCGCGTTAAAGTGCATGACGTATCAAAATATAGTGCTACACAGTCTTTTCACGCTACAAAATTTTCTGATCGGTAGATGGGAAATCCGAAAACAGCGTTGGATTCCCCGTAAAATTCTGCATCGATCAGTATGAAGCTCACCTTTACAATTTTAAATTGATTGATTTGACTCAAGTCCAAAGACAATTTTTCTGTTTACGCGCGTTAAAGTGCATGACGTATCAAAATATAGTGCTACACAGTCTTTTCACGCTACAAAATTTTCTGATCGGTAGATGGGAAATCCGAAACAGCGTTGGATTCCCCGTAAAATTCTGCATCGATCAGTATGAAGCTCACCTTTACAATTTTAAATTGATTGATTTGACTCAAGTCCAAAGACAATTTTTCTGTTTCGCGCGTTAAAGTGCATGACGTATCTAAATATAGTGCTACACAGTCTTTTCACGCTACAAAAGTTTCTGATCGGTAGATGGGAAATCCGAAAACAGCGTTGGATTCCCCGTAAAATTCTGCATCGATCAGTATGAAGCTCACCTTTACAATTTTAAATTGATTGATTTGACTCAAGTCCAAAGACAATTTTTCTGTTTACGCGCGTTAAAGTGCATGACGTTTCAAAATATAGTGCTACACAGTCTTTTCACGCTACAAAATTTTCTGATCGGTAGATGGGAAATCCGAAAACAGCGTTGGATTCCCCGTAAAATTCTGCATCGATCAGTATGAAGCTCACCTTTACAATTTTAAATTGATTGATTTGACTCAAGTCCAAAGACAATTTTTCTGTTTCCGCGCGTTAAAGTGCATGACGTGTCAAAATATAGTGCTACACAGTCTTTTCACGCTACAAAATTTTCTGATCGGTAGATGGGAAATCCGAACACAGCGTTGGATTCCCCGTAAAATTCTGCATCGATCAGTATGAAGCTCACCTTTACAATTTTAAATTGATTGATTTGACTCAAGTCCAAAGACAATTTTTCTGTTTACGCGCGTTAAAGTGCATGACGTATCAAAATATAGTGCTACACAGTCTTTTCACGCTACAAAATTTTCTGATCGGTAGATGGGAAATCCGAAAACAGCGTTGGATTCCCCGTAAAATTCTGCATCTATCAGTATGAAGCTCACCTTTACAATTTTAAATTGATTGATTTGACTCAAGTCCAAAGACAATTTTTCTGTTTACGCGCGTTAAAGTGCATGACGTAACAAAATATAGTGTTACACAGTCTTTTCACGCTACAAAATTTTCTGATGGGTAGATGGGAAATCCGAAAACAGCGTTAGAGTCCCCGTAAAATTCTGCATCGATCAGTATGAACCTCACCTTTACAATTTTAAATTGATTGATTTGACTCAAGTCCAAAGACAATTTTTCTGTTTACGCGCGTTAAAGTGCATGATGTATCAAAATATAGTGCTACACAGTCTTTTCACGCTACAAAATTTTCTGATCGGTAGATGGGAAATCCGAAAACAGCGTTGGATTCCCCGTAAAATTCTGCATCGATCAGTATGAAGCTCACCTTTACAATTTTAAATTGATTGATTTGACTCAAGTCCAAAGACAATTTTTCTGTTTCCGCTCGTTAAAGTGCATGACGTATCTAAATATAGTGCTACACAGTCTTTTCACGCTACAAAATTTTCTGATCGGTAGATTGGAAATCCGGAAACAGCGTTAGATTCCCCGTAAAATTCTGCATCAATCAGTATGAAGCTCACCTTTACAATTTTAAATTGATTGATTTGACTCAAGTCCAAAGACAATTTTTCTGTTTACGCGCGTTAAAGTGCATGACGTTTCAAAATATAGTGCTACACAGTCTTTTCACGCTACAAAATTTTCTGATCGGTAGATGGGAAATCCGAAAACAGCGTTGGATTCCCCGTAAAATTCTGCATCGATCAGTATGAAGCTCACCTTTACAATTTTAAATTGATTGATTTGACTCAAGTCCAAAGACAATTTTTCTGTTTCCGCGCGTTAAAGTGCATGACGTGTCAAAATATAGTGCTACACAGTCTTTTCACGCTACAAAATTTTCTGATCGGTAGATGGGAAATCCGAACACAGCGTTGGATTCCCCGTAAAATTCTGCATCGATCAGTATGAAGCTCACCTTTACAATTTTAAATTGATTGATTTGACTCAAGTCCAAAGACAATTTTTCTGTTTACGCGCGTTAAAGTGCATGACGTATCAAAATATAGTGCTACACAGTCTTTTCACGCTACAAAATTTTCTGATCGGTAGATGGGAAATCCGGAAACAGCGTTAGATTCCCCGTAAATTCTGCATCGATCAGTATGAAGCTCACCTTTACAATTTTAAATTGATTGATTTGACTCAAGTCCAAAGACAATTTTTCTGTTTACGCGCGTTAAAGTGCATGACGTTTCAAAATATAGTGCTACACAGTCTTTTCACGCTACAAAATTTTCTGATCGGTAGATGGGAAATCCGAAAACAGCGTTGGATTCCCCGTAAAATTCTGCATCGATCAGTATGAAGCTCACCTTTACAATTTTAAATTGATTGATTTGACTCAAGTCCAAAGACAATTTTTCTGTTTCCGCGCGTTAAAGTGCATGACGTATCAAAATATAGTGCTACACAGTCTTTTCACGCTACAAAATTTTCTGATCGGTAGATGGGAAATCCGAACACAGCGTTGGATTCCCCGTAAAATTCTGCATCGATCAGTATGAAGCTCACCTTTACAATTTTAAATTGATTGATTTGACTCAAGTCCAAAGACAATTTTTCTGTTTCCGCGCGTTAAAGTGCATGACGTATCTAAATATAGTGCTACACAGTCTTTTCACGCTACAAAATTTTCTGATCGGTAGATGGGAAATCCGAAAACAGCGTTGGATTCCCCGTAAAATTCTGCATCGATCAGTATGAAGCTCACCTTTACAATTTTAAATTGATTGATTTGACTCAAGTCCAAAGACAATTTTTCTGTTTCGCGTTAAAGTGCATGACGTATCAAAATATAGTGCTACACAGTCTTTTCACGCTACAAAATTTTCTGATCGGTAGATGGGAAATCCGAAAACAGCGTTGGATTCCCCGTAAAATTCTGCATCGATCAGTATGAAGCTCACCTTTACAATTTTAAATTGATTGATTTGACTCAAGTCCAAAGACAATTTTTCTGTTTACGCGCGTTAAAGTGCATGACGTATCAAAATATAGTGCTACACAGTCTTTTCACGCTACAAAATTTTCTGATCGGTAGATGGGAAATCCGAAAACAGCGTTGGATTCCCCGTAAAATTCTGCATCGATCAGTATGAAGATCACCTTTACAATTTTAAATTGATTGATTTGACTCAAGTCCAAAGACAATTTTTCTGTTTACGCGCGTTAAAGTGCATGACGTAACAAAATATAGTGTTACACAGTCTTTTCACGCTACAAAATTTTCTGATGGGTAGATGGGAAATCCGAAAACAGCGTTAGAGTCCCCGTAAAATTCTGCATCGATCAGTATGAACCTCACCTTTACAATTTTAAATTGATTGATTTGACTCAAGTCCAAAGACAATTTTTCTGTTTACGCGTTAAAGTGCATGATGTATCAAAATATAGTGCTACACAGTCTTTTCACGCTACAAAATTTTCTGATCGGTAGATGGGAAATCTGAAAACAGCGTTGGTTCCCCGTAAAATTCTGCATCGATCAGTATGAAGCTCACCTTTGCAATTTTAAATTGATTGATTTGACTCAAGTCCAAAGACAATTTTTCTGTTTACGCGCGTTAAAGTGCACGAGGTATCTAAATATAGTGCTACACAGTCTTTTCACGCTACAAAATTTTCTGATCGGTAGATGGGAAATCCGGAAACAGCGTTAGATTCCCCGTAAATTCTGCATCAATCAGTATGAAGCTCACCTTTACAATTTTAAATTGATTGATTTGACTCAAGTCCAAAGACAATTTTTCTGTTTACGCGCGTTAAAGTGCATGACGTTTCAAAATATAGTGCTACACAGTCTTTTCACGCTACAAAATTTTCTGATCGGTAGATGGGAAATCCGAAAACAGCGTTGGATTCCCCGTAAAATTCTGCATCGATCAGTATGAAGCTCACCTTTACAATTTTAAATTGATTGATTTGACTCAAGTCCAAAGACAATTTTTCTGTTTCTGCGCGTTAAAGTGCATGACGTGTCAAAATATAGTGCTACACAGTCTTTTCACGCTACAAAATTTTCTGATCGGTAGATGGGAAATCCGAACACAGCGTTGGATTCCCCGTAAAATTCTGCATCGATCAGTATGAAGCTCACCTTTACAATTTTAAATTGATTGATTTGACTCAAGTCCAAAGACAATTTTTCTGTTTCCGCGCGTTAAAGTGCATGACGTATCTAAATATAGTGCTACACAGTCTTTTCACGCTACAAAAGTTTCTGATCGGTAGATGGGAAATCCGAAAACAGCGTTGGATTCCCCGTAAAATTCTGCATCGATCAGTATGAAGCTCACCTTTACAATTTTAAATTGATTGATTTGACTCAAGTCCAAAGACAATTTTTCTGTTTCCGCTCGTTAAAGTGCATGACGTATCTAAATATAGTGCTACACAGTCTTTTCACGCTACAAAATTTTCTGATCGGTAGATGGGAAATCCGGAAACAGCGTTAGATTCCCCGTAAATTCTGCATCAATCAGTATGAAGCTCACCTTTACAATTTTAAATTGATTGATTTGACTCAAGTCCAAAGACAATTTTTCTGTTTACGCGCGTTAAAGTGCATGACGTATCAAAATATAGTGCTACACAGTCTTTTCACGCTACAAAATTTTCTGATCGGTAGATGGGAAATCCGAAAACAGCGTTGGATTCCCCGTAAAATTCTGCATCGATCAGTATGAAGCTCACCTTTACAATTTTAAATTGATTGATTTGACTCAAGTCCAAAGACAATTTTTCTGTTTACGCGCGTTAAAGTGCATGACGTATCAAAATATAGTGCTACACAGTCTTTTCACGCTACAAAATTTTCTGATCGGTAGATGGGAAATCCGAAACAGCGTTGGATTCCCCGTAAAATTCTGCATCGATCAGTATGAAGCTCACCTTTACAATTTTAAATTGATTGATTTGACTCAAGTCCAAAGACAATTTTTCTGTTTCGCGCGTTAAAGTGCATGACGTATCAAATATAGTGCTACACAGTCTTTTCACGCTACAAAAGTTTCTGATCGGTAGATGGGAAATCCGAAAACAGCGTTGGATTCCCCGTAAAATTCTGCATCGATCAGTATGAAGCTCACCTTTACAATTTTAAATTGATTGATTTGACTCAAGTCCAAAGACAATTTTTCTGTTTACGCGCGTTAAAGTGCATGACGTAACAAAATATAGTGTTACACAGTCTTTTCACGCTACAAAATTTTCTGATAGGTAGATGGGAAATCCGAAAACAGCGTTAGAGTCCCCGTAAAATTCTGCATCGATCAGTATGAACCTCACCTTTACAATTTTAAATTGATTGATTTGACTCAAGTCCAAAGACAATTTTTCTGTTTACGCGCGTTAAAGTGCATGATGTATCAAAATATAGTGCTACACAGTCTTTTCACGCTACAAAATTTTCTGATCGGTAGATGGGAAATCCGAAAACAGCGTTGGATTCCCCGTAAAATTCTGCATCGATCAGTATGAAGCTCACCTTTACAATTTTAAATTGATTGATTTGACTCAAGTCCAAAGACAATTTTTCTGTTTCCGCTCGTTAAAGTGCATGACGTATCTAAATATAGTGCTACACAGTCTTTTCACGCTACAAAATTTTCTGATCGGTAGATGGGAAATCCGGAAACAGCGTTAGATTCCCCGTAAATTCTGCATCAATCAGTATGAAGCTCACCTTTACAATTTTAAATTGATTGATTTGACTCAAGTCCAAAGACAATTTTTCTGTTTACGCGCGTTAAAGTGCATGACGTTTCAAAATATAGTGCTACACAGTCTTTTCACGCTACAAAATTTTCTCATCGGTAGATGGGAAATCCGAAAACAGCGTTGGATTCCCCGTAAAATTCTGCATCGATCAGTATGAAGCTCACCTTTACAATTTTAAATTGATTGATTTGACTCAAGTCCAAAGACAATTTTTCTGTTTACGGCGTTAAAGTGCATGACGTATCAAAATATAGTGCTACACAGTCTTTTCACGCTACAAAATTTTCTGATCGGTAGATGGGAAATCCGAAAACAGCGTTGGATTCCCCGTAAAATTCTGCATCGATCAGTATGAAGCTCACCTTTACAATTTTAAATTGATTGATTTGACTCAAGTCCAAAGACAATTTTTCTGTTTACGCGCGTTAAAGTGCATGACGTATCAAAATATAGTGCTACACAGTCTTTTCACGCTACAAAATTTTCTGATCGGTAGATGGGAAATCCGAAAACAGCGTTGGATTCCCCGTAAAATTCTGCATCGATCAGTATGAAGCTCACCTTTACAATTTTAAATTGATTGATTTGACTCAAGTCCAAAGACAATTTTTCTGTTTCCGCGCGTTAAAGTGCATGACGTATCTAAATATAGTGCTACACAGTCTTTTCACGCTACAAAAGTTTCTGATCGGTAGATGGGAAATCCGAAAACAGCGTTGGATTCCCCGTAAAATTCTGCATCGATCAGTATGAAGCTCACCTTTACAATTTTAAATTGATTGATTTGACTCAAGTCCAAAGACAATTTTTCTGTTTACGCGCGTTAAAGTGCATGACGTGACAAAATATAGTGTTACACAGTCTTTTCACGCTACAAAATTTTCTGATGGGTAGATGGGAAATCCGAAAACAGCGTTAGAGTCCCCGTAAAATTCTGCATCGATCAGTATGAACCTCACCTTTACAATTTTAAATTGATTGATTTGACTCAAGTCCAAAGACAATTTTTCTGTTTACGCGCGTTAAAGTGCATGACGTATCAAAATATAGTGCTACACAGTCTTTTCACGCTACAAAATTTTCTGATCGGTAGATGGGAAATCCGAAAACAGCGTTGGATTCCCCGTAAAATTCTGCATCGATCAGTATGAAGCTCACCTTTACAATTTTAAATTGATTGATTTGACTCAAGTCCAAAGACAATTTTTCTGTTTACGCGCGTTAAAGTGCATGACGTATCAAAATATAGTGCTACACAGTCTTTTCACGCTACAAAATTTTCTGATCGGTAGATGGGAAATCCGAACACAGCGTTGGATTCCCCGTAAAATTCTGCATCGATCAGTATGAAGCTCACCTTTACAATTTTAAATTGATTGATTTGACTCAAGTCCAAAGACAATTTTTCTGTTTCCGCGCGTTAAAGTGCATGACGTATCTAAATATAGTGCTACACAGTCTTTTCACGCTACAAAAGTTTCTGATCGGTAGATGGGAAATCCGAAAACAGCGTTGGATTCCCCGTAAAATTCTGCATCGATCAGTATGAAGCTCACCTTTACAATTTTAAATTGATTGATTTGACTCAAGTCCAAAGACAATTTTTCTGTTTCCGCGCGTTAAAGTGCATGACGTGTCAAAATATAGTGCTACACAGTCTTTTCACGCTACAAAATTTTCTGATCGGTAGATGGGAAATCCGAAACAGCGTTGGATTCCCCGTAAAATTCTGCATCGATCAGTATGAAGCTCACCTTTACAATTTTAAATTGATTGATTTGACTCAAGTCCAAAGACAATTTTTCTGTTTACGCGCGTTAAAGTGCATGACGTATCAAAATATAGTGCTACACAGTCTTTTCACGCTACAAAATTTTCTGATCGGTAGATGGGAAATCCGAAAACAGCGTTGGATTCCCCGTAAAATTCTGCATCGATCAGTATGAAGCTCACCTTTACAATTTTAAATTGATTGATTTGACTCAAGTCCAAAGACAATTTTTCTGTTTACGGCGTTAAAGTGCATGACGTATCAAAATATAGTGCTACACAGTCTTTTCACGCTACAAAATTTTCTGATCGGTAGATGGGAAATCCGAAAAAGCGTTGGATTCCCCGTAAAATTCTGCATCGATCAGTATGAAGCTCACCTTTACAATTTTAAATTGATTGATTTGACTCAAGTCCAAAGACAATTTTTCTGTTTACGCGCGTTAAAGTGCATGACGTATCAAAATATAGTGCTACACAGTCTTTTCACGCTACAAAATTTTCTGATCGGTAGATGGGAAATCCGGAAACAGCGTTAGATTCCCCGTAAAATTCTGCATCGATCAGTATGAAGCTCACCTTTACAATTTTAAATTGATTGATTTGACTCAAGTCCAAAGACAATTTTTCTGTTTACGCGCGTTAAAGTGCATGACGTATCAAAATATAGTGCTACACAGTCTTTTCACGCTACAAAATTTTCTGATCGGTAGATGGGAAATCCGAAAACAGCGTTGGATTCCCCGTAAAATTCTGCATCGATCAGTATGAAGCTCACCTTTACAATTTTAAATTGATTGATTTGACTCAAGTCCAAAGACAATTTTTCTGTTTACGCGCGTTAAAGTGCATGACGTATCAAAATATAGTGCTACACAGTCTTTTCACGCTACAAAATTTTCTGATCGGTAGATGGGAAATCCGAAAACAGCGTTGGATTCCCCGTAAAATTCTGCATCGATCAGTATGAAGCTCACCTTTACAATTTTAAATTGATTGATTTGACTCAAGTCCAAAGACAATTTTTCTGTTTCCGCGCGTTAAAGTGCATGACGTATCTAAATATAGTGCTACACAGTCTTTTCACGCTACAAAATTTTCTGATCGGTAGATGGGAAATCCGGAAACAGCGTTAGATTCCCCGTAAATTCTGCATCGATCAGTATGAAGCTCACCTTTACAATTTTAAATTGATTGATTTGACTCAAGTCCAAAGACAATTTTTCTGTTTACGCGCATTAAAGTGCATGACGTTTCAAAATATAGTGCTACACAGTCTTTTCACGCTACAAAATTTTCTGATCGGTAGATGGGAAATCCGAAAACAGCGTTGGATTCCCCGTAAAATTCTGCATCGATCAGTATGAAGCTCACCTTTACAATTTTAAATTGATTGATTTGACTCAAGTCCAAAGACAATTTTTCTGTTTCCGCGCGTTAAAGTGCATGACGTGTCAAAATATAGTGCTACACAGTCTTTTCACGCTACAAAATTTTCTGATCGGTAGATGGGAAATCCGAACACAGCGTTGGATTCCCCGTAAAATTCTGCATCGATCAGTATGAAGCTCACCTTTACAATTTTAAATTGATTGATTTGACTCAAGTCCAAAGACAATTTTTCTGTTTCCGCGCGTTAAAGTGCATGACGTATCAAAATATAGTGCTACACAGTCTTTTCACGCTACAAAATTTTCTGATCGGTAGATGGGAAATCCGGAAACAGCGTTGGATTCCCCGTAAAATTCTGCATCGATCAGTATGAAGCTCACCTTTACAATTTTAAATTGATTGATTTGACTCAAGTCCAAAGACAATTTTTCTGTTTACGCGCGTTAAAGTGCATGACGTAACAAAATATAGTGTTACACAGTCTTTTCACGCTACAAAATTTTCTGATCGGTAGATGGGAAATCCGAAAACAGCGTTAGAGTCCCCGTAAAATTCTGCATCGATCAGTATGAACCTCACCTTTACAATTTTAAATTGATTGACTTGACTCAAGTCCAAAGACAATTTTTCTGTTTACGCGCGTTAAAGTGCATGACGTATCAAAATATAGTGCTACACAGTCTTTTCACGCTACAAAATTTTCTGATCGGTAGATGGGAAATCCGAAAACAGCGTTAGATTCCCCGTAAAATTCTGCATCGATCAGTATGAAGCTCACCTTTACAATTTTAAATTGATTGATTTGACTCAAGTCCAAAGACAATTTTTCTGTTTACGCGCGTTAAAGTGCATGACGTATCAAAATATAGTGCTACACAGTCTTTTCACGCTACAAAATTTTCTGATCGGTAGATGGGAAATCCGAAAACAGCGTTGGATTCCCCGTAAAATTCTGCATCGATCAGTATGAAGCTCACCTTTACAATTTTAAATTGATTGATTTGACTCAAGTCCAAAGACAATTTTTCTGTTTACGCGCGTTAAAGTGCATGACGTATCAAAATATAGTGCTACACAGTCTTTTCACGCTACAAAATTTTCTGATCGGTAGATGGGAAATCCGAAAACAGCGTTGGATTCCCCGTAAAATTCTGCATCGATCAGTATGAAGCTCACCTTTACAATTTTAAATTGATTGATTTGACTCAAGTCCAAAGACAATTTTTCTGTTTACGCGCGTTAAAGTGCATGACGTATCAAAATATAGTGCTACACAGTCTTTTCACGCTACAAAATTTTCTGATCGGTAGATGGGAAATCCGAAAACAGCGTTAGATTCCCCGTAAAATTCTGCATCGATCAGTATGAAGCTCACCTTTACAATTTTAAATTGATTGATTTGACTCAAGTCCAAAGACAATTTTTCTGTTTACGCGCGTTAAAGTGCATGACGTATCAAAATATAGTGCTACACAGTCTTTTCACGCTACAAAATTTTCTGATCGGTAGATGGGAAATCCGAAAACAGCGTTGGATTCCCCGTAAAATTCTGCATCGATCAGTATGAAGCTCACCTTTACAATTTTAAATTGATTGATTTGACTCAAGTCCAAAGACAATTTTTCTGTTTACGCGCGTTAAAGTGCATGACGTATCAAAATATAGTGCTACACAGTCTTTTCACGCTACAAAATTTTCTGATCGGTAGATGGGAAATCCGAAAACAGCGTTGGATTCCCCGTAAAATTCTGCATCGATCAGTATGAAGCTCACCTTTACAATTTTAAATTGATTGATTTGACTCAAGTCCAAAGACAATTTTTCTGTTTCCGCGCGTTAAAGTGCATGACGTATCAAAATATAGTGCTACACAGTCTTTTCACGCTACAAAATTTTCTGATCGGTAGATGGGAAATCCGAAAACAGCGTTAGATTCCCCGTAAAATTCTGCATCGATCAGTATGAAGCTCACCTTTACAATTTTAAATTGATTGATTTGACTCAAGTCCAAAGACAATTTTTCTGTTTACGCGCGTTAAAGTGCATGACGTATCAAAATATAGTGCTACACAGTCTTTTCACGCTACAAAATTTTCTGATCGGTAGATGGGAAATCCGAAAACAGCGTTAGATTCCCCGTAAAATTCTGCATCGATCAGTATGAAGCTCACCTTTACAATTTTAAATTGATTGATTTGACTCAAGTCCAAAGACAATTTTTCTGTTTACGCGCGTTAAAGTGCATGACGTATCAAAATATAGTGCTACACAGTCTTTTCACGCTACAAAATTTTCTGATCGGTAGATGGGAAATCCGAAAACAGCGTTAGATTCCCCGTAAAATTCTGCATCGATCAGTATGAAGCTCACCTTTACAATTTTAAATTGATTGATTTGACTCAAGTCCAAAGACAATTTTTCTGTTTACGCGCGTTAAAGTGCATGACGTATCAAAATATAGTGCTACACAGTCTTTTCACGCTACAAAATTTTCTGATCGGTAGATGGGAAATCCGAAAACAGCGTTAGATTCCCCGTAAAATTCTGCATCGATCAGTATGAAGCTCACCTTTACAATTTTAAATTGATTGATTTGACTCAAGTCCAAAGACAATTTTTCTGTTTACGCGCGTTAAAGTGCATGACGTATCAAAATATAGTGCTACACAGTCTTTTCACGCTACAAAATTTTCTGATCGGTAGATGGGAAATCCGAAAACAGCGTTAGATTCCCCGTAAAATTCTGCATCGATCAGTATGAAGCTCACCTTTACAATTTTAAATTGATTGATTTGACTCAAGTCCAAAGACAATTTTTCTGTTTACGCGCGTTAAAGTGCATGACGTATCAAAATATAGTGCTACACAGTCTTTTCACGCTACAAAATTTTCTGATCGGTAGATGGGAAATCCGAAAACAGCGTTAGATTCCCCGTAAAATTCTGCATCGATCAGTATGAAGCTCACCTTTACAATTTTAAATTGATTGATTTGACTCAAGTCCAAAGACAATTTTTCTGTTTACGCGCGTTAAAGTGCATGACGTATCAAAATATAGTGCTACACAGTCTTTTCACGCTACAAAATTTTCTGATCGGTAGATGGGAAATCCGAAAACAGCGTTAGATTCCCCGTAAAATTCTGCATCGATCAGTATGAAGCTCACCTTTACAATTTTAAATTGATTGATTTGACTCAAGTCCAAAGACAATTTTTCTGTTTACGCGCGTTAAAGTGCATGACGTATCAAAATATAGTGCTACACAGTCTTTTCACGCTACAAAATTTTCTGATCGGTAGATGGGAAATCCGAAAACAGCGTTAGATTCCCCGTAAAATTCTGCATCGATCAGTATGAAGCTCACCTTTACAATTTTAAATTGATTGATTTGACTCAAGTCCAAAGACAATTTTTCTGTTTACGCGCGTTAAAGTGCATGACGTATCAAAATATAGTGCTACACAGTCTTTTCACGCTACAAAATTTTCTGATCGGTAGATGGGAAATCCGAAAACAGCGTTGGATTCCCCGTAAAATTCTGCATCGATCAGTATGAAGCTCACCTTTACAATTTTAAATTGATTGATTTGACTCAAGTCCAAAGACAATTTTTCTGTTTACGCGCGTTAAAGTGCATGACGTATCAAAATATAGTGCTACACAGTCTTTTCACGCTACAAAATTTTCTGATCGGTAGATGGGAAATCCGAAAACAGCGTTGGATTCCCCGTAAAATTCTGCATCGATCAGTATGAAGCTCACCTTTACAATTTTAAATTGATTGATTTGACTCAAGTCCAAAGACAATTTTTCTGTTTACGCGCGTTAAAGTGCATGACGTATCAAAATATAGTGCTACACAGTCTTTTCACGCTACAAAATTTTCTGATCGGTAGATGGGAAATCCGAAAACAGCGTTAGATTCCCCGTAAAATTCTGCATCGATCAGTATGAAGCTCACCTTTACAATTTTAAATTGATTGATTTGACTCAAGTCCAAAGACAATTTTTCTGTTTACGCGCGTTAAAGTGCATGACGTATCAAAATATAGTGCTACACAGTCTTTTCACGCTACAAAATTTTCTGATCGGTAGATGGGAAATCCGGAAACAGCGTTAGATTCCCCGTAAAATTCTGCATCGATCAGTATGAAGATCACCTTTACAATTTTAAATTGATTGATTTGACTCAAGTCCAAAGACAATTTTTCTGTTTACGCGCATTAAAGTGCATGACGTATCTCAATATAGTGCTACACAGTCTTTTCACGCTACAACATTTTTTGACCAGTAGATGGGAAATCCGAAAAAAGCGTTGGATTCCCCGTAAAATTCTACACCGACCAGTATGAAGATCACCTTTACAATTTTAAATTGATTGATTTGACTCAAGTCCAAAGACAATTTTTCTGTTTACGCGCGTTAAAGTGCATGACGTATCAAAATATAGTGCTACACAGTCTTTTCACGCTACAAAATTTTCTGATCGGTAGATGGGAAATCCGAAAACAGCGTTGGATTCCCCGTAAAATTCTGCATCGATCAGTATGAAGCTCACCTTTACAATTTTAAATTGATTGATTTGACTCAAGTCCAAAGACAATTTTTCTGTTTACGCGCGTTAAAGTGCATGACGTATCAAAATATAGTGCTACACAGTCTTTTCACGCTACAAAATTTTCTGATCGGTAGATGGGAAATCCGAAAACAGCGTTGGATTCCCCGTAAAATTCTGCATCGATCAGTATGAAGCTCACCTTTACAATTTTAAATTGATTGATTTGACTCAAGTCCAAAGACAATTTTTCTGTTTACGCGCGTTAAAGTGCATGACGTAACAAAATATAGTGTTACACAGTCTTTTCACGCTACAAAATTTTCTGATCGGTAGATGGGAAATCCGAAAACAGCGTTAGAGTCCCCGTAAAATTCTGCATCGATCAGTATGAAGCTCACCTTTACAATTTTAAATTGATTGATTTGACTCAAGTCCAAAGACAATTTTTCTGTTTACGCGCGTTAAAGTGCATGACGTATCAAAATATAGTGCTACACAGTCTTTTCACGCTACAAAATTTTCTGATCGGTAGATGGGAAATCCGAAAACAGCGTTGGATTCCCCGTAAAATTCTGCATCGATCAGTATGAAGCTCACCTTTACAATTTTAAATTGATTGATTTGACTCAAGTCCAAAGACAATTTTTCTGTTTACGCGCGTTAAAGTGCATGACGTATCAAAATATAGTGCTACACAGTCTTTTCACGCTACAAAATTTTCTGATCGGTAGATGGGAAATCCGGAAACAGCGTTAGATTCCCCGTAAAATTCTGCATCGATCAGTATGAAGCTCACCTTTACAATTTTAAATTGATTGATTTGACTCAAGTCCAAAGACAATTTTTCTGTTTACGCGCGTTAAAGTGCATGACGTATCAAAATATAGTGCTACACAGTCTTTTCACGCTACAAAATTTTCTGATCGGTAGATGGGAAATCCGAAAACAGCGTTGGATTCCCCGTAAAATTCTGCATCGATCAGTATGAAGCTCACCTTTACAATTTTAAATTGATTGATTTGACTCAAGTCCAAAGACAATTTTTCTGTTTACGCGCGTTAAAGTGCATGACGTATCAAAATATAGTGCTACACAGTCTTTTCACGCTACAAAATTTTCTGATCGGTAGATGGGAAATCCGAAAACAGCGTTAGATTCCCCGTAAAATTCTGCATCGATCAGTATGAAGCTCACCTTTACAATTTTAAATTGATTGATTTGACTCAAGTCCAAAGACAATTTTTCTGTTTACGCGCGTTAAAGTGCATGACGTATCAAAATATAGTGCTACACAGTCTTTTCACGCTACAAAATTTTCTGATCGGTAGATGGGAAATCCGAAAACAGCGTTAGATTCCCCGTAAAATTCTGCATCGATCAGTATGAAGCTCACCTTTACAATTTTAAATTGATTGATTTGACTCAAGTCCAAAGACAATTTTTCTGTTTACGCGCGTTAAAGTGCATGACGTATCAAAATATAGTGCTACACAGTCTTTTCACGCTACAAAATTTTCTGATCGGTAGATGGGAAATCCGAAAACAGCGTTAGATTCCCCGTAAAATTCTGCATCGATCAGTATGAAGCTCACCTTTACAATTTTAAATTGATTGATTTGACTCAAGTCCAAAGACAATTTTTCTGTTTACGCGCGTTAAAGTGCATGACGTATCAAAATATAGTGCTACACAGTCTTTTCACGCTACAAAATTTTCTGATCGGTAGATGGGAAATCCGAAAACAGCGTTAGATTCCCCGTAAAATTCTGCATCGATCAGTATGAAGCTCACCTTTACAATTTTAAATTGATTGATTTGACTCAAGTCCAAAGACAATTTTTCTGTTTACGCGCGTTAAAGTGCATGACGTATCAAAATATAGTGCTACACAGTCTTTTCACGCTACAAAATTTTCTGATCGGTAGATGGGAAATCCGAAAACAGCGTTAGATTCCCCGTAAAATTCTGCATCGATCAGTATGAAGCTCACCTTTACAATTTTAAATTGATTGATTTGACTCAAGTCCAAAGACAATTTTTCTGTTTACGCGCGTTAAAGTGCATGACGTATCAAAATATAGTGCTACACAGTCTTTTCACGCTACAAAATTTTCTGATCGGTAGATGGGAAATCCGAAAACAGCGTTAGATTCCCCGTAAAATTCTGCATCGATCAGTATGAAGCTCACCTTTACAATTTTAAATTGATTGATTTGACTCAAGTCCAAAGACAATTTTTCTGTTTACGCGCGTTAAAGTGCATGACGTATCAAAATATAGTGCTACACAGTCTTTTCACGCTACAAAATTTTCTGATCGGTAGATGGGAAATCCGAAAACAGCGTTAGATTCCCCGTAAAATTCTGCATCGATCAGTATGAAGCTCACCTTTACAATTTTAAATTGATTGATTTGACTCAAGTCCAAAGACAATTTTTCTGTTTACGCGCGTTAAAGTGCATGACGTATCAAAATATAGTGCTACACAGTCTTTTCACGCTACAAAATTTTCTGATCGGTAGATGGGAAATCCGAAAACAGCGTTAGATTCCCCGTAAAATTCTGCATCGATCAGTATGAAGCTCACCTTTACAATTTTAAATTGATTGATTTGACTCAAGTCCAAAGACAATTTTTCTGTTTACGCGCGTTAAAGTGCATGACGTATCAAAATATAGTGCTACACAGTCTTTTCACGCTACAAAATTTTCTGATCGGTAGATGGGAAATCCGAAAACAGCGTTAGATTCCCCGTAAAATTCTGCATCGATCAGTATGAAGCTCACCTTTACAATTTTAAATTGATTGATTTGACTCAAGTCCAAAGACAATTTTTCTGTTTACGCGCGTTAAAGTGCATGACGTATCAAAATATAGTGCTACACAGTCTTTTCACGCTACAAAATTTTCTGATCGGTAGATGGGAAATCCGAAAACAGCGTTGGATTCCCCGTAAAATTCTGCATCGATCAGTATGAAGCTCACCTTTACAATTTTAAATTGATTGATTTGACTCAAGTCCAAAGACAATTTTTCTGTTTACGCGCGTTAAAGTGCATGACGTATCAAAATATAGTGCTACACAGTCTTTTCACGCTACAAAATTTTCTGATCGGTAGATGGGAAATCCGAAAACAGCGTTAGATTCCCCGTAAAATTCTGCATCGATCAGTATGAAGCTCACCTTTACAATTTTAAATTGATTGATTTGACTCAAGTCCAAAGACAATTTTTCTGTTTACGCGCGTTAAAGTGCATGACGTATCAAAATATAGTGCTACACAGTCTTTTCACGCTACAAAATTTTCTGATCGGTAGATGGGAAATCCGAAAACAGCGTTGGATTCCCCGTAAAATTCTGCATCGATCAGTATGAAGCTCACCTTTACAATTTTAAATTGATTGATTTGACTCAAGTCCAAAGACAATTTTTCTGTTTACGCGCGTTAAAGTGCATGACGTATCAAAATATAGTGCTACACAGTCTTTTCACGCTACAAAATTTTCTGATCGGTAGATGGGAAATCCGAAAACAGCGTTAGATTCCCCGTAAAATTCTGCATCGATCAGTATGAAGCTCACCTTTACAATTTTAAATTGATTGATTTGACTCAAGTCCAAAGACAATTTTTCTGTTTACGCGCGTTAAAGTGCATGACGTATCAAAATATAGTGCTACACAGTCTTTTCACGCTACAAAATTTTCTGATCGGTAGATGGGAAATCCGAAAACAGCGTTAGATTCCCCGTAAAATTCTGCATCGATCAGTATGAAGCTCACCTTTACAATTTTAAATTGATTGATTTGACTCAAGTCCAAAGACAATTTTTCTGTTTACGCGCGTTAAAGTGCATGACGTATCAAAATATAGTGCTACACAGTCTTTTCACGCTACAAAATTTTCTGATCGGTAGATGGGAAATCCGAAAACAGCGTTGGATTCCCCGTAAAATTCTGCATCGATCAGTATGAAGCTCACCTTTACAATTTTAAATTGATTGATTTGACTCAAGTCCAAAGACAATTTTTCTGTTTACGCGCGTTAAAGTGCATGACGTATCAAAATATAGTGCTACACAGTCTTTTCACGCTACAAAATTTTCTGATCGGTAGATGGGAAATCCGAAAACAGCGTTGGATTCCCCGTAAAATTCTGCATCGATCAGTATGAAGCTCACCTTTACAATTTTAAATTGATTGATTTGACTCAAGTCCAAAGACAATTTTTCTGTTTACGCGCGTTAAAGTGCATGACGTATCAAAATATAGTGTTACACAGTCTTTTCACGCTACAAAATTTTCTGATCGGTAGATGGGAAATCCGAAAACAGCGTTAGATTCCCCGTAAAATTCTGCATCGATCAGTATGAAGCTCACCTTTACAATTTTAAATTGATTGATTTGACTCAAGTCCAAAGACAATTTTTCTGTTTACGCGCGTTAAAGTGCATGACGTATCAAAATATAGTGCTACACAGTCTTTTCACGCTACAAAATTTTCTGATCGGTAGATGGGAAATCCGAAAACAGCGTTGGATTCCCCGTAAAATTCTGCATCGATCAGTATGAAGCTCACCTTTACAATTTTAAATTGATTGATTTGACTCAAGTCCAAAGACAATTTTTCTGTTTACGCGCGTTAAAGTGCATGACGTATCAAAATATAGTGCTACACAGTCTTTTCACGCTACAAAATTTTCTGATCGGTAGATGGGAAATCCGAAAACAGCGTTGGATTCCCCGTAAAATTCTGCATCGATCAGTATGAAGCTCACCTTTACAATTTTAAATTGATTGATTTGACTCAAGTCCAAAGACAATTTTTCTGTTTACGCGCGTTAAAGTGCATGACGTATCAAAATATAGTGCTACACAGTCTTTTCACGCTACAAAATTTTCTGATCGGTAGATGGGAAATCCGAAAACAGCGTTGGATTCCCCGTAAAATTCTGCATCGATCAGTATGAAGCTCACCTTTACAATTTTAAATTGATTGATTTGACTCAAGTCCAAAGACAATTTTTCTGTTTACGCGCGTTAAAGTGCATGACGTATCAAAATATAGTGCTACACAGTCTTTTCACGCTACAAAATTTTCTGATCGGTAGATGGGAAATCCGAAAACAGCGTTAGATTCCCCGTAAAATTCTGCATCGATCAGTATGAAGCTCACCTTTACAATTTTAAATTGATTGATTTGACTCAAGTCCAAAGACAATTTTTCTGTTTACGCGCGTTAAAGTGCATGACGTATCAAAATATAGTGTTACAGTCTTTTCACGCTACAAAATTTTCTGATCTGTAGATGGGAAATCCGAAAACAGCGTTAGAGTCCCCGTAAAATTCTGCATCGATCAGTATGAAGCTCACCTTTACAATTTTAAATTGATTGATTTGACTCAAGTCCAAAGACAATTTTTCTGTTTACGCCGTTAAAGTGCATGACGTATCAAAATATAGTGCTACACAGTCTTTTCACGCTACAAAATTTTCTGATCGGTAGATGGGAAATCCGAAAACAGCGTTGGATTCCCCGTAAAATTCTGCATCCATCAGTATGAAGCTCACCTTTACAATTTTAAATTGATTGATTTGACTCAAGTCCAAAGACAATTTTTCTGTTTACGCGCGTTAAAGTGCATGACGTATCAAAATATAGTGTTACACAGTCTTTTCACGCTACAAAATTTTCTGATCGGTAGATGGGAAATCCGAAAACAGCGTTAGATTCCCCGTAAAATTCTGCATCGATCAGTATGAAGCTCACCTTTACAATTTTAAATTGATTGATTTGACTCAAGTCCAAAGACAATTTTTCTGTTTACGCGCGTTAAAGTGCATGACGTATCAAAATATAGTGCTACACAGTCTTTTCACGCTACAAAATTTTCTGATCGGTAGATGGGAAATCCGAAAACAGCGTTAGATTCCCCGTAAAATTCTGCATCGATCAGTATGAAGCTCACCTTTACAATTTTAAATTGATTGATTTGACTCAAGTCCAAAGACAATTTTTCTGTTTACGCGTTAAAGTGCATGACGTATCAAAATATAGTGCTACACAGTCTTTTCACGCTACAAAATTTTCTGATCGGTAGATGGGAAATCCGAAAACAGCGTTGGATTCCCCGTAAAATTCTGCATCGATCAGTATGAAGCTCACCTTTACAATTTTAAATTGATTGATTTGACTCAAGTCCAAAGACAATTTTTCTGTTTACGCGCGTTAAAGTGCATGACGTATCAAAATATAGTGCTACACAGTCTTTTCACGCTACAAAATTTTCTGATCGGTAGATGGGAAATCCGAAAACAGCGTTAGATTCCCCGTAAAATTCTGCATCGATCAGTATGAAGCTCACCTTTACAATTTTAAATTGATTGATTTGACTCAAGTCCAAAGACAATTTTTCTGTTTACGCGCGTTAAAGTGCATGACGTATCAAAATATAGTGCTACACAGTCTTTTCACGCTACAAAATTTTCTGATCGGTAGATGGGAAATCCGAAAACAGCGTTGGATTCCCCGTAAAATTCTGCATCGATCAGTATGAAGCTCACCTTTACAATTTTAAATTGATTGATTTGACTCAAGTCCAAAGACAATTTTTCTGTTTACGCGCGTTAAAGTGCATGACGTAACAAAATATAGTGTTACAGTCTTTTCACGCTACAAAATTTTCTGATCTGTAGATGGGAAATCCGAAAACAGCGTTAGAGTCCCCGTAAAATTCTGCATCGATCAGTATGAAGCTCACCTTTACAATTTTAAATTGATTGATTTGACTCAAGTCCAAAGACAATTTTTCTGTTTACGCGCGTTAAAGTGCATGACGTATCAAAATATAGTGCTACACAGTCTTTTCACGCTACAAAATTTTCTGATCGGTAGATGGGAAATCCGAAAACAGCGTTGGATTCCCCGTAAAATTCTGCATCGATCAGTATGAAGCTCACCTTTACAATTTTAAATTGATTGATTTGACTCAAGTCCAAAGACAATTTTTCTGTTTACGCGCGTTAAAGTGCATGACGTATCAAAATATAGTGCTACACAGTCTTTTCACGCTACAAAATTTTCTGATCGGTAGATGGGAAATCCGAAAACAGCGTTGGATTCCCCGTAAAATTCTGCATCGATCAGTATGAAGCTCACCTTTACAATTTTAAATTGATTGATTTGACTCAAGTCCAAAGACAATTTTTCTGCTTACGCGCGTTAAAGTGCATGACGTATCAAAATATAGTGCTACACAGTCTTTTCACGCTACAAAATTTTCTGATCGGTAGATGGGAAATCCGGAAACAGCGTTAGATTCCCCGTAAAATTCTGCATCGATCAGTATGAAGCTCACCTTTACAATTTTAAATTGATTGATTTGACTCAAGTCCAAAGACAATTTTTCTGTTTACGCGTTAAAGTGCATGACGTATCAAAATATAGTGCTACACAGTCTTTTCACGCTACAAAATTTTCTGATCGGTAGATGGGAAATCCGAAAACAGCGTTGGATTCCCC
>CAXIUP010000150.1:82500-118089 GCA_964035015.1 Corallium rubrum | reverse complement strand
CAGGAGTTTACCACCTTTTCACTTTGCTAGAAACGAAATTTCACTTCAGTTTTTTTAAGATTGTATTTGGGAGAACACCTAAGATAATGAAAAATGGCTTTTACATGCCTTTCAAATCTTATCCCATTCTTGAGTTATTAGCTATGCAATTTGAACAAAAACACGTTGTATTTGGGAGAAACAGGAAAATCATTCATATCTTTGGATTGGTTTGACTACACCAAACCACACATTGCAGATGTGATCAGACCATACCCCAAGGAAAATTTCCAACGTTTGATTCAGTTTAGTCAAACCAATCCAAAGATATGACTGATTTTCCGTTTTCTCTCAAATACAACGTGTGACGTCATTGCTCAAATTGCATAGCCAATAACTCAAGAATGGGATAAGATTTGAAAGGCATGTAAAAGCCATTTTCCATTGTCTTAGGTGTTCTTCCAAATACAATGTTAAAAAACTGAGTGAAATTTTGTTACATAGGCACTTTAAAAATTTCCTAAAGACATCATGCTTTTGTATTTTTTCCCTAAAGGTTGGCGTCGCTCATTGCCTAATATTTGTGCAAAATGGAGTTTCAACAGTAAAGTTGGTTACTCTTTGCTTCCAAATCTTTTGATGAGAAAAGAGAAAGGTACAACAAGTACAGAGAAGAACAGCAGTTTACACGAAAGTGATGATAATTTAGAAAGCATTAGTGTTGCTTATTTACGCCGGTTCTATGAACGTTACAAGCGACGTAAGACAAGCAAAGGTAATTGAACGTTACCACTATACAATATGATATGTACTACTGTAGGCTTGACGTCATAACTTTTTATCGTGTTGTTGTTGTTATTATTAATTGTTAGCGGTGGTAGTTGTTGTTGGTGGTGGTAGTGGTGGTGGTGGTAGTGGTGTTAGTGGTGGTGGTAATGGTGGTGGTGGTGGTAGTGATAGTGATGGTGGTGGTGGTGGTAGTGGTCGCGGTGGTGGTGGTGGTGGCGGTGGTGGCGGTGGTGGTAGTGGTAGTAATGGTGGTAGTAATGGTGGTAGTGGTATAATAGTAGTAGTAGTGGTGGTGGTAGTGGTGGTGGTAATAGGGGTGCTGGTAGTTGTAGTGGTGGTAGTTGTAGTGCTGGTAGTAGTGGTAGTGGTGGTGGTGATAGTGGTGGTGGTGGTAGTGGTGGTGGTAGTGGTAGTGGTGGTGGTAGTGGTAGTGGTGGTGGTGGCGGTGGCGGTGGTGGCGGTGGTGGTAGTGGTAGTAATGGTGGTAGTAATGGTGGTAGTGGTATAATAGTAGTAGTAGTGGTGGTGGTAGTGGTGGTGGTAATAGGGGTGCTGGTAGTTGTAGTGGTGGTGGTAGTTGTAGTGCTGGTAGTAGTGGTGGTGGTGGTGGTGGTGGTGGTAGTGGTGGTGGTGGTGGTGGTGGTAGTGGTGGTGGTAGTAGTATTGAAGATAGTGATTCTGGTGTTAGTGTTGTGTTCTAGTTGTTGTGTTGTGTTGTGTTGTGTTGTGTTGTGTTGTGTTGTGTTGTGTTGTGTTGTGTTGTGTTGTGTTGTGTTGTGTTGTAGTTGTTCTGGTTGTTGTTATTGTTGTTGTTGACAATTTTGTCGTTGTTGTTGTCCCTGTCGTCCTCTTTGTCATTATTATTATTATTTTTATTATTTTCATTATTATTATTATTATTATTATTATTATTATTATTATTATTATTATTATTTTTATTATTATTATTAGTATTATTTTTATTATTATTATTATTATTTTTATTATTATTATTATTATTATTATTATTATTATTATTATTATTATTATTATTATTATTATTATCGTCATCGTTGTCGTTATCATTGTTATTTTCCTTATTGTTAAAGATGCAATTTATATTATGGTATAGTAAATATCTTATCATTGTTTTATGATTGTTATATTTAGCTAATAAAAAACCCGCCAGTGCAACCTCAAGTGATGAAAATTCCTCAGATAACGAATCTTGGATGTCCCACTTTAGTCTATCAACTGCAAGAAACAGCAGTCCTTTGTCAAACTTAGAAACATCTGAGGAAGATAGTTTGAGCTGTTTACAATCAGAATACTCTTCAGCACAAAGCAACACCAGTGGAGTGTGGACTCTGTACAGATACCCCATTCCTCCCTCCATCACTTCATCATCACCGCAGTACGAACAACTTTTGGAAGCCAACAAAGAATACATTTTTATCCAAAGACCTCACCTACTGCCCTCGGTAAACAAATGGTTGGAGGACACACAATTTGTGTTGACGACTAAAAACGCTGTGGAAAATAGCCATGGATATTCCTCATATCTTATCAATAACGATAAAACAGAAATCATTCGCGGTGGAGTACCTGGTCCATCTAGAAATGAGGTGAATCTTAAAAGCTGGAGGTCCATGCCTCATATTAATGGAGATCACAGTCAAGGATGGTCACCTACTAAAGTACATGGTTCCTTACCAAATATTTCTGGTGAGTTTGGATTCAAACACAAGCCTGACTTTAATGAACGTATTTTTGAGCAATTTGTGTCAAAAACCAAAGGGATATGTTGTGATGAAGAACAGAGGAACTGGGGAGTGTGTTGTGAGGATAATCTCGAGAGTATTAGTGTTGCATTTGAAAGAGAAATGCAAGAAGATCAACAAAGACGCGATGCAGCAAGAGGTAGGTTTAGTATCGATAGATTTTCTTCACACTTTTCATAATTTGTTCTTCATTTTTTCGTCATCACAGAAACTAAACTGACTTTATTTATACTGTCGAATGAGCTTTTTAGTCATACTATACCTAAACTGTTCTCCCTTGATGTCCAGTAAGGACCATCTGTTGTTGGTCTAGTGTTACTACACGAGGAAACCATAGTAAAACTAAACTAACTTTATACTTATCTCTCATTAGTCGATAATCCTATCAGTAGTTAAGCTAAGACTATTCCCATTGGTCGACCCGCGGTGTTACTGGAAAAAGAAACCAAATTTAAATATGATTGAGGTTATTCTTCACGCTTTCTATTTTTAAAGCCAAAGTTGAAGAAAACAAAGTCAGGTGTTTGGTGTTGAGCGAGCAAGAACCGAAGCCAAAAAGCAAGGTATAGTTTAACAGCTTTCATGCACATTGTTGTGCTGAGATAACTTTCTCTTTTTATACTCTGTCTAAAGCCGGTTTTCCACTTGCGACTTTTTTTCGCGCGAAGCGACTTTTTCTTTTGTCTCATGAGCTCTGAGCTGGAACTAATCAGAAATCTATTGAATTCGAACAAAAGAAAGTCGCTTCGCGCGAAAAAATCGCCTAGTGGAAAAGCGGCTTAACGATTTCACTCGTCAAGGGGAGACATCTCAAACAGTATTGTTATATATCACGTGTCAACGTCCGTTTTTCTAGCTCTCTGATTGGGCGAGCGGTCCTCGCGTGGCGATCTGAAAATCGTGATTTTCCCACGTAACCCATGGCAGCGGGTATCATTACATTTATTTTTCCCTAGGGAAAAATATCAACACCGGAAGTAGATGGTCAGGTTCAGTTTGTCTTTGTTTTCTCCAATTTTCTTTCATTAAAAACAATGTATGAAGATTTTACTCAACATTTTTATTGTCGTTTGACACTTGATATATAACAAAACACTTATTTACTGGTACTTCGGGAAAACAGTGTTTTTTGTGCAACCTCGTACCCAGTGTTTTGTGGCCCCTTGACTGCTCGTTGTTGCCCTCGGCTTCGCCTCGGGAAACAACGGCAGTCTCGGGGTCACAAAAGACACTGTTTCCCTCCGCGCCAGTAAATAAGTGTTTATTGTTGACCTTATTGCATGCGCCGCACATATTTTTGCGTTATGTCAGCAGCATGGATGTTTCTATTATGTCCCCGACTATATATGTTTCATCAACTAAGCCACAGTCACCCAGACGCGTGATATGACAAGCAACAAATGACCAGTAAACTTGTTCTCAGGGTCTTAAAGGTTTTGCACGGCGGCCGAGAAGCATAATTAAGATTATGCCAGCTTCATACGCGTTGCATGAAAATTTTACGAACCATACACATTTACACCGTGTAACACTTCTTGTAAAACTTGTCTCGCTACCTTTGGTTCACAAACTATTGCAGTTTCTCACAAACTTGAAAATAGCGTACCGTCGAGCTGCTATTAGTAGCCCCAAAAGCGGACAAACAAGCCAAAATTGACTTTCAAATTATTGCAAATGAGCCATTATCTATTGTTCGGACTGCAAGAATTGTGGGTAAAAGCGCACAAACATCAATCGTGACGTCATCACGACGGAGCGCTATTGCAGTAATTGCACCGATGACGTAACACGCTTTAGACGCAGAGCGGACCCATGTTTATTATTTCCCATCCTTCCCAAATTTTGTCTCTCCCCATTTAATAGATAGATAAGAATAGGGTGACATATTTACTTTATATTTAACAATTATTCACCGAAGTGGTGGTGAATGAGTGCTGGATATTCGCCGAGCCGCGAAGCGGCGAGGTGAATATCTACACTATTCACCGACAATGAGGTGAATAATTGTTTCAGCATATACCTCGTAAATGAAATAACAAATTTTAACATTCTCATATTTTTCGGTATTTTCATACAAGCTGTGTCTTAGACATGGCTTCCAGCCGAACTTGGTGTACTCTATATTTGTCACCAAAACAGTTTTTACAACTCTTGAATATATTAATGGCTAGAAAATTGTAAAGAAACATACCTGTGGACACTCTTCTACTTAATTTTGTTGACTTTTCTCGTTATTCTACTATATCAGCCTTGTTTATTAACAAAATCTCCTGCTTCGGTAAACAAAGCAAAACTGGCCGCCATTTTGTTTTGCCCAGGTGAATAGTGCAGGATATCCCGAGCTAGAGGAACCAATCAGGTTGCGTAAAAAGCACTATTCACCTGCGAGGTATATGCTAAATGGTATTATTGATGGCCCTCGGTATATTTTTGCCTGTCCTATATATGTGCGCAAGATAGAAACTATTAAATTGTAGAATGTTTTGATCAATAAAGGTTTTGATCAATACAGAGGATACGAGGCTTCCCTTCCCTTCCGTATCCCGGCATGCAAATTAGGATAGATGATCCAATCCAGACGAACGCCTTCGTTATTTAGAAATCCCGAATCCCAATCCCTTAGTTACTCATCAATTCATTTATTTTAGGGTAGCTCTTTCTTGACTATCATAAAGCAAGAACTTCACAAACAAGTTGTGCTTCCACTGGTTTTGCAACTCAGTAAAATAATCATGATAGAAATTCTAAGACAGTTTTAAGTGTGAAGCATCAAGGTGTTACTGTAAAGCTAAACACCAGACTGTTGTTGTAAAGTGTAAATATAAACTAAAATGATTTTATTGTACAGAGAAAGAGAGAGAGAGAGAGAGAGAGAGAGAGAGAGAGAGAGAGAGAGAGAGAGAGAGAGAGAGAGAGAGAGAGAGAGAGAGAGAGAGAGAGAGAGAGAGAGAGAGAGAGAGAGAGAAAGAGAGAGAGAGAGAGAGAGAGAGAGAGAGAGAGAGAGTAGAATTAAAGATTAAAGAAGAGTGATAAATGTAATACCAAACTTCTGTCGTTTCTTAAATTTTAGGATAGAAAAAATCCCGGCCAGCTTGGGCTACGTCCACACGTATCCGGATTATTTTTGAAAATGCAATTCTTTTTACGGATTGGCCTTCCCTTCACACGTAAACGATGAAGCGGTTATCAAAAACGGAACTTTTCAAAGACAGACGTCTCCAAAGTGGAAGTTTCATTGAAAACCAGCGGTGGATTATCAGTTTCGAGGCCTGTAGGCTAAATAAAATTCACGGGCCTTTATGACGATATTTTCCAGAAATGTTTTTTAATTTAGAGTCTCGGAAACGCCATTTCCTGCATTCTGAGGCAGTGTACTATATGGCCCTGATATTCATATAACAACTAATCTTAATGAAAAATCCATTCTCTGGAAATTACGGGCCTCTTGCAAGCCTGGGCTTGTAGGCTTCAGCCTACTCAGCCTACTGGATAATCCGCCACTGCTGAAAAAGCTGTTTCCTGTTCTCGTGTCGACGCGGATTTTTTGGAAAACGGATAAAAAAAGTTGCGTTTTCAAGATAATCCGGGTACGTGTGGACGTATATAGCCTTAGTGATTTTAAATATACATCTTTAACTGATGAATTCATGAGGAAAACACAAAGAAAATCATTACCGTGTCGGTGGTTGGATATTGGAGGGGAAAAAACAACATAAATTAAGCAAACTTTCACCTCAGTTTTCTCTAAAATACTGATTTGTTTGAGACGCTATATATTTCATTAAGATTTATAAAATAACATGTAGCTCTACTACGCGAGCCTTGATTGGTCAATTGCCGTGCTTGGATCAGAGTATCCAAACACGGAAAATTCCCGCCAAAACGATTTTTTGAAAATGTTGGACAGTATATCATATTCACTTGTGATTATTTTATAAAAGAAATACCAAATGGTTTTTTCCGTGTTTGGAAAAGCTATTTCCCACGTGTTTGGATCAGAGTATCCAAACACGGAAAACCATTTGGTATTTCTTTAATCCAAACATGCACCTCTAAATTTATTCAAGCACCTGGGTTTTCAACAAACGTCTCAGTGTTTGGATATCCTGATGCAACACTCCTCCTCGTGTATGATATATTACATACAAACATGCACCTCTAAATTTATTCAAGCACCAGCTGGGCTTTCAACAAACGTCTCAGTGTTTGGATATCCTGATGCAACACTCCTCCTCATGTATGATAGTTATTAGTAATGGCTTTTCTTTTGAAAAATGACTCGGTGTGTGGACTCGGGATTTTTTTGTAATTTTTGAAACAAAATAAAAGGTTATTTTTGGTTTTTACTACAGAAGCTGTCGTTAGATGTTAAAATTAGATCTAGAATTTTCTCTATGTGACGTACATCCTAACAAAAATGATCAAAACTTAGTAATCTCGCAAAGTCGGTTTAAGCTGACGTCAGCTAACAAGAGGCAGGAAAAACAAAACTAACAGTCAAAATGCTTCATCTTGGTTTAACCCATGGATTGTAAAAGGACTGATAGGAAAATATGTGGGGTGTTTTGAGCCTTTTGATTGGTTAAATCGCATTCACTCAGTTTGCAAAATAGTTTGCTTGTTTTACTGAGGTTTTTAAGTGAAGTTTTCTTCAAATTCCTCATGTTCTCACATTCAGATGACTATGTTGACGTATCGCATCAGAACATGAAATCGAAAGGTACACGTGATTTGACCTTATATTCACAGAGTGAACTTACTAAAACTAAAAGGTTGTGAAACGGGAGCAGAGAACGACAAGCTGGCATTCTTACATGCATGCATGTGCGGTGATGTTAAACATTGTCGAAGGGGCTAAACAAAATTTTCTGCAGTCGGCCGACTTTTGAATGATTCTGAGGGGAAAAGAGGTGAGTGTGAAGTGACATGGCATGGCTAGTAATTTCAGAACTACTCATCCCTAAAATATATTGTGTACGTATGTTATCACATGTTGAGTGAGCTTTCATTTGATGTATAGTTCAAGTTTCTCCGTTAAGTAAAACTCGTTAAAATATCCAAAATCTGCGAACCGCTGTTCGAAATATAAAATATGACAAATAAACAGGAAATTGATTCTCACAAGTGTTAACAGAGAATTTTAGAATTTGCGTGAATGTGTTTAATATAATGAATGCATTATAACACATTCACGCAATAAATCAAGTGACTGACGTTTCCCCATTTTAAAAATATTTCCCGTTTAGCTAAAAACTAGAAATTTCTACCCCAAATAACATTTTTCAATAGCTTCTGTTTGATATCTACCTACCTACCTACCTACCTACCTACCTACCTACCTACCTACCTACCTACCTACCTACCCACCCACCCACCCACCCACCCACCCACCCACCCACCCACCCACCCACCTACCTACCTACCTACCTACCTACCTACCTACCTACCTACCTACCTACCTATCTATCTATCTATCTATCTATCTATCTATATATATATATATATATATATATATATATATATATATATATATATAAAGCATGAAGTATAGTTACCTTAAAGTCTTCGCTACCAGAGGTTTCACCCTAAATGGGAACATCAGGCGACTCTGGTAGCGAAGACTTTTAAGGTAACTATACTTCATGCTTTATATTTTGCTCTATCTATATGGTATTGAGCACTCTCTAACATTTCGTGAACCAAAACTCATATATATATATATATATATATATATATATATATATATATATATAATTTGTAAAACCATTCAAAAAATTCTAAAATTCTCTATAATTAACACTTGTGAGAACTCAATTTCCTGTTTATTTGTTATATTTTATATTTCGAACAGCGGTTCGCAGATTTTGGACATTTTAACGAGTTTTACTTAACGGAGAAACTTATACATCAAATGAAATCTCATTCAACATGTGATAACATACGTACACAATATATTTTAGTGATGAGTAGTTCTGGAATTACTAGCCATCTTGTCCCACAACTGACAAGATGCCGTGTGCCATGCCACTTCACACTCACCTCTTTTCTCCTTGGAATCATTCAAAAGTCGTCAACATGCATGAAAGCCTATCGGCATCGGAGTTCAAAATATCACAGCCCTGTATTAAATAACTATATAAAAGCCATAAAAATACCAAGTTGAGAGCGTCTGATGCGATATTTTGCAGAAACACCAGGCCTAAGTTACTAATTAAAAGGGATTAGCCAATGGAATTTTGCGTACATTCTGTACGCATAAATCCAAAAAGTTACTGCTTCCTCCCAGAGAGCATGCTGCAACTAAACAATGAAAGAAAACCGCAAAAATTTTGTGAATTCAATAACCTGAGGACTAAATTATGTATGAGTGGGACGATGAGCAATCTTGAATTATTAAGATTCCAAAGCGATAACAGTGGGAGAAACAACATTGAGTCATTGAGAACGATGAGTCTATGTCAGTAAGGTAATGTATTAAAGATGTGTTGTTTCAAAAAGCCGTATAATAAACTTCTTATTAACGTCGACTGCTTGGTTATTACGGAAAATATCAGACCTCGCTCTTTTATGTAAGAACTTCGCCCTGCGGGCTCGGTCCGTACTGTCAAGACCTCGGTCTGATATTTTCCCGTATTTTAATAAGAAGTTAGTAACCAAGAATACTCGGTATTACTTTCAATATAAAATCTCGCGGGATTCTCTCATATATGTGATACCAGCAGCTCTAATATCTAAGTGACGACCAGGGTCACCATATAACTGATGAGACACAGCTCTAAAAAGCAACCACCTGAACCATCAACATCAAGTGGCCTCAAGTGAAATCTGAGTCGTAACCTCTCGTCTTTGTTCTACTCGTTCATATGATGGTAGTGTTATGAATGCTTGATTGTTTTTCTTTTGCACATGTCCTGGGTTTAATTCAATATATCACCAGACATTAAAAGCTTTTTGTTAGAAACACAAAATTGCTCATACTTGGGAAAATTATAATTTACTGTCATACCTGTACATCAACTGTTTACAACATAGGACAAGGAATGTTCTGCTGTGTCAATGTTGTTCTGAATTTTAACAAAATTAGTGACAGAAGGTGTAAAATATCTAAAGGACTCGGTGGCAAAATGTTGCATGTGCACAAATCAGTTTTAAAAAAATATTTTTGTAATTCGTAGCTAACTTGTTTAAAATAGATGACTTAGGAGTAGACGCTCTAAAAACATGCATGCTTAATAGTTTCTCGATCTTTCCTTTTTTTCATGGCTAACATAAGTTTTTTGACAGGTATTCTAGAAGGCTCACGGTCTCTATATCGTCTCACATGCATTTGACTGTTTGGTTAATTTTCTAACAGAAGACCTGTAGCTATTTGAACAAAGATCTAAATTATAACTATTACCAGTACTTTCAACCTCTTTTACATGTATAAGGGGCCGTTTACATGAATCCGGATTGAGTTTCAATCCGGATTGAAATGCGAAGTCAATCCGTGTTTACATGCGAATTGGATTTCTGGATTGAAACCCGCATGAAATCTGAAATCCGTAAATATTAGAAAACACGCATGCATTGTTTGTTCTAGCCCTCTCTGTCACGTTTTTCATTCCAGAATGAAACTCGCACCGCCTTTACATGATTCCGGAACCAAATTTCAATCCGGAATGAGATTTCAATCCGGAATGAGAACCGGGATTGAACTCAATCCGGAATGAGCTAATCTCAATCCGGATTCACATAAAAAGATAAAGGGATTTGATCAGAAGCGGAATGAGTTCAATCCGGATTGAAACTCAATCCGGATTCATGTAAACGGCCCCTAATTCTAGCTTTATTTTGCTCGTGAACTGCAACGGGTTTCGCAAATTGTGGCTTGACAAAAAAAATTACAATTAGTTTTATAATTTAAAGTCCTCGCAAAAGGCTCCGTGAATAAAGCCAAAGGCTCAATTTTCCTCATAGGAGGCTCATTTTGTTTCCTCATACTTAAGAGGCTCATTTTGTTTCCTCTTACTTAAGAGGCTCATTTTGTTTCCTCTTACTTAAGAGGCTCATTTTGTTTCCATACTTAAGAGGCTCATTTTGTTTCCTCATACTTAAGAGGCTCATTTTGTTTCCTCATACTTAAGAGGCTCATTTTGTTTCCTCATACTTAAGAGGCTCATTTTGTTTCCTCTTAAGAGGCTCATTTTGTTTCCTCATACTTAAGGTGGCTCCATACAGTTTCTTGAAAAATGGAAAATACAAGTTTGAGAGTCCAAAACACGTGATTAAACAATTCGGAAAAAGAATAAAACTAAATGTTATGCATAGTTAAACACTCGGACAATCAAAAACTGTTTCCAAATAATTGCACCAGTTGTTGCTATGGCAACAGTGACATTTCAAAATGGCTGCCAATTACCCATCAAACTAATTTAATTCGAAAAAAACTTTGGTGACCCCCCAATTTTTTTTTCATTAAAACTTTCCTGGAAGTATGAGTAATCATTATGCCGATTTTAAAAAAATTCTGTAGAACGAAATTTTTTAAAAATTAACAAACATGATTTTTCCAGATAAAAAAGATTCCTTCTACAGAATTTTTTTTAAATCGGCCTATTGATTACTCATACTTCAAGAAAAGTTTTAATGAAAAAAAAATTGGGGGTCACCAAAGTTTTTCTCGAATTAAATTAGTTTGAAGGGTAATTGGCAGCCATTTTGAAATGTCATTGTTGCCATAGCAACAACTGTTGCTATTTATTTGGTAACAGTTTTTGATTGTCCGACTGTTTAACTATGCATAACATTTAGTTTTATTCTTTTTCCGAATTGTTTAATCACGTGTTTTGGACTCTCAAACTTGTATTTTCCATTTTTCAAGAAACTGTGTGGAGCCACCTTAAGAGGCTCATTTTGTTTCCTCATACTTAAGAGGCTCATTTTGTTTCCTCTTAAGAGGCTCATTTTGTTTCCTCTTAAGAGGCTCATTTTGTTTCCTCATACTTAAGAGGCTAATTTTGTTTCCTCATTCTCAAGAGGCTCATTTTGTTTCCATACTTAAGAGGCTCATTTTGTTTCCATTCTTAAGAGGCTCATTTTGTTTCCTCATACTTAAGAGGCTCATTTTGTTTCCTCATTCTTAAGAGGCTCATTTTGTTTCCATACTTAAGAGGCTCATTTTGTTTCCATACTTAAGAGGCTCATTTTGTTTCCTCATTCTTAAGAGGCTCATTTTGTTTCCTCATTCTTAAGAGGCTCATTTTGTTTCCTCATTCTTAAGAGGCTCATTTTGTTTCCTCATTCTTAAGAGGCTCATTTTGTTTCCTCATTCTTAAGAGGCTCATTTTGTTTCCATACTTAAGAGGCTCATTTTGTTTCCTCATACTTAAGAGGCTCATTTTGTTTCCTCTTAAGAGGCTCATTTTGTTTCCTCATACTTAAGAGGCTCATTTTGTTTCCTCATATACCTAAAAGGCTCATTTTATTTCCTCTGATAAGAGGGTAATTTTGTTTCCTCATTAGAGGCTAATTTTGTTTCCGCATAAGAGGCTAATTTTGTTTCCTCTAATAAGAGGCTAATTGTGTTTCCTCATAAGAGGCTATTTTTGTTTCCTCGTAAAGGTGCTGTTACACGATGCGATTTTTCTTGCAACTTGCAACTTGCAACAAATTTACATATGGAAAAAAAGGCAAGTTGCAGGAACGAACGGTGCATGTTACACGTTCAGCAACTTGCGATTTTTGTTGTAAGTTGCAGCAAAAAGTAGAACACATCCAACTTTTCTTGCAAAACTAACACCCATGGCAACTTGCGATTTTGTCATTTTTGCCGTGTTGCAAGTTGCAACACGGCAAAAATGACCAAATCGCAAGTTGCTACGAGGTGTTACACGGTGCGATTTTTTATGCAACTTACAACATTCAGTGATTTGTTGCAAGTTGCAAGAAAAATCGCATCGTGTAACAGCACTTAAGAGGCTCATTTTGTTTCCTCATAAGAGGCTATAATTTTGTTAAATCCAGTTTTCTTTTAAAGTATTCTTTCAAATAAGATCGACAAATTTAATTTTCGTTTCATAGGCAGTTAAAGAGAAGAGATGAATATGCTAGCTCGGATATGATAATTGAATGTATTAAATGTTATTGGAGCTATTTTACTCAGAAAAATTTTATGAGTTCCCAAGCGAGACTTTTATCGGCGATACTTAGATAATTTAAACGTACGATGTACTCAACTGTCATATCTGAGCTATAGTTGGATACAATACCCCGCCAGAGTATTTTGAATACACCTGAGTCCTACTAGTAACTCAATGGTTAGAGCATCTCACCGGCGATCAGAAAGTTGTAAGTTCAAGTCCCGTTTGTGAACTCAGAAATTTTCATGTTGTTCAACTTATTACATATGATTTACTCTCATTAAACGATTTTCCATAGTCTATTTACAATTAATTTTTGGACAGATTTCAAGTTCACAAGAGTGCATGTCCGTGCGTAACGGTAATCACGCCTCTGCTGATAATTACGCCTCTGCTGATAATCACGCCTCTGGTGATAACGAATAACACAATGTTGTCATATTAAACAAACATCACGATACCACGCGATATTTGAATAACATCACGAAACATTTACATACAGCAGAACAGATATAAACGCCATGAAATCTGGAGAAAACAAGCAGTTCTGCAAGCTACAGAAGAGTATCCTTCACCTGCAAGATAATTTGCCAAGAACTTTGCATCGAAAATCGTGAAACGTAAGTTTATTTTAATACCTTAAGGTAGACTACAGACTGCATATACAGATGCTAGTTTAGCCGTTGAAATTAACGAAATAGACGATCGAATTTGGAACAAGAATTTTTGGTAGCGAATTCAGCTCTAATACCATGCATGCAGGTTGTATTTTTCTCTGCTTTCCTTATTCCAATATATTCTTAACCATTTTGAAATTTTAGATATTAGTAGATAAAAAATTTGCGAATACACCATAATTATCTGAACATTTTTAATAGCTGAGCTTTCGTCCTTGAGATCCAGAACATCTTCAGAGATCAAGGACATTTTTACATTTTTGTATCTTTTGCGAAATGTTGTTAGTCAGTCTAGGGATTTTCAGCTTGGAGTTAGTATAAGGTTTTCTCAGTTCTTGCATGTTTGTAAGCTGTCGTAACAATTGTTTTAGAGAAACTCTGAGCTCTAATGCAAGCATGCAAATGCTAGCCAGACGCTCCAACCACGAGCTACTATAGAACTCAAATGGCAAACCGAGGTTGTTTAAAAGGGATATGTCACCCTTTTTTAGCCTAGAATTTTCCTAGCCTTGTCCTAGAATTGTACAGTCTCACGATAACGGTTTTAGATCACATAGAAAACCTATATACAGAAGTATGCATGGTGAATTGGATTATGAAGTATGCATGAGGGATTGCAAATATGCTTCTTGATTTCTGTTAATGGTCCGGCAACAATCAAGTTTAGGCCAATTTGTGTAAAAACTTTGTGTTAAATGTTCAGAAATCCTCTATACAGCTGTTGGGTGACTTGATCGTATTCCACAATCAATTTAATTTACTTGTATTTTGGTTTTGAAGTTTGCAGCTCAGAATTTCAACACAAGACAATCGAGGTTGCTGTTTAGCTAGGGCTCAGAGGTTTTCTGAGGATCAGGACAGCTTATACACTGCAAGAACTGAGAAAATGTTGGTTGTTTAAATTTTGTGCATGCATATTCTTTTGTAGAAAGATGTTAAACAAAGCGATCATGTTTATGGGACTTCTCTTTGGGTCGTTCCTCGTCTGGATACCGAATAGCTCGGCTGAATCGACTTGCTGCCAAAATGTTAAGAAGGAACTGGATCTCACTTACGAGAGAATGTGTGGCTGTAAGTATAATAATAATGTAACGAAACACGCGGGCACGTACTTTGCATTATTAACGTCATTTTTGTAGTTGCCTCATCATTTTTCAAATCCATGCATTCCGTTCAAGGCCTAATGCATATTAGGCGACCTCATATTTATTGAGGGAAAATATGACAGTATTTAGATACTGATAACCCAATGACCTTCATCCCTTGATGGAACTACTTAGTAAAATTAACTGAGGAAATTATGGTGTTGATTTTGTGGAGGGAGGAAAACTGGAGAACCCAGTGAAAAACTCTCAAGGCACGGCAGAGAACCAACAACGGTACACTACTCACACGAACCTATCCAAGTACTAACCCCATTCGACCTTGGCTTAACTTGTCCCATGCCTCACGCTCTTATATAAACTGTATACTGTTTCCTCTGATGTTTTATCAGCTTTTAGCATGTTTAGTGGTTGTCTTTGTTTCAATTGTTTATGCAACTTCGTATACGTAATTCGATCAGTTAAAATGGTTTAGGATGTCATATAGCGGGGTCCTCGAGGTCTGGCGTCTCGCCGCATTTTCTCACGAACGCCCTGGGGACGAGGCTGATAAACGATCTTCGATAAACCGTGCTTCGACAGAGATTTTAGACAAACATGTCCTCTCGCTTAGAATTCAGAATTATACTGAATTGTTAAAGTGTCTAGATTGTCAGTAGGGGTGTTGTGGTAGGTATCTGAGCGGTGAGGCTTCTGGTCGGGATGTAGTGATTAGTTTTATGGTTGCCAGGTGATCGAGTTGTGATTAGGTTTAGGGTGGCCAAGGGGTTGTGATTAGTTTTATGGCTGCCAGGGGGTTGTGATGAGTTTTATGGTTGCCTGCGGGTTGTGATTAGGTTTATGGTTATCAGGGGCCAGGGGGTTGTGATTAGGTTTATGGTTGCCGGGTGTGTTGTGAATAGTTTTATGGTTGCCAGGTGGGTTGTGATCAGGTTTAGGGTTATCAGGGGGTTGTAATCAGGTTTAGGGTTATCAGGGGGTTGTGATTAGGTTTAGGGTTACCAGGTGGGTTGTGATTAGGTTTAGGGTTATCAGGGGGTTGTGATTAGGTTTAGGGTTGCCAGGTGGGTTGTGATTAGGTTAAGGGTTGCCAGGTGGGTTGTGATTAGGTTTAGGGTTATCAGGGGGTTGTGATTAGGTTTACGGTTATCAGGGGGTTGTGATTAGGTTTAGGGTTGCTAGGGGGTTGTGATTAGGTTTATCGTTGCCAAAGGGTTGTGATTAGGTTTATGGTTGCCAAAGGGTTGTGATTAGGTTTAGGGTTGCAGGGGGATTGTCATTAAGTTTAAGGTTGCTAGGGAGCTGTCATTAGGTTTAGGGTTGCCAAGGGGTTGTGATTAGGTTTATGGTTGCTAGGTGGGTTGTGATTAGGTTTAGGGTTGCTAGGGAGTTGTCATTAGGTTTAGGGTTGCCAGGGGTTTGCAATTAGGTTGAGGGTTGCTAAGCGATCGGATTAGATTTAGTGGTGCTGGGGGAAGTTAGCCTGGTACCCTGGCCCAATCAAAGAATATGGGCCAGGTAACCGCTAAAGACTTCTGCTTTCCTATTGGTTGAAATTTCGCGCGTTTTTAGTGGCTGTGAGTAAAACTGCAATCGTCATAAGTGGATTTAGCCCTGATGACGCGATAATGAGATTAGTGGTTACCTGGCCCATATTTCTTTTGAAATTGGGCCAGGGTACAAGGCTAGGGGAAAGTTAGGTATAGGTTTGGGGACAGGGTTAGAGACAAAGCCTTCACCACGCAGAAACGAAGGCTCTGGCATAATCCACCACTAGGAAGAGTTTTGATTGGCTAGGTAAAGGCGGCTTCTTTTCAAGTGGCAACAGGTTTTTCGGTTTCCAGACCCTTCGTTTGTGCGCGGCGAAGGCTCTGGGTACGAGCTTGGGTAAGAGGCCGGGGTTAGAATAAACCTTTTCACCAATAGCGGCGCCATCTTGCATGAATTCGCAATGCATTATGGCCTATCCAGGGTAGCAAGCTCCATTAAAAGGGCGATTGCGTAATGTTGAGACACAATGCGGTAATTTTTTCTTTAGAAGCACTTTCGTGGCAACAATGTCTAGATATGATCGTTGTCATATTTGTAAAAGCAATAATTCTCGTACGTATAATTAAGGATACATTTGTCATGAATCTGTCCTTACATGTCCGAGAATTGTTGCGTTTACCAATATAACAATTATTATATTTAGATATTGTTGCCACGAAAGTATTTATAAAGAAAAAATTACCGCATTATGTCTCAACACCCTGGTAGACCATAATGCTTTGCGAATTCAAGATTGCGCCGCTATTGGTGAAAAGGTCTATTAGGGGTGGGGTAGGTTTTGAGTTTCAATTTCTTTAGAATTTAAGATTATGCTGAAACGATTGAGATTTTAGACAGTATAGACCAGGGCCGCAGGGCATACAGCTCAGCACCGCAGGCAAAGATAGGAGAATAGCGCGCGCTCTCAAAATGCAGGAAATGTACTTTTAGAAACCCAATAATTAAAATAATTTCCGGGGCCTATAATATAATTTCCCCAGACCCATCTAATAACTAGAGGGGCTCCACCTGACCATTTTGCGGCAGGTTTCCAGTCGCCTGTGGTGGGCCTGGTATAAACTAATTAAACGTACGCTTTATATACCTCCATTGCCTTCATCTACAGGTCCTGGGTACAAATTGAAGTTTCCAGGAGGCAATACCCAAGATTACGTCAAAGTCAATGGTGTACCTGATATGACGGCTATCACAACGTGTTTGTGGGTCAAGACAACCCAGTCAAGTAGTCGCCTTTCTTCATTTGTATCTTATGCACAAGGAGAAAAAGATAATACTTTGCTAATAGGTGCTAAGCACGGTAACCTTCAAGTTTATATGATGGATAAAGCGGCAAGATCTGGATGTTCGATAAGGTAAGAAAGAAAACAAATAAAACACTTAAATAAAAATAACAAATTGTATTGTGTTTTATACTTCTAAATCATTAATAACCCGTGAGGAAAATTCAATAGAAATTATTGTAAGGTTTAATCGACAATGACTGTGTAGCGTGGCCAAGAACTGATTAAGAAAATATCAGTTCTGCGGTATCACATTTTACACACACTGATGTTTTATTAATCCGTTCCATCGGCCAGTGAAGCTTTATATCTAAGATCCCGACGTTACACAGAGTGTACTAAAACACGAATATAAAATAAAGTCCATTTTAACAAAAAACCCAACAACATTGAAATAGTTTATGGCTAGCGGTATAGGATTAGGGTTGGGGTTAGGATTAGCACTAAAATAAGAAATTGTTTGTATAGTGACTGTATGTATAGTAATTGTATGTATAGTAATTGTATGTATAGTAATTGTATGTATAGTAATTGTATGTATAGTAATTGTATGTATAGTAATTGTGTGTATAGTAATTGTGTGTATAGTAATTGTTTGTATAGTAATTGTATGTATAGTAATTGTATGTATAGTAATTGTATGTATAGTAATTGTTTGTATAGTAATTGTATGTATAGTAATTGTTTGTATAGTAATTGCATGTATAGTAATTGTATGTATAGTAATTGTTTGTATAGTAATTGTATGTATAGTTATTGTATGTATAGTAATTGTATGTATAGTAATTGTGTGTATAGTAATTGTTTGTATAGTAATTGTTTGTATAGTAATTGTATGTATAGTAATTGTATGTATAGTAATTGTATGTATAGTAATTGTTTGTATAGTAATTGTATGTATAGTAATTGTATGTATAGTAATTGTATGTATAGTAAATGTATGTATAGTAATTGTATGTATAGTAATTGTATGTATAGTAATTGTATGTATAGTAATTGTATGTATAGTAATTGTATGTATAAACGCTAAATTGCCATCTGAGTTGTTTTACGGCTTTTCCCTTTCTATTACTATACATACAATTACTATACATACAATTACTAACACTACTGGAAAACAGAAAGAGCATGAAAACCCCCAGAAAAGGCAAACAGAAACATACAAGCATGCAATACAGTTTAAGATTGCCAACTACATACTCAAGGCTTTCTAAAGACTTATGTTTTAATACCAAAGGCATATAAATAGTGTCATAATAAAGTTATGTATGTAATGTTTACAACACAAGCGGCCGTGTTGTATTGAATATACAATCACGAGCCGAAGGCAAGTGATTGTATATTCAATACAACAAGGACGCGAGTGTTGTAAACAACTTGTGAAATGAATGAATAGTAAAAATCTCTTTGGGATATTGAGATGTTAATTAGTTACAAGCACTAGTGGTTGTATCAGAAGAGTATACATCCACTAGTGGTTGTAACTAATTAGCATCATTGGTTTTAGTTTGTATGGGGTTTACAGGGGTAACATGTGACGCAATTTCTAAAATTGGATTGGGTGCAAAACTCATGAATTAGTAATGAATTTCACAAATATATATATATATATATATATATATATATATATATATATATATAGTTTATCGATTACTTATTACTGAGCAGAGAAAAAAAGCTACGAAATAACACTTTTTACTGCTAAATTACATAGATAGATAGACAGATAGATAGATAGACAGACAGACAGACAGACAGACGGACGGACGGACGGACGGACGGACGGACGCACGGACGGACGGACGGACGGACGGACGGACGGACGGACGGACGCACGCACGCACGCACGCACGGACGCACGGACGGACGGACGGACGGACGGACGGACGCACGGACGGACGCACGGACGGACGCACGGACGGACGGACGGACGGACGGACGGACGGACGGACGGACGGACGGACGGACGGACGAACGGACGGACGGACGGACGGACGGACGGACGGACGGACGGACGGACGGACGGACGGACGGACGGACTGATTGATTGAAATTTATTTATACACGGTAGTTCTATCAGAGTTAAAAATTATATACATGAATTCTTAAATCTGGTCTACCTAGAAGCCGTGTAAAGTTACACACTATTACTATATTTACAAATTAAAAAATACTTATACTTAATACTTAATAAAAAAAAACAACTTATGTTACAAAATTTGATATTTACATGTTAATGTTGTCAATGCAGAATTTGACGTTTTTAACTCCCTTTTTAAATTTAGATAAGATTTTCTCATTTTTCAGGGAATCAGGTAAAGAGTTCCATATCATGGGACCTGATGCTGCAAAACTATTTTTGTAGCATTCAGTCCTAATTTTCGGAATTTGAATGTTTTTTTTAGATGATCGTAAATTATACACAGTTGTGCTTAATTGTTTTTCAAACATTTCTGTCAAGTAAGATGGTGCATTTCCATTAACAATTTTATGCATCATAATAGCTTTTTGACATTTTCTTTTATGAGCCAATGTTGACCATTCTAATTCTGAAAGGAGATCATAAATGTGGGTTGTGTAAGGTGCTCCAGTAATGACACGAGCTGCTCGGTTTTGTAATTTTTGTAGTTTGTCAGCAAGTGTCGAATCTGTGCTATCCCATACAACACTGCAATAGTTGAAATGTGGTTCAACAATTGAGTGATATATGTTGATGAGAAGATCTCGGTTAAGAAATGGTTTGGCTTTTTTCATAATACCTATATTTTTTGAGACTTTCTTTTTAATATTATCTATATGGCTTTTCCATGTTAGATTTTCATCGACTGTAAGGCCTAGACATTTAACTTCACTAACTTGTTTTAAGGTAATACCGTTAACTGACAGGTTTAAATTTTTGTCTAGTGTGCTTATTCTTTGTCTGGATCCAATTAACATTATTTCAGATTTAATGACATTAAGTGTGAGTTTGTTAGCACACAGCCATTCAACTACACACTCAGCATCAGGACGGACGGACGGACGGACGGACGGACGGACGGACGGACGGACGGACGCACGGACGCACGCACGGACGGACGGACGGACGGACGGACGGACGGACGGACGGACGGACGGACGGACGGACGGACGGACGGACGGACGGACGGACGCACGGACGGACGCACGGACGGACGCACGGACGCACGGACGGACGGACGCACGGACGGACGGACGGACGGACGGACGCACGGACGGACGGACGCACGGACGGACGGACGGACGGACGGACGGACGGACGGACGGACGGACGGACGGACGGACGCATGGACGCATGGACGGATGGACGGATGGACGGATGGACGGATGGACGGATGGAGGGATGGAGGGACGGAGGGATGGATGGATAGATAGATAGATAGATAGATGGATGGATAGTTTATACCAACAAATGCAAACCCTAAGCTTCTAAACCCTTTTACAGTGTTCTTTGTTTGATACCAACGGCAGAAATATTCTTTAATATAACTTTTGTCGTCTCTTCGTACTACGAAAACATACAATTTTCCGTGGCGGCCATCTTGGTACTCCAAATTCGGCGTCATCTCCAGTGGCTTCATTTTTGAAGCCAGATGAGCAATCCAGTCAGATTTTTTTGGCAGCAAGAGAAATTTGGGCAAAGGGATTTTAAAAAGTTTCCATTTTTTTCCAAAAAAAATATTTTTGATAATCAAGAAGGTTGAGACTCAAAGACCTTTGTTTATGTCTAAACGGGATAAATTACCTTACTGTCGGTTAGTCACTAAAGAATAGCTTTATTTTTGTCAAAATTTCGAAATTTTTCACTCCCAATGCCGAGAAGCATTGTGGTCTTGTAGAAATTTCATTCACGTACGTAATCACACAATTTTTTCCCTTCCTCTCATGCTGTTGACCAAATGTCATGAATTACAAAGAGTGCTTAGTGAGTTGAAAATTAACAGTTTCTAAAACGCAACATGCACGGCACTTAAGGTGAGGTAATACCGGCAACATTTTTCTTCAACTTGCAATATATGCAACATTGTTGCGTTGCAAGTTGAAAAGCGTTGTTGCACGTATTAACCACCACCTTAAACATTGTCACGCAACAATGATTTTGTTGAAAGTTGAAAACATTTGTTGAAAAATGTAGACTCCAGTTCTACTTGCTGCAACATGCTGTTTCATCTTGCAACAAAATCATTGTTGCATGACAATGTTTAAGGTGGGTGGTATAATACGTGCAACAACGCTATTCAACTTGCAACGCAACAATGTTGCAGCAATTTGTTGCTCGTATTACTTCACCTTTAATGAACTTTTAAAAATTATCAGTAAATTAAAACTTGTATGAGTTGTGTCGAAAACCAAGAGGTCGCTTGTGAATAAAATCAGTAGATTTGAGTCACGTGCTTGGCAACATGTTTTTCAGCATGCATGTTTATAGTGCATCATACGACCATCGTTTGTTTTCGATTGTAAAAATTTGGCAACTTGCGTGACTTTTTTTGGGCAAATGGTTTGACGCCCCCCCTGGAAAAACTTGCCCGTACGCCTATGAATCCAGTTGTATAGAGATCAGTACATTAGATGATTATCGTATTTATTAACAAGCCTTTCACAAAAAATAAAAGATTGTTGAAGAAGAGTCTTGATTAAAACCATCAATGAAACGTCCTTGTAATATAATTATTCAGTTTTTCTACAAGATGTACTTAATTCAATCCTAAAAGACTTTTGCAGCCATTTTATTTTCACGAGAAGAATATGTACAACCATTAAACTCTAAGTAAACTGGAACGCTAATTCCGTATAAGACAAGCTCTATGATTGGGTGAAGCCAAACTTCCAGCTGCTGGGTGTAGACATACACGTCCACGGAACGTATGAAGTGAACAAATTGTGCAGTATGAAAAACTAAAAACTTGCTGCAATGGATCAAACCAGAAAATTTATCATTTTTTAGACCTAAAGCTTTTTAGAGGTGACAACGAAGAACCTAATGCGCTTTGGGGACGAACCAATATTTTCTGGAGAGAGGTCTGGGGGAGAGGGGAGGGGTAGAAATCTTGAAAAAATTGTTTGCAAATCTTGATAAGATTGTTTGAAAACATAATAAATAAATTATAACTACTTATTGACCGAGCGTGAGGTCTGTACTAGTGAAATATCGGACCGATGTTTTTTTAGTACGGACCGAGACGAGCGCAGCGAGTTGAGGTCTGTGCAAAAAACAGAGGTCCGATATTTCACTAGTACAAACCGAACAAGCGAGGTCAATAAGTAGTTTATTATATGGCCATAAATGTTGTGAACGTTCTGTGAAAATTCGATCTATCTTTCTTGCGAACTAAACGAAAATGGCAGACATTTTCCCATTTTTAAAGTACTTTCCGTTGAGTTAGAATCCTGAACTTTCTACCCCAAATAGTATTTTTCAATTGCTTTTGTTTGACATATTGCTCAAGATCGTATGTTAAGTAGTTGAATAAAAAATCATCCGAAATTCTAATACTTGTGAGAAGTAAATGTTATATTATTACGAACAATGTTACGAACGTTTTGGACATTTTAAAAACGTTCACAAAACGTGGAAACTCGAACTATACATGAAATGAAAGCTTATAAAATTTCTAACAACATACCTGCACGATATATTTCAACAATGAGTAGTTCTAAAATTATAATCCATCTTGTTGCCGATATACTGACATGACTGCCATTTTGTTTATAAAATTAACTTACGGTCCCGAACGGCAGCTTCCGCTCTGAGCGGGCGGATACGGGAAATATCCGACCGCTTATGAACCAATCAAATTACAGGATTTCCGTATTCGGACCTCTCAGCGCTGCTGCCATATAATAAAAAAGTTTAGTAAATAATGAAAAAATAGTTTGCGGAGGTACAGGCACTAAAAAAATTGTTTGTCCGAAAGAATTGACCTTTTCACCAATAGCGGCGCCATCTTGAATTCGCAATGCATTGTGGTCTATCCAGGGTAACAAGCTTAATTAAAAAGGGATTGCGTAGTATTGAGAGTTTGAGAGTTTGAGACACAATGAGGTAATTTTTTCTTTATAAACTCTTTGATATCTAAATATAATCGTTGTGACATTGGTAAAAGCAACAATTCTCCGACGTATAAGGATAGATTTACGACAAATGTTCTTTATACGTCCAAGTATTATTATTTTTACTAATATTACAACGTTCATATTTGGACATTGTTGCCACGAAAGTATTTATAAAGATAAATTTACCGCGTTGTGTCTCCACACTAAGCAATCACCTTTTTAATTGAACTAGCTTGTTACCCTGGATAGACCACAATGCATTACGAATTCAAGATGGCGCCGCTATTGGTGAAAAGGTCCAATTCCCATTCCCCACTCCTTTCCAGAAAAAAAATGGTTCGCGCGTCCCTTAGCTAGGCTTATCGACATTCTATCTGAACTATATTTCGCCACGAAAATGGATTGAACGACGAAATATCTGTCGAATAAAAGCAAAATTCCAATTCGAAACTCGTACGGAAAATGCAGGTTTTGCCATAGATAATAGACGAGGAACGGGATATAGGAAACTTAAACCTATGTTCCGAAACCGGAAACAAAGTTTGTCCAACTTGATATGATAATTATAGAATTATAAGTGGCTAAAGCACGTAACGGGCGGTCCCACATGGCTACGTTCAGCGCTATTACTGAATTTAAGCAATAGTGTAATGTTACTTAAGTTCAGTAGTGTCTGATTTTAGCAATGTTGGACCAACCCGTTAAGTGCATTAGCCGCTTACAAGCGTATAAGTACCATAGCAAGTTGTTCAAACTTCGTTTCCGGTTTTATTAAGTTGCCTATCCAGTTCCCCTTCCATGTTCTATGGTTTTTCTTAATATTTTTCTTTGTATTTGATCTAAGCCTGAAAATAGTTAACAAGGTGGATTTTTCTTTGATTCCATGCTGTCCAAACTGTTTTTTGCAACCCGTTTCACCAAATTCGACTTCATTTTTGCTCGGCTATAAAGTAAAAGTGACTGGGGCGACGTACATGGCGGGCCTCATGTTTGGCTTCGGAACTTAATCCGGAGTTATCGTTTTAGTTTACGTTAAGTTCAATGGTACAACCTCGACCCCAGGCCCATTTGTAAGGGCTAGGACCACAAGATGGCGGCCAAAATTCAAAATGGCGGGGGCAAATCAAGCAATATATTTCTTGTTTCCCTTATTCTCCGACACAGGTTTTCACACGCTTACCTACAGATTCAAAATTATCTTAATCTCCTTTGAATTTTTCTTTTGAAATATTCACTACATTCCAGGTAGCCTATAGTTTATTATTACATGGTACTTCCGGTGAAATTGCGTGCTCTAATCGAGCCGAATAAATGTAATGAAAGCAGTAGCAAAGGACTATAAAATCATAGATGAATTAGACGATGAGCAATCTGAAATTAGCAACCGAACAACAACGACATTGAAAATAACGAGTTTATGTCATGACAGAAAATATCATTTTATTGCTGGTTCCGTACTGTCAAGACCTGGGTCTGATATTTTCCCGCGCTGTCGGTTATTAAAAACTTATTATTATTATTATTATTATTAATTTATAGTTCTATCATTCGAGTAAACGACGGCAAGTGGCATCACGTTTGTTTTACATGGCAATCTCAAGATGGAAAGTATTCAATGTACAAAGATGGAAAGCTTGAAAAACAAGGATTTCTCGAATGCACCAAGGGTGAAACTCTTCTAGGCGGAGGAACATTGGTCCTGGGACAAGAACAGGATAACGTTGGAGGTGGATTCGAGCTGGCGAATGCATTTGCTGGAGAAATGGCAGAGTTAAACATCTGGTATTGCGCTCTTTCGCAAGCAATTATTTTGGAGATGTCCAAAAGTTGTCGACATAGTAGCGAGGCCGCAGGAAATGTGAAAGCCTGGAGCGAGTTCGAATCTGGAATAGCAGGAGAGCTTAAAAAGTTGAAATCAACCTGCTGCGATTTGGATACAATGATGGTATAATGATGTTTCTTATACATCTTCTTTATATTTGTTGTTTTACCAAAGTTGGTAATTTAAAAAAAACACGTTAGACAATAGACATAAATGATTAGTTCTAGATTTAAGATCATCACTAACTTGTTTCTAAGCAAAAAGTGTTATCTTATTGCATTCAATGACTTAATAAAACTTTTTGTTTTCATATGGTTTGTAAACTATCATTCGCCATTTGGTGTTCACCTGTTAGTTATCAGCAAATCGCTGACGTCGTTGGTCATCCCTCGAAATCGGAAAGATGTCTGTTTTGTTGCTTCTGCAAATGCCGCCACCAAAATAAATTCCAAATTATAAATCTTCGATCAGAGTCTGTAAGACGCAACCTACACGAACTTTGCACTAAATTTAATTCATTGCATCTCAAATCATTAATAATTCATGAGGAAAACAACTAGAATCAGTTACCGAGACGTTGTTTTAAAATGTGGTAATATAAAACGCCCATAAATTAAGACAAGTTTTACCTCAAATTAATCTGATTTGTTTGAGAAGCCGTTTATTATCTGATTCGAAAATACCTCGAAGTGAGTTAAAATAAATATAAAAAAAAATAAATATATATAAAATAAATATATTAAATATATTAAAACTAGAAATTACTATCGCAAGTGAAGTGCTGCCTCAAGTGGTACGGAAGTCCTGATTAGTTTCCTGATGTTTTACGAAATTCCCAATATAAGCCCTGGGTATATATTAATTGCAACAGACAGAGTTATCTGACAGGGTAAACACTATAGTATACAAGTAATAAACCACGATGCTTCTTGCTGTGACAAAACTATCAATGCAGTTTCAATAAGACATTGTCGATGGCCATAACTCTCGATGGCTGTCGAGTTCCACTCGATAACTGGAATAGTTTGTGCTGTTAACAGCGCCGATCAACTCATGAAAGAGCACTGCTTTCCTCGAGACTGGCCACTGAAACCTTCATGGCCTTGATGAATACTTCCACGAGAAAGTAAAGACGTGATGTATTGTTCTTACCGTGAATTTTCTGTCGAGGAAGAACTTCGAGAAGCTCAACCAGAACCGAGTATTCGAAGGCAGCGACCGCAGCGTGGTAGCAGAACATGCGCAGTGAGTTACATCAGCTTATATATGGATGACGTAATGCCGACAAACAAACGCAAAATTTAACAAATCGAGATCTTGGTCGACCAAACATAGCTCGGAAAAAGGCCTGGGCACGAGGCAACGTCAAGAATAGTGTGCTGCCTCCCTTCGGTCGGCAGCAATAAATATATATAAAGCATGAAGTATAGTTACCTTAAAGTCTGCTTCGCTACCAGAGGTTTCACCCTAAACGGGATCCGATCAGGCGACTGATGATCCCGTTTAGGGTGAAACCAGTCTGGTAGCGAAGACTTTAAGGTAACTATACTTCATGCTTTATATTTTGCTCTATCTATATGGTATTGAGCACTCTAACATTTATATATACATACATATATACTTCTAAAATTCATTAATAATGCATGAGGAAAACACAAAGAAAAATCATAAGCGTATCGGATCTATATCTGTGATATAGACTCGCTCAACCTCGTTCCCAGGGCCTTTTTGAAATTGGCGGGGCGGGAAAAGGCCCTGGCATCGGCTGGTGGATTCTGTGTTTTCATTGGTTGATCGGTTTTCTTAAATATTCCTCGCAAACAACAATTAATGCAAAGCTTCAATGGATTTGGTCATCACTCGTAATCGTACTAATCGACAATATAGCTCATAATCCGTGCACGTTTAATACCTTGATCTGTTCTTACAGTAGCGGATGACGTAAAAACTGAATCATGATGAACCGACTCTTGAAGAAAAGAATTTGCGCTCGGAGTTCAATCTGCCGTCTTTGTGGCGGTTAATACACAAGCTGTCATATGGGTTCGGGTAGTCATAGGATTTATGTGCAAATGTGCAGAATATATAATACTTGTGGGATTATTAAGATCACCAGGGACGATTCGAGTTCAAAGTTGATAAGCGAAAGTGCGAGCGAGGTATTTGTTTTCAAGATGAGCGAATTTAGACAAAAGAGTCAAAATATGCAAATTATGATATTAAACGACAACGTTGAAAAGCCACAGACCAAAAGTGTTATAAGAGCAGTACAAAATCATTTAGTTTTAAGAGCACATATGTACGAGTTTGGCATTTTATATATATGTTCAGTCAGTTCAGATAAAAATAGTTGTGTTGATTTAATACCATCAACGATCGCATTTCGAATTTGACTGAGTCAATTAATTTAATTTGTATAAAAGTTGACGTATCAAAAATTCAAAATGAACAAAGAGTGGTAAATAAACCTCTTGGTAGCGCCGTTAAAATGTAGTCCCCAATGGCTGATATTTAGAGTGGTTAATAAGGTTTTTAAATAAATTTAAGAGTATAATCTCTCAGTTTACTACAATATTTTAGTCACACATCTAATATTAAAAGTAAAAGATATATTAAGAACAATGTGGATATGTCAACAAAAAATACATAAGCCGCATGCACGGAAAATATTACGGACGCTACATTTTTAGCATGTCGTTTCTCTTGATATAAAAATATAAATATATCTATGCCAAATATAATAAAATAGACATATAATAAATAGAACGCTTCACTTTATATTTCCCAGGCAAGCTTGGTGAATGGTGGTTCATTTTGACGCTCTTGTCAATTTCACTTTACCAAACAGCTATTTTTAATCGTAAACAAGTCGATATGTGATTTCGATTTAGGAAAAACCTGACAGATCTATAACACAGTTTTAGATACAATGGCTAAAATTAACCACTGTTCATTCATGAAGACTGAATAAAGAAAGCTATCATACTTTACACTTTTAATAATTCATGATTTGTTGCTTTGACGGGCGTATTCTTGCGGCCAGACACTGCGTTAAAAATGTCTAAAAAGGTACGTCTACTTTCATTTCATTCCACGCATTATCAAAATCAAATTTCTTATTATGATTCTCGTAGCTGTTGCCATACAACACTGAACCATCGGAACGTTTGCAAAGACGTTTGCGGGCTGATTTCATCTCGTCTGCGATGGATGACTTTATAACAGATGAAAGCACAGTAGCACACTGTTTGCTACGGAGCCCCGTAGGTGACATTGAAATTCACTCCACATTTATTGAAATTCACTCCACTTTTTTTTTTGTCGAGTTTTTTGTCGAGTTTTTGGTCGAGTTTTTGGTCGAGTTTTTTGTCGAGTTTTTTGCCGAAATTTATGTCGATTTTCTTGTCGAGTTTTTGGCCGAGTTTTTTTGTCGAAATTTATGTCGAGTTTTTTGTCGAGTTTTTTGTCGAGTTTTTTGTCAAGTTTTTGGTCGAATTTTTTGTCGAGTTTTTGGTCGAGTTTTTTACTTATTTTATTTTTTTATTTTTAAATTCAAATACTTCTACAGTCGAGCACATTTGATTCAAGCTATAGCGTTTAAAATGTACGCACCCTTTTTTTATTTGATATTAGTCATAATGGTAATTTCTGAGGCAGAATGTGTTCTTCCACCGTATATTCCCAGTCTTGGAAATACTAATTTGGGACGATCTGACCTGATTAAAACGTACTGTGAATTGGGTTTCCATTACAAAGAAATAATGCTCTTTCTGGCACTGTATCACGGAATACGATTAAGTCTACGCCATTTAAAGAGATTAATAAAGAACCTCGGCATAAAAAGAAGAAAAAATCCATCTGATCTGAGAGACGTTTTCTCTGCTGTAGACGAAGAGCTAAGTAAGAGTGGAGACATGGTAGGATACAGGCAAATGACTCAACGATTGCAAGTTGACCACAAGCTTGTCGTTGGAAGGGAAACGGTGAGAGAGATACTTAAAGTGTGTGACCCATTAGGAGTAGAGCGTCGATCAAAACATAGATTGAAGAGAAGGCGGTATCTAAGCAAAGGTCCAAATTACCTATGGCACATGGATGGATACGATAAACTTAAGCCATTCGGCTTTTGTGTGCATGGTTGTATAGACGGGTTCAGCAGACGTATTATGTGGCTAGAGGTATCATCTACCAACAACGACCCCGCTGTTGTAGCTCAGTATTACGTTGATTGCATAAAACAGCTGAAAGGAACAGCTAGAGTTGTCAGATCAGACTGCGGAACAGAAAATGTTAATGTTGCCGCAATTCAACGTTTTCTGCGAAGTCAACATAATGATGATATGGCTGGTGTAGCAAGCTTTATGTATGGGAAGTCTGTCAGTAATCAGCGAATAGAAGCATGGTGGGGTATCTTGCGAAAAGGATGCGCAGATTGGTGGATTAGATATTTTAAAGACATGAGAGATTGTGGATTATACTGTGATGATGATGCAATACAGCGAGAGTGCCTGAAGTTTTGTTTCATGGCTATTTTACGTGAGGAATTATATAGAGTTGCACGGCTGTGGAATCTGCATCGGATCCGCCCATCATCAAACATGGAGTCTCCTGCTGGTCGCCCCGATTTTTTGTTCTTTTTATCAGAAGCAAATGAGGCAAGAGACTACAAGAAACCAGTTTCTATTCAAGATTTAGAGATTGCAGAAGAAAGGTGTTGTAAGGAGCTTCCTCTTAATGGCTGCGACGCCAACTTTACAGAGTTGGCAACAATTATCATGGAAGAAAACAATTTAGTGATGCCGACTAATCCAGAAGAAGCCACCATCTTATATACTGTTTTACTTGAAAAAATTGAAACTTTGTAATGATGCGAATATGCATATATGAGACAGTTTGATGTGCTAGTATAATTATTAATCATAGCCTGCGAACCACTTTATTAAGTCCTATATATACACTCCAAAAACCGGCATAATATAGCGGGATAGGAGTTTTCCACGAGCGAGTACGTATATGAGGAAAGTCTGATCCTATCCTTAACCATTCATCTACGCCCGTTAAAATCTATTTCTCTTAAAACTGAGCGGCATTCAGATCACTGTAAGACCCATGTCCGGCCGGCGATCAACATGCACCACTGCCAAATATTTTGCGCCTGCGTGAGTTTGCAAGAATGAACACTGCAAAATGTGGCAATGACTCGAATATTCATTTCTGTTTTCTAAAAAGGGGTATAAAAGTTACAGAGATTATTTCAAAGTATTTTACACGTATGGGCTAATATTAATAATTCATGATTTCCCGCTCTTTAAAGTGCCTATCTCAGGGTTGGGGATTTTACATATTTAGGATATTTGGAACATTTTAAGACGATTTGTAATATATCTTGTCAGACGAAAACTTCATCTTCATGGGCTTTTTCGCTGTTAAAGGTTCCGGAAGTGATGTCATTTTGACGTCAAAGCAGGAATATGTGTATATTAAACCCTATTTCTATATCCCTGCTTTGACATCACTTCCGGAACCTTTAACAGCGAAAAAGCCCATGAAGATGAAATTTTCGTCTGACAAGAAATATTACAAATCGTCTTGAAATGTTCCAAATATCCTAAATATGTAAAATCCCCAACCCTGAGATAGGCACTTTAAGCAGCAAGCACTTAAGTTGCGCAGACGCATAACGTTTGGTAGCAGTGTTCCTGTGCTCCCTGAATGACAATTTTCTTATTACAGCTTTTATTTAACATGATCAAAAAATCAACAAACCGTATTGTTACTTTACATGTTTTATCTATACTACTATGCTTTTACTATGCATAACATGCATTTAACGTGTAATACCTTGTAACTACAACTTTAAGTTAAATCTAATCACAACTAATATTAATATTAAAATTTGAATGACTTCAAAAAAGCGGCAGACCTTAACCTGAGTTTAAGTTATGGTAACGGTACACGAATTGAACCTACCAGTTGAAGATTAATAAGAGTTTGAACAAATATAAATGCCTATACCGGCTATAGGAACGTTAAATTAAAACGTCAACGCAGAATTGTCAACATTTAGTCATGGCTTAAGGTCATGGCTGCAAGCAACTGAAAATAACATAACAGTCTCTACGAAATTCGAACAGTTAAATTTTGTTAAGTTCACTTATGCAAATTACATGATATCATTTTGCCACTTTTCTTTTGCCAGCACATTGGTAAACTCTGCACGAAATTCTGTGTATGTATCATACGTTGATGGTAGCTCGAGAACGCATCCGCATATGTGAGCAATTGGCCGACGTGCCAGCCCTTCGAGTACTGTAAATTCAACCTTGATTGATTTAACACAGATGACATCTGCCCCGATGACAAACATAAGAAATGATTTAAGCTGTGCTAGCTCCATGCCTCTAACAAAGCGCTTTAGATATTGCAAGGTGGTTTGCTCCGAGCTGCTTATAGGTTTAACACCGCTTGCATGTATCATATCAATGACTTTCTTGTTTGTTGGCTCTATGTCATCGAACATGCTGTACAGCCCTTGCACCGATGATATTTTACTTTCGTGCAAGCCTTTTTGCAAAATATCCTTCCAGGAATCTGCGATGTATTGGGGTTTTTGAACAATTTCTTTGTGGGCTAATTCTAAGATTACGTTCGTTGCATTCTCTTTGGTGGGTATTTTGCGGCATCCAAAGCGGTCCAATAAATCGATAAACTCTTCACTGATGTCGCCTTCGTGGAGTGCTTGATGCAGAGTTTCCTCTTCGTCTTTTGCAATATATCGATAAAACGACAGAAGTAGGATCTCTTCAGCAACTTGACTTTCACCGAAAATCACGCCTGCGAGAAACGCTTTGCTCAGCATCACGGGAAAATATTCCAAATCCCAAAAACCCTTGACGATAATGCGTGCAATTGCTGTCCACTCACTCAGTTGGAAATCGTGACGAAGAGCTGGAACTCTTTCTCGTTCGCCGAGAGTACATGTGTTGTAAAATTCTTGCCAGAAGCATGATATAGCATCGCGGTAAATTCCTTTTGCATCTAGGCCCATCTCATCATTGCCTCTTGCATCGACCATAACCACTTTAATTTGACATACCATGATGTCTTCCTTGGAAAATTCCTGTACGAGGTCGTGCATTACTTTCGTTCTCCTAATCCTCAATGTCCTGGAAGTGAAAAAACCCCAACAAACCCGATTAATAAGTTAATTGTTTTTCAGAGATTCTTTTAGAGTAAGGCAAATACATTTAATAGGATATAAAAGCTAAGTAACTTCGAGTTTTCAGTACTTATAATACGTTAAAATGGCAGCAGCTCGAGCAAAATTAACAAAACACAAACTAATATACCTTTGTTTCTAAAGGGTATACTATACCTCTGTGTTGCAGAAACTGATTCCCTGTTTAGAGAAATGCCTGTTGGAGCCTCGTCTTCATCTCCGGTGAGGTGAAAGTCCAAGCTAAAGCAATACAGATCAAGAAAACACATTCAACGTTCTACATGTTTATCATTTGATATTTTTATTCATTTCTCTCTATGAACCAAAGATCAATGTCATTTATGGTAGAAAATTAGTACTCTGTGTCCTGGATTTTCTCACAGGTATTCGTATAAACTACGATGTTCGGATTTAATACTGTTAAATCCGAACGTCTTAGTTCATACGAATACCCGTGAGAAAACCCAGAGATATGTAGACATCTGGTTCCTATCGGCACGAAATTTAGCGCCCAACTTATTTTGGGAGTGGACGAAATATTTAAAGTAGATAACTATGATATTTTTTTTGACAAAACCCTGCATTTTAGTCATCTTTAACACTAAGCTATCATGAGTGTCACGATATCTAAACCAAATTACCTCCTACAGAAAGTACATATATATGCATTTTTTAATAACAAACCATTTTATTGACGTAAAAAATTTGAAGACTGACCTTGTGTAAACCGTGAAATCCAGCAAGAAATTCATTGAAAATGGAAAGCGTGTCACATAAACACAGACACTCATTAAACATAGATTTTTTATTTGTTTTTCCCGTTCATGAATTATTAATGCATTCTTGAATTTTTGTTGGAAAATAAGATTTAAGCAATAGTGACAGCTATTTTGAAAGAATGGTAAACACATGCAGTTAATTTTAAGTCAAGGGCAAAGTATATGAGTAAATCCCTATAAGTATTCATTATAATTGTCCGGCCCTAAGAATTTATCACTGTGTTTACCCTAATTCCAAATTGGCTGCCTCAAACAAGAAACCTTCTATTCCTAGTAGTATAATTGTCTATATTTTAAACAACTTAAAACTAATGCGGTATACGCCCTGTGAATACTGCACACAACCTTGGTGTTGAAGATAATGGCTGTCATGGAATATTTATCGGAAACTCATCAAGATCGCTGCAGGAAAAAAATTTTGTTAGAGAAAATAAAATAAATAAGAAAAACGTTGCAAAGTACAAGCGTCTTAGCTATACTAAATGAATTATGCACTGGGTTTCCGTCATAACCCTGCTAAGACATTTCTTATGTTGACGGATCAAAAAATTAGGTTATACAAACAAAACATATTATATGTAATTTCGAACAAAGTATAAATGTTTAGGAGAGATATTTCAGCTTAAATTTATTTTATATAAATTGTGGCCGTGTGAACACGGCTTTAGTTACTTACCGTTGATGAAATGTATATGCCGTCAAGCTCATATAGGCCTATACTATATATACACTATATTAGTGTACTCATGCAGAAAATGCTTCTGAGTTCCTGACAAGAATCGAACCAGAACACATAATTATGTAACTTTGTTGTGCCGGTTCTGGCCAGAACTACAAAGAAATGGTTCATGGTTTGGCACTTTGGCGTCAAGTTATGGATGCTCACGGGAAGTTAGGCCGAAAAATATTTTTTCGCGCTTTAAATTGCCACTCTATTACGAAAGGAGCACGTATGGTAGCCAATCACAAGTGGCTTAAATATATGTTATAATAAGAAATACTCGGCCGTATTAAAGCACTTTCTGAGTATAATTGCAAATTCGATAAACATTTACAATAATTACCTTGTTAGACTACCGTCAATTTCGGTTTCACTCACAACATAAGGTATCATAGGTTCCACCAACATCTGTTCCGTATCAAAGTTTAAAACCACTGGCCACGGTATCTGCGTCTGATTGTAATCAGTAGCCTCTTCGACTTTTGTTGAATATTGTGTAGCAGGGGTTGCAATAATAGCCGTGCATGGGTCATCTAAAGTCGTTTCAACCATTGACAAGGTTTGTCGGTCAGCCTTTGTGACAAGATCATTCGGCAACAATGGTGGTCCACACGGTAGGCATAATGCAAAATGTTCTGGTTCGGGCGAGTGGGCACCAATCCAATTAAATACTGACTCCATGAGATCACTGGGGGAAAATCGCCGTCTCAACAGACCTAAGGTAAGGTGACGAACTTTGACGACAATTTGGGCGTCATCTTCCGCATTTGGCTCGCTTGGAACGCGAAGTGACCGTTCATGTCGAAGCAATTCCTTTCGTCGAAGATCAGACATTTCCTTATCCAGGGCATCGCTCTTCGTCTTGTCAATTTTCAAGGAATCTTCAAAAGCCAAGTTTTGCTCTTGTAATATCTGTTGGCGCTGTGCTGTTGAACCTATAAGACATGACGATTGTTTGGGATCGTATGCCAGCTCCATGCTTTGTTGGTCTTGGGACTGCTCGTCTTCTGATGTGAACGTAGATATTTGACCACAAATATCAAAATTATCAACTTTTTCCAGCAGCTGATCGTTTACTTTGTATGAAGAAGTAAGATACAGTCTTACTTTGTTTGTTTGATAGGCCCGAATGTAATTCACTAATGTGAAAGGGACTTCTACCTCACCAACATACAAAGTGTTTTCAATTTTTTCATTCTTGAAATTGGCTAATCGAAAATCCAACCCACTTGCCGGTCCTGCAAACTCGCTAAAACCATTAGGAAAAAAAAGTTCAATGCATATGTTCAGGATATCATCTCTCGTAGCAGCAACTGGTATATCTACATCTCTCGTACCACCACCTTTGATTAGACGCACTGATACGAACTTTTGCTTTTTTTCATCAAAGTGAAGCCATCCAAGCTGAATTTTTTTTGTTTTTGTCTTCTCTGCTTTTGGATTTATTGTACAAGTAACATCTTTTTCAAGTGTTTTCGATGAGGTTTTCTTCCTTTTGACATTTAGAAATGCCTCCAAAAGGCCACGCTTGCGGTCTGCTGTTTCATTGTCATTTGGTTGTTTGCAGAAACCTCGCAAAGACAATTTGTCTCCCATTTTAGTTAGACCCATTTCTTCAAGTGTGGCGTCGGGAGAATTTTCAATCGCTGACTCATCCATCTAATGGTTTGAAATAAAAATTTATATGTTGAGTGTGTATCCTAATTAACTTTA
>CAXIUP010000150.1:27500-75000 GCA_964035015.1 Corallium rubrum | reverse complement strand
AACTCGTGAATTCCAGGAAGAGACAAACATGACTTATTAGCTTCCTGGGTAGAAGAAACTGCGGGGGAGCTTCTGGCGTTGTGACTTCTTGAATTTCTTATACAAGCGACTTGGAATTTAACAGCTTCTTTATTTATTACCGCAAACCTGATTTCGCTTGTCTCGTTTTGATGGCTGCTTGGACGAAGAGATCGAAAAAATATTCAAAACACTTGACTTGAAGCGGTTTTAAACAAAAACACAGGAAATTTCCGCTATCGAACGCAACCAAAAGGTCCAACTTCTCTGACGAGTCACGCCATTACCCGGAATAATTTCGCATGCTAATTTCCACGCTAATTTATTACACCCTGAAATTCTGGGTGCAGAATCCAGCCGATGCCAGGGCCTTTTCCCGCCCCGCCAATTTCAAAAAGGCCCTGGGAACGAGGTTGAGACTCGCTCTAAGTTTCTTGCTGGTTTTTAACGGCTGAGATAAGCTTAATTTTCAAAATTACTACGCCAATGAACGTATGAAGTGATGAATTTTAGAAGCCATTTAAAAACCTTACAGTACGGGCTTTATCGGCTCTAAAACACTCGGCTATCGCCTCGTGTTTTATATCCGATAAAGCCCGCCTGCGTAGACTAAAAGCCAGCCGCCGTCCGCCGATCTCATCTCGTTCTCACTCGCTGAGAGAGGCGTCTGAATTCAATGGGCGATAATGCCGTCCAGTGACGTCACTACCAAGAAACGGGGTAGTGAAATCTGATTGGTTGACATGTTTCTAATTTGGAATAATTATAGAATTACCTTCCATCTTGTCAAATATACGGCGGCTGGTTTTCAGACTAAGAATATTCTCAAATTGGTCGCTATTTAATACAGGGCTATGATATTTTGGTCCCCGATGCCTGTGGACTTTCATGTTGACGGCTTTTGAATGGTTCCGAGGGGAGAAGCGGTGAGTAATATTAAGTGGCGTTGCATTTTAATTGCGCGCGGCATCTTGTTAGTTGTGGAACAAGATGGCTAGTAATTTCTGAACTACTCATTTTTAAAATATATTGTGTACGTATATTATCAGATGTTGAATAAGCTTTCATTCCATGTATAGTTCAAGTTTCTCCGTTATGTGAAACTTGTTGAAATGTCAAAAATGTGCGAGCCGTTGTTTGAAATAATATTACAAATAGACAGGAAATTGACTTCTCACAAGTGTTAATACAGAATTTTAGATTTTTTTAAATACTTAACGCGCAACATTGCGAGATATATGTCAAACAGAAGCTATTGAAAAATGCTATTTGGGGTAGAAATTTCTAGTTTCTAGCTAAACGGAAAATACTTTTAAAATGGGGAAACGTCTGTCATTTGATTCATTGCGTGAATGTATTATCGACTTCGAATTATTACAGTGTAAACCTTCTGAACGCTAAAATCCACTTTTATTCTGTATTTTAGTATTTCACTCCGACTATATTATAACGGCAAACCATTCTAGTCGTTAGGCCACTAAGGTTATACCAAAACCTACTCTGACCGCTGAGGCGTTAATAATTTTTTTATACTATGGCCTACACCAGGCGATTTTACGTGTCCCTGCTTGGGAGGCCAATAGCGTTGAAGGGGTTAAATAAAAGCTATAAATTCAAACGTGAAGTTCCTGAAATTTGTCTTTTTTGGCTAGAAAGTCGCAAACGTTTCAAAGCTTCATAATGGTAAGATCATGATGCATTCGAAGTCAACAATATTCAGTGGCGTAGCCAGGAAGCAGATGTCATGTGGGCACAACATGGGCACAGGTCTCAACATTCTCTGGTGGGTTTTTTGTTATTACAGTGATTTACAGTCACAGGGCCGTAGCCACCAATTTTGAAGTACAGTATGTCCGGTTGGCAGTGGCAGTTCAGAGCGCCAAACATGCGGGAAACCTCTGGGGTGTGAACATGCTCCCCCAGGAAATTTTTGATTTTTTACGCCACGGAAATGCTATTTCCTGCATTTTGGGGCAATTTTAACAACAAAAAAGATAAAATAAAAACCAGTGAAAATCATGATTTTATAGTCAGTATTTCCTTACCGTGTATACAAAACAACTAACTCTAGCAATAATATTCACGCAAAAACAAGAAAAATAATTTTCAGTCAGTGGCATACGGCATGCCACTAAAGATATTTTGCAGTGTTTGAGCCCAATAATACTTGCGTACTAACAATGCAACTAGATTTTCAGACTGATTTTATTTCAAAAATCGTACAAACTTTCCACAATTAATAAGATTAAGAACAACAAAAAGAACAAAAAATTCCACAAGCGAACAACGACAACTGCCTTGCTGCCATTGCGCTTCAACATTTTACTCATCTGCGCCCACTGACAAATGCTTTAGCGGTAACAGTCAAAAACATGGAAGGTACTTCATGTTAGGGTCCATATAGTGGTTATATATATATTTAATAGTATACGCTTATGACATATAGTGGTACTTACATTATGACATATAGTGCTACTGACATTATAGTTGTTACATACTTATACTTTATTCTTTAAATGCTTTACATGCTTTACATGCTTTATATGCTTTATATGCTTTATATGATTTATATGCTTTATATGCTTTATATGCTTTATATGCTTTGCCTGCTTTATATGCTTTATATGCTTTACCTGCTTTACCTGCTTTACCTGCTTTATATGCTTTATATGCTTTATATGCTTTATATGTGCTTTACCTGCTTTATATGCTTTATATGCTTTATATGCTTTACCTGCTTTATATGCTTTATATGCTTTACCTGCTTTACCTGCTTTATATGCTTTACCTGCTTTACCTGCTTTACCTGCTTTATATGTTTTATATGCTTTATATGCTTTACCTGCTTTATATGCTTTACCTGCTTTACCTGCTTTACCTGCTTTATATGCTTTATATGTGCTTTACCTGCTTTATATGCTTTATATGCTTTACCTGCTTTATATGCTTTACCTGCTTTATATGCTTTATATGCTTTACCTGCTTTACCTGCTTTATATGCTTTATATGCTTTACCTGCTTTAACTGCTTTATATGCTTTACCTGCTTTACCTGCTTTACCTGCTTTATATGCTTTATATGCTTTATATGCTTTATATGCTTTACCTGCTTTACCTGCTTTACCTGCTTTACCTGCTTTATATGCTTTATATGCTTTATATGCTTTACCTGCTTTATATGCTTTATATGCTTTACCTGCTTTATATGCTTTACCTGCTTTATATGCTTTATATGCTTTATATGCTTTACCTGCTTTATATGCTTTATATGCTTTACCTGCTTTATATGCTTTATATGTGCTTTACCTGCTTTATATGCTTTATATGCTTTATATGCTTTATATGCTTTATATGCTTTACCTGCTTTATATGCTTTATATGCTTTATATGCTTTAACTGCTTTATATGCTTTACCTGCTTTATTTGCTTTATATGCTTTACCTGCTTTACCTGCTTTACCTGCTTTATATGCTTTATATGCTTTACCTGCTTTATATGCTTTACCTGCTTTATATGCTTCATATGCTTTACCTGCTTTACATGCTTTATATGCTTTACCTGCTTTATATGCTTTATATGCTTTATATGCTTTACCTGCTTTACCTGCTTTACCTGCTTTATATGCTTTATATGCTTTATATGCTTTACCTGCTTTATATGCTTTATATGCTTTACCTGCTTTATATGCTTTTTATACTTTTTATGCTTTACCTGCTTTACCAGCTTTATATGCTTTATATGCTTTACCTGCTTTACCTGCTTTACCTGCTTTACCTGCTTTACCTGCTTTATATGCTTTATATGCTTTATATGCTTTATATGCTTTATATGCTTTACCTGCTTTATATGCTTTACCTGCTTTACCTGCTTTACCTGCTTTATATGCTTTATATGCTTTATATGCTTTACCTGCTTTATATGCTTTATATGCTTTACCTGCTTTACCTGCTTTACCTGCTTTACCTGCTTTATCTGCTTTATATGCTTTACCTGCTTTACCTGCTTTATATGCTTTATATGCTTTATATGTGCTTTACCTGCTTGATATGCTTTATATGCTTTATATGCTTTATATGCTTTATATGCTTTACCTGCTTTACCTGCTTTACCTGCTTTACCTGCTTTACCTGCTTTATCTGCTTTATATGCTTTACCTGCTTTACCTGCTTTATATGCTTTATATGCTTTATATGTGCTTTACCTGCTTGATATGCTTTATATGCTTTATATGCTTTATATGCTTTATATGCTTTACCTGCTTTACCTGCTTTACCTGCTTTATATGCTTTACCTGCTTTACCTGCTTTACCTGCTTTATATGCTTTACCTGCTTTATTTGCTTTATTTGCTTTACCTGCTTTACCTGCTTTACCTGCTTTACCTGCTTTACCTGCTTTATATGCTTTACCTGCTTTATATGCTTTATATGCTTTACCTGCTTTATATGCTTTACCTGCTTTACCTGCTTTACCTGCTTTACCTGCTTTATATGCTTTATATGCTTTACCTGCTTTATATGCTTTATATGCTTTACCTGCTTTATATGCTTTACCTGCTTTACCTGCTTTACCTGCTTTACCTGCTTTATATGCTTTATATGCTTTACCTGCTTTATATGCTTTATATGCTTTACCTGCTTTATATGCTTTATATGCTTTACCTGCTTTACCTGCTTTATATGCTTTACCTACTTTACCTGCTTTACCTGCTTTATATGCTTTCCATGTTTCCATGCTTTATATGCTTTATATGCTTTATATGCTTTATATGCTATATATGCTTTATATGTGCTTCAAAAACTCATTAATAATTCATGAGGAAAACACAAAAGAAAATCATGACCGTATCGTATCTTTATATGTGATAAAGATTTCTCCTGATTTACATAAACTTTAGCTTTGATTTTCCCGGCTTAGACAAGGTTATTTTTCAAACTAACTCCGCCAATCAACTTACCAAGTGGTTCGTTTTTGAAGCCGTATAATAAACTCGCAGTTCGTGTTTTATCAGATATAAAAACACTCGGCTTCGCCTCGTGTCTTTATATCTGATAAAACACTCCTTAAAAACTTTATTATACAGTACTTCATACGCTTTATATGCTTTATATATGCTTTATATGCTTTGTATGCTTTATATATCAGGCTTTATCATGCTTGTGCTTTATATGATAGTTCAATATGTGATAGATATACACGAGGGAGTATTTCATCCGATATCCTAAGGCCTCGTTTTTCAACCCACTTCTTGGGTTTGGTTATCGGATGAAACACTCTTTCGAGTGTTTGATATGTTGCTTCTCAGACGAATCAGTGTTTAAAGAGAAAATCAAGGTGAAAGTTGGCTTAATTTATGTAATTATGTTGCTTCCTGGGATATCCAAACCTCCAGTCTCGGTACTGATTTCCTTTGTTTTTATGTTATGAATTGCTAATGAGTTTGAGAATTATGAATTACGAAGGAAATCAGTAGTATATGTTCATGATACGTTTATATCTGATAAAAAATCTTTGTGAAATCCTTGTCCGTGAAATGAGAATAGAGTACTGAAGTTGTCGTGAATTGTGATTAAGCATTACGTATTTTATAATTTTAATGCTGCATAATTTTCTCAATATTAAAAGTTTAGAAAACGCCAATTTGGACAAAATCTTTTGTAAAAATGATAAAATGTGTCATTAAAAATATGTTTTAAAAGTTTCAAAATTTTGCTCAACTCTGCTGTCAGATAGTGGGAAATGCCATTTTAGAGACGCCAATTACAAAACTTTTCCGGGGAGCATGCCCTGGACCCCCTACAACTGTGGACCACAACTTTGACTGATTTTTTCAAAATCCTAAACCCGCTCCTGATTCTGAAGAATAGATGAGCTTCAATCTACTCAGCTTCAATCTACTTCGCCTCCTGCGAATAATTTTCTGACAGAGTTGATTAAACGTTCCCGCAATTTTTTGTGAAACGTGAAATGGCAGTTTTCTTTTTCGTGAAATGAGAAATGACTTTTCTATTTCCCGTGAAACGTGATCCGTACCCCCCTTTACCACCCTCATACACACACACATATATATATATATATATATATATATATAAATTATATTGGGCATTTCACTCGATTACAGAGCATGTTCTAGGGATTTAGGGTGAAGGAAAATTCGAGTGTAGAATATATACATTTTAAGACCAAACCGGGAGCAGTTGCGAAAAATGCAACTACACAGGCCCTCCGGCAGGAATTGAACCCACGACCTTGCGATTCTAGTGCAATGCTCTGACCACTGAGCCACGGAGGCCGTTGCCGAGAGCTTGATCGCGAGTTCTGTATATATAATAAGGTGGTAATGCCAGGAGAGAATTGTGTATATTATAAATTATATTGGGCATTTCACTCGATTACAGAGCATGTTCTAGGGATTTAGGGTGAAGGAAAATTCGAGTGTAGAATATATACATTTTAAGACCAAACCGGGAGCAGTTGCGAAAAATGCAACTACACAGGCCCTCCGGCAGGAATTGAACCCACGACCTTGCGATTCTAGTGCAATGCTCTGACCACTGAGCCACGGAGGCCGTTGCCGAGAGCTTGATCGCGAGTTCTGTATATATAATAAGGTGGTAATGCCAGGAGAGAATTGGGTATATTATAAATTATATTGGGCATTTCACTCGATTACAGAGCATGTTCTAGGGATTTAGGGTGAAGGAAAATTCGAGTGTAGAATATATACATTTTAAGACCAAACCGGGAGCAGTTGCGAAAAATGCAACTACACAGGCCCTCCGGCAGGAATTGAACCCACGACCTTGCGATTCTAGTGCAAATGCTCTGACCACTGAGCCACGGAGGCCGTTGCCGAGAGCTTGATCGCGAGTTCTGTATATATAATAAGGTGGTAATGCCAGGAGAGAATTGGGTATATTATAAATTATATTGGGCATTTCACTCGATTACAGAGCATGTTCTAGGGATTTAGGGTGAAGGAAAATTCGAGTGTAGAATATATACATTTTAAGACCAAACCGGGAGCAGTTGCGAAAAATGCAACTACACAGGCCCTCCGGCAGGAATTGAACCCACGACCTTGCGATTCTAGTGCAATGCTCTGACCACTGAGCCACGGAGGCCGTTGCCGAGAGCTTGATCGCGAGTTCTGTATATATAATAAGGTGGTAGTGCCAGGAGAGAATTGGGTATATTATAAATTATATTGGGCATTTCACTCGATTACAGAGCATGTTCTAGGGATTTAGGGTGAAGGAAAATTCGAGTGTAGAATATATACATTTTAAGACCAAACCGGGAGCAGTTGCGAAAAATGCAACTACACAGGCCCTCCGGCAGGAATTGAACCCACGACCTTGCGATTCTAGTGCAATGCTCTGACCACTGAGCCACGGAGGCCGTTGCCGAGAGCTTGATCGCGAGTTCTGTATATATAATAAGGTGGTAATGCCAGGAGAGAATTGGGTATATTATAAATTATATTGGGCATTTCACTCGATTACAGAGCATGTTCTAGGGATTTAGGGTGAAGGAAAATTCGAGTGTAGAATATATACATTTTAAGACCAAACCGGGAGCAGTTGCGAAAAATGCAACTACACAGGCCCCCCGGCAGGAATTGAACCCACGACCTTGCGATTCTAGTGCAATGCTCTGACCACTGAGCCACGGAGGCCGTTGCCGAGAGCTTGATCGCGAGTTCTGTATATATAATAAGGTGGTAATGCCAGGAGAGAATTGGGTATATTATAAATTATATTGGGCATTTCACTCGATTACAGAGCATGTTCTAGGGATTTAGGGTGAAGGAAAATTCGAGTGTAGAATATATACATTTTAAGACCAAACCGGGAGCAGTTGCGAAAAATGCAACTACACAGGCCCTCCGGCAGGAATTGAACCCACGACCTTGCGATTCTAGTGCAATGCTCTGACCACTGAGCCACGGAGGCCGTTGCCGAGAGCTTGATCGCGAGTTCTGTATATATAATAAGGTGGTAATGCCAGGAGAGAATTGGGTATATTATAAATTATATTGGGCATTTCACTCGATTACAGAGCATGTTCTAGGGATTTAGGGTGAAGGAAAATTCGAGTGTAGAATATATACATTTTAAGACCAAACCGGGAGCAGTTGCGAAAAATGCAACTACACAGGCCCTCCGGCAGGAATTGAACCCACGACCTTGCGATTCTAGTGCAATGCTCTGACCACTGAGCCACGGAGGCCGTTGCCGAGAGCTTGATCGCGAGTTCTGTATATATAATAAGGTGGTAATGCCAGGAGAGAATTGGGTATATTATAAATTATATTGGGCATTTCACTCGATTACAGAGCATGTTCTAGGGATTTAGGGTGAAGGAAAATTCGAGTGTAGAATATATACATTTTAAGACCAAACCGGGAGCAGTTGCGAAAAATGCAACTACACAGGCCCTCCGGCAGGAATTGAACCCACGACCTTGCGATTCTAGTGCAATGCTCTGACCACTGAGCCACGGAGGCCGTTGCCGAGAGCTTGATCGCGAGTTCTGTATATATAATAAGGTGGTAATGCCAGGAGAGAATTGGGTATATTATAAATTATATTGGGCATTTCACTCGATTACAGAGCATGTTCTAGGGATTTAGGGTGAAGGAAAATTCGAGTGTAGAATATATACATTTTAAGACCAAACCGGGAGCAGTTGCGAAAAATGCAACTACACAGGCCCTCCGGCAGGAATTGAACCCACGACCTTGCGATTCTAGTGCAATGCTCTGACCACTGAGCCACGGAGGCCGTTGCCGAGAGCTTGATCGCGAGTTCTGTATATATAATAAGGTGGTAATGCCAGGAGAGAATTGGGTATATTATAAATTATATTGGGCATTTCACTCGATTACAGAGCATGTTCTAGGGATTTAGGGTGAAGGAAAATTCGAGTGTAGAATATATACATTTTAAGACCAAACCGGGAGCAGTTGCGAAAAATGCAACTACACAGGCCCTCCGGCAGGAATTGAACCCACGACCTTGCGATTCTAGTGCAATGCTCTGACCACTGAGCCACGGAGGCCGTTGCCGAGAGCTTGATCGCGAGTTCTGTATATATAATAAGGTGGTAATGCCAGGAGAGAATTGGGTATATTATAAATTATATTGGGCATTTCACTCGATTACAGAGCATGTTCTAGGGATTTAGGGTGAAGGAAAATTCGAGTGTAGAATATATACATTTTAAGACCAAACCGGGAGCAGTTGCGAAAAATGCAACTACACAGGCCCTCCGGCAGGAATTGAACCCACGACCTTGCGATTCTAGTGCAATGCTCTGACCACTGAGCCACGGAGGCCGTTGCCGAGAGCTTGATCGCGAGTTCTGTATATATAATAAGGTGGTAATGCCAGGAGAGAATTGGGTATATTATAAATTATATTGGGCATTTCACTCGATTACAGAGCATGTTCTAGGGATTTAGGGTGAAGGAAAATTCGAGTGTAGAATATATACATTTTAAGACCAAACCGGGAGCAGTTGCGAAAAATGCAACTACACAGGCCCTCCGGCAGGAATTGAACCCACGACCTTGCGATTCTAGTGCAATGCTCTGACCACTGAGCCACGGAGGCCGTTGCCGAGAGCTTGATCGCGAGTTCTGTATATATAATAAGGTGGTAATGCCAGGAGAGAATTGGGTATATTATAAATTATATTGGGCATTTCACTCGATTACAGAGCATGTTCTAGGGATTTAGGGTGAAGGAAAATTCGAGTGTAGAATATATACATTTTAAGACCAAACCGGGAGCAGTTGCGAAAAATGCAACTACACAGGCCCTCCGGCAGGAATTGAACCCACGACCTTGCGATTCTAGTGCAATGCTCTGACCACTGAGCCACGGAGGCCGTTGCCGAGAGCTTGATCGCGAGTTCTGTATATATAATAAGGTGGTAATGCCAGGAGAGAATTGGGTATATTATAAATTATATTGGGCATTTCACTCGATTACAGAGCATGTTCTAGGGATTTAGGGTGAAGGAAAATTCGAGTGTAGAATATATACATTTTAAGACCAAACCGGGAGCAGTTGCGAAAAATGCAACTACACAGGCCCTCCGGCAGGAATTGAACCCACGACCTTGCGATTCTAGTGCAATGCTCTGACCACTGAGCCACGGAGGCCGTTGCCGAGAGCTTGATCGCGAGTTCTGTATATATAATAAGGTGGTAATGCCAGGAGAGAATTGGGTATATTATAAATTATATTGGGCATTTCACTCGATTACAGAGCATGTTCTAGGGATTTAGGGTGAAGGAAAATTCGAGTGTAGAATATATACATTTTAAGACCAAACCGGGAGCAGTTGCGAAAAATGCAACTACACAGGCCCTCCGGCAGGAATTGAACCCACGACCTTGCGATTCTAGTGCAATGCTCTGACCACTGAGCCACGGAGGCCGTTGCCGAGAGCTTGATCGCGAGTTCTGTATATATAATAAGGTGGTAATGCCAGGAGAGAATTGGGTATATTATAAATTATATTGGGCATTTCACTCGATTACAGAGCATGTTCTAGGGATTTAGGGTGAAGGAAAATTCGAGTGTAGAATATATACATTTTAAGACCAAACCGGCAGCAGTTGCGAAAAATGCAACTACACAGGCCCTCCGGCAGGAATTGAACCCACGACCTTGCGATTCTAGTGCAATGCTCTGACCACTGAGCCACGGAGGCCGTTGCCGAGAGCTTGATCGCGAGTTCTGTATATATAATAAGGTGGTAATGCCAGGAGAGAATTGGGTATATTATAAATTATATTAAGCATTTCACTCGATTACAAAGCATGTTCTAGGGATTTAGGGTGAAGGAAAATTCGAGTGTAGAATATATACATTTTAAGACCAAACCGGGAGCAGTTGCGAAAAATGCAACTACACAGGCCCTCCGGCAGGAATTGAACCCACGACCTTGCGATTCTAGTGCAATGCTCTGACCACTGAGCCACGGAGGCCGTTGCCGAGAGCTTGATCGCGAGTTCTGTATATATAATAAGGTGGTAATGCCAGGAGAGAATTGGGTATATTATAAATTATATTGGGCATTTCACTCGATTACAGAGCATGTTCTAGGGATTTAGGGTGAAGGAAAATTCGAGTGTAGAATATCGCGATCAGAACTCAGAACTCGCGATCAAGCTCTCGGCAACGGCCTCCGTGGCTCAGTGGTCAGAGCATTGCACTAGAATCGCAAGGTCGTGGGTTCAATTCCTGCCGGAGGGCCTGTGTAGTTGCATTTTTCGCAACTGCTCCCGGTTTGGTCTTAAAATGTATATATTCTACACTCGAATTTTCCTTCACCCTAAATCCCTATATATATATATATATATATATATATATATATATTTAAAAACCGCGCAGGAGGGCTTTTTCGGATGTAAAACACGAGGCAACATCCGAGTGTTTTAGAGCCGATAAAGCCCGTACTGCAAGGTATTTAAATGACTAGTCTTCTAAAATTCATCACTTCATACGTTCATTGGCGTAGTAATTTTGAAAATTAAGCTTATCTCAGCCGTTAAAAACCAGCGAGAAACTTAGAGCGAGTCTATATCACATTTATAGATCCGATATACGCTTATGATTTTTCTTTGTGTTTTCATGAATTATTAATGATTTTAGAAATATATGTCTATGTAATCAATATTATATATATATCAATAATATATATATATATACGTGTGGGTTTTTGGTCTACGAAACGCAAAGAGTGCTCTATAACATATAGTTAGAGCAAATATAGATTTTCGCTCACCTCAAAAGTCTGCAACAGGCTGTTTCATCTAAAAAAGAATCTTCAGAATTCTTTTTTAGATGAAACAGCCTGTTGCAGACTTTTGAGGTAAGCGAAAATCTATATTTGCTCTAACTATATGTTATCGAGCACTCTTTGCGTTTCGTAGACCAAAAACCCACACTATATATATATATATATATATATATATATATATATATATATATATATATATATATATATATATACCCTTTTAATAAGTGCAGAGTACGTCATTTTCCGCTAGTGACGTCATTTTCAACCTTTTGCATTATACTGAAAATATACAGAAGCTAGAACAATAAAAGAAATTGAAAAGAATTCAAAATAAAATTTGAAAAGAAATTGACGTCAAAGGGTGAAAATTACGTATTCTATACTTATTAAAAGGGTCTATACCGAGAACCACGGGCGTTAGGGTGAAGGTTGTATACAGAATAATTAATGTATGGTGTGTGAAAATATGATACTTATTTCGAGTGTTGACAGGATATGTCATGAGTGAGCAAAGCGAACGAGTAAGATATCCTGTTCAACACGAGAAATAATTTCAAATTTCCAAACATTCATGTATTGCATGCTCTGTTTATTATATAAAAGTCCTATTTCCCCACAAAAATAGAGCGGTAAACTCTAATGCGTTTCATGATAATCGACACGTGCGATTATCAGGAATATTCACGCATGTGGCAATTTTCTTAACTTGTCAGTTGTCATTATAAGAATTGAAACTTAATTTCCTTAATGTACTAGGCAGTCAGATATAGTATATTCAGGGCATTCATTGTACTTAATTTATTATTGAGTCGGTTTTCTTTGTTCTTTCGAGGGCTTTATATCGCATAAAGCCCTTGAATACTAATTAGATACGAAATGAAGAAAAAAACTAGGAAAATCTTTGTCCAAGGTAGAAAAAAAACCCCAACTTTGTTGGAAAACCTCCTCAATCATAAATTAAGTCAGATAAATCCCTCGAACGTCGGGATTTATGCGATATAAAGCCCTCGGACGCTTCGCGTCCTCGGGTCTTTATATAGCATAAATCCCTCGTTCTCGGGATTTGTCTATTACTTAATTGGCTATATAGACAAACAAAAAAACGGGCCAAGTTGAAAGTAGAGTATATGTACCATAAAAAATAGTTTCACCATGTGTTTGAAGATCAAATTCAACAATTTATTAAATTTAACTCGAAATGTAAAGTAACACAATAATTAAACCCAAACATTTACATCGACTTATCTTAGACTTTAAGTTGTTTTTTATACAATATTAATTGCAAAAATCAATGCGCAAACTACACAACGTTTTATTCCCGGTCTGAAACTGAGTTTGAGTGCTGGGTTCACTTTCATAAGCATTTAAATGAGCCATTAACTGCTAGCTACAATAACATTTAACTAGACAAAAAAATATATTAATTTGTTAGTGCTGTCTTCACCGAAGTTTCTTTTATACTTAGACCGTGTGGAGTACAAAATGTCATGCCGGTAATGTCATTGCTTGGCCTTATGTTATAGCTTGACAAAAAATTATATATATATATATATATATATATATATATATATATATATATATATAAAGCATATAAAGCATGGAAAGCATATAAAGCATATAAAGCATATAAAGCATGGAAAGCATGGAAAGCATATAAAGCAGATAAAGCAGGTAAAGCATATAAAGCATATAAAGCATGTAAAGCATATAAAGCATATAAAGCATATAAAGCATATAAAGCATATAAAGCATATAAAGCATATAAAGCATATAAAGCATATAAAGCATATAAAGCATATAAAGCATATAAAGCAGGTAAAGCATATAAAGCATATAAAGCAGGTAAAGCATATAAAGCATATAAAGCATATAAAGCATATAAAGCATATAAAGCATATAAAGCATATAAAGCATATAAAGCATATAAAGCATATAAAGCATATAAAGCATATAAAGCAGGTAAAGCATATAAAGCATATAAAGCATATAAAGCATATAAAGCATATAAAGCATATAAAGCATGGAAAGCATATAAAGCATATAAAGCAGGTAAAGCATATAAAGCATATAAAGCATATAAAGCATATAAAGCAGGTAAAGCATATAAAGCATATAAAGCAGGTAAAGCATATAAAGCAGGTAAAGCATATAAAGCATATAAAGCATATAAAGCATATAAAGCATATAAAGCAGGTAAAGCAGGTAAAGCATATAAAGCATATAAAGCATATAAAGCAGGTAAAGCATATAAAGCATATAAAGCAGGTAAAGCATATAAAGCATGTAAAGCAGGTAAAGCATATAAAGCGTATAAAGCAGGTAAAGCATATAAAGCATATAAAGCATATAAAGCATGGAAAGCATATAAAGCATATAAAGCAATAAAGCAGGTAAAGCATATAAAGCAGGTAAAGCAGGTAAAGCATATAAAGCATATAAAGCAGGTAAAGCAGGTAAAGCATATAAAGCAGGTAAAGCATATAAAGCATATAAAGCATATAAAGCATATAAAGCATATAAAGCATATAAAGCATATAAAGCATGGAAAGCATATAAAGCATATAAAGCAGGTAAAGCAGGTAAAGCATATAAAGCATATAAAGCATATAAAGCAGGTAAAGCATATAAAGCATATAAAGCATATAAAGCATATAAAGCAGGTAAAGCATATAAAGCATATAAAGCATATAAAGCATATAAAGCATATAAAGCATATAAAGCAGGTAAAGCATATAAAGCATATAAAGCATATAAAGCAGGTAAAGCAGGTAAAGCAGGTAAAGCATATAAAGCATATAAAGCAGGTAAAGCAGGTAAAGCATATAAAGCATATAAAGCATATAAAGCAGGTAAAGCATATAAAGCATATAAAGCATATAAAGCATATAAAGCATATAAAGCATATAAAGCATATAAAGCAGGTAAAGCATATAAAGCATATAAAGCATATAAAGCAGGTAAAGCATATAAAGCATATAAAGCATATAAAGCATATAAAGCAGGTAAAGCATATAAAGCATATAAAGCAGGTAAAGCATATAAAGCAGGTAAAGCATATAAAGCATATAAAGCATATAAAGCAGGTAAAGCATATAAAGCAGGTAAAGCATATAAAGCATATAAAGCATATAAAGCATATAAAGCAGGTAAAGCATATAAAGCATGTAAAGCAGGTAAAGCATATAAAGCATATAAAGCAGGTAAAGCATATAAAGCATATAAAGCATATAAAGCAGGTAAAGCATATAAAGCATATAAAGCATATGAAGCAGGTAAAGCAGGTAAAGCAGGTAAAGCATATAAAGCAGGTAAAGCAGGTAAAGCAGGTAAAGCATATAAAGCATATAAAGCATATAAAGCATATAAAGCAGGTAAAGCATATGAAGCATATGAAGCAGGTAAAGCAGGTAAAGCATAAAAAGCAGGTAAAGCATAAAAAGCAGGTAAAGCATATAAAGCATATAAAGCATATAAAGCACGTAAAGCATATAAAGCATATAAAGCATATAAAGCATATAAAGCAGGTAAAGCATATAAAGCAGGTAAAGCATATAAAGCATATAAAGCATATAAAGCAGGTAAAGCATATAAAGCAGGTAAAGCATATAAAGCATATAAAGCATATAAAGCATATAAAGCAGGTAAAGCATATAAAGCATGTAAAGCAGGTAAAGCATATAAAGCATATAAAGCAGGTAAAGCATATAAAGCATATAAAGCATATAAAGCATATAAAGCATATAAAGCAGGTAAAGCATATGAATAATAATAATAATAATAATAATAATCATATAATTTATATAGCGCTTAATTTATATAACATATTCTAAAGCGCTTTACAATATTCCAATTAAATATTAAATAATAAAAAATGTTTAAGAATCTAATTACAATGTAATATAATGTATTATCTATTGTAAATTGTATATTTCTCTATTGTATAAAAAAGCAAAACAAAAAAAAAAAAACACAAAAAAACCCCCAAAGAAAACTATTTCTTGAATGCTAAAATAAATAAAAAGGTCTTTAGTCTGATCTTAAAAGAATCAACAGTATCACTGTTGCGAACAGAGAGCGGTAGATTGTTCCAGGTCTTTGGTCCTGCTACGGAGAGAGCACGGTCGCCGAAGGTTTTGCAGCGTGACCGAGGAACCACAAGAAAATTCTGATTTGATGAACGTAGTGCGTAGCGGCTCGAGCCCTTAATCTCAAATAGTTCAGTTAAATAGTCAGGTGCCATGCCTTTTGAAACTTTAAACATTAAGAGAGCTACTTTAAACAGGATACGAAAACGGACAGGAAGCCAATGAAGTTGTTCGAGTACTGGTGTAATGTAGGAGTAGCGAGGGACGAAGCAGGTGACACGAGCAGCAGCGTTGAGAACTCTTTGGAGACGATCCATCTGGTATTGCGGGATACCGTAAAGCAGTGAGTTACAATAGTCTAGATGTGAAGACACGAAAGCATGTATCAAGGTCTTCGTAGCGTCTTCAGTAAGGAATCTGCGGATTTGCCTAATTTTGTACAATCCGCGGAAGGCTTTGCTACACACTTTGCCGATGTGAGCATCCATAGTCATGGAGATGTCAAACCATGAGCCTAAGTTCCTCACAGAACTGACAGGCTTGATCGTCGAGGAGCCAACATTTATGCCGTCAATGTTGACTTTAGTAAGTTGTTGGCATATGAAGCAGGTAAAGCAGGTAAAGCATAAAAAGCAGGTAAAGCATAAAAAGCAGGTAAAGCATATAAAGCATATAAAGCATATAAAGCACGTAAAGCATATAAAGCATGTAAAGCAGGTAAAGCATATAAAGCATATAAAGCAGGTAAAGCATATAAAGCAGGTAAAGCATATAAAGCATATAAAGCATATAAAGCAGGTAAAGCATATAAAGCATGTAAAGCAGGTAAAGCATATAAAGCATATAAAGCAGGTAAAGCACATAAAGCATATAAAGCATATAAAGCATATAAAGCATATAAAGCATATAAAGCATATAAAGCATATAAAGCATATAAAGCATATAAAGCAGGTAAAGCATATAAAGCATATAAAGCAGGTAAAGCACATAAAGCATATAAAGCATATAAAGCATATAAAGCATATAAAGCATATAAAGCATGGAAAGCATATAAAGCATATAAAGCAGGTAAAGCATATAAAGCAGGTAAAGCATATAAAGCAGGTAAAGCAGGTAAAGCATATAAAGCATATAAAGCAGGTAAAGCAGGTAAAGCATATAAAGCAGGTAAAGCATATAAAGCATATAAAGCATATAAAGCATATAAAGCATGGAAAGCATATAAAGCATATAAAGCAGGTAAAGCATATAAAGCAGGTAAAGCAGGTAAAGCATATAAAGCATATAAAGCATATAAAGCAGGTAAAGCAGGTAAAGCAGGTAAAGCATATAAAGCAGGTAAAGCATATAAAGCATATAAAGCATATAAAGCATATAAAGCATATAAAGCATATAAAGCATATAAAGCATGGAAAGCATATAAAGCATATAAAGCAGGTAAAGCATATAAAGCATATAAAGCATATAAAGCAGGTAAAGCATATAAAGCATATAAAGCAGGTAAAGCATATAAAGCATGTAAAGCAGGTAAAGCATATAAAGCGTATAAAGCAGGTAAAGCATATAAAGCATATAAAGCATATAAAGCATATAAAGCAGGTAAAGCATATAAAGCATATGAAGCAGGTAAAGCAGGTAAAGCATAAAAAGCAGGTAAAGCATAAAAAGCAGGTAAAGCATATAAAGCATATAAAGCATATAAAGCATGTAAAGCATATAAACATGTAAAGCAGGTAAAGCATATAAAGCATATAAAGCAGGTAAAGCATATAAAGCAGGTAAAGCATATAAAGCATATAAAGCATATAAAGCAGGTAAAGCATATAAAGCAGGTAAAGCATATAAAGCATATAAAGCATATAAAGCAGGTAAAGCATATAAAGCATATAAAGCATGGAAAGCATATAAAGCATAGAAAGCATAGAAAGCATAGAAAGCATAGAAAGCATATAAAGCATATAAAGCAGGTAAAGCATATAAAGCATATGAAGCAGGTAAAGCAGGTAAAGCAGGTAAAGCAGGTAAAGCATATAAAACAGGTAAAGCAGGTAAAGCAGGTAAAGCATATAAAGCATATAAAGCATATAAAGCATATAAAGCATATAAAGCAGGTAAAGCAGGTAAAGCATATGAAGCAGGCAAAGCAGGTAAAGCATAAAAAGCAGGTAAAGCATATAAAGCATATAAAGCACGTAAAGCATATAAAGCATGGAAAGCATATAAAGCATATAAAGCAGGTAAAGCATATAAAGCATATGAAGCAGGTAAAGCAGGTAAAGCAGGTAAAGCATATGAAGCATATAAAGCAGGTAAAGCATATAAAGCATATAAAGCATATGAAGCAGGTAAAGCATATAAAGCATATAAAGCAGGTAAAGCAGGTAAAGCAGGTAAAGCAGGTAAAGCAGGTAAAGCATATAAAGCATATAAAGCATATAAAGCATATAAAGCATGTAAAGCATGTAAAGCATTTAAAGAATAAAGTATAAGTATGTAACAACTATAATGTCAGTAGCACTATATGTCATAATGTAAGTACCACTATATGTCATAAGCGTATACTATTAAATATATATATAACCACTATATGGACCCTAACATGAAGTACCTACCGGATAAAAGTAGCGTGCTGCGTAGGCAGTGTAGAAACAACAATGGACCTTTCCCCTTTTAGCAAAAACCGCAATGCATCATGGTAGAGTGGTAACGCTCATCTGCCAAGCAAAATGGCGGGAGAGGAGCGGGCGTTTTGTGTGGCAGAGGACTTTTGCTTTTTAAACGAATGTCATCAAATAAAATAGCAAAAAAACTTATCTTTACGGTTAAGGAGGTTTTTACTCGGACTCTAAACTAGATATAAGGCAATCGTGGCGGTTTTTGTTGGAAATAATGACTCGGGTTGACTGGACAAACAATGGCAGTTCGAAGATAAACATTCTAGAAGAAGCATCTTAATGTACAATTGTAGGTGAGTAGACTTGGCTATTTAATCTCATAAGAATCTTTTGTTATAGGACTAAGCGGCGACGCCTAGTTTACTTATATCTCAAATATTTTGTGCATCGGAATGCATTTTGAGGACTTTTTCGTCTCTGCAATCTCGAGCAAGTTTTCCTTAATTACCACCAGTCGTTCGATAAACATTTAAGTAAGAAAAAGCCCTTTAAATTTGTTTTGGCGCCAGTAAACCTGGTTTCCTTGTCAACGGCAAAGCTCAGGTCTTTTGCAAAAGCGTTAACTTGAACAGAAACTGTAATTTGGTATTCTTGCTTTTTTTTGTTTCTGAATTTCTTTGTAACCGTGGAAGAAGTTTCTTGACACAATTAATTGCTGTAGGTTTTAAATATAGGTTAGTTGTGTGTTTTTTAAATATAAACATTTAGCTAAAAAGTTGATTTTCCAAGCTGACAAGGCAGTTGGCACAATTTAAAATTATTATTGTTGTTTGATAATTGTTTATAAAGGCTTTTTATAAATTTGATAAAAAGATAATTAATTTAATTTGTATTATAGAATTGTAAATATAATTCAGTTTAACTATTAGCAAGATTTAGTTAGGTTAAAACTCAAATAATTGTGTACAAATTTATATAAATAGTTAGGATAGTTAGATATAATGTTAAATAAGTAAATAATTTAATATTAAATAAATAAACAGAAGCCAAACCACAAACAATGAATGAAGAAAACAACAAATTACTCCAGCTACAGGACACAAAGTCATGGACAAGAGATTTAAAGTCACTTCCACTATTTTCACATCATCTGCTGCAAAAACATTTTATAACTGAAACCCAAGCAGATGACAGTGCAACCGGTGCTTATGAACACAAGAAATTAGGTTTACTTACCAGCTTTTCAAAGATGCAGTAGGTATGTGAAACAAGTTCAAGTGAAACCAGAAGTAAAAATAGATGGTGACCAAGTACAGTATGTTATTCAAAAAGAACAGTCCATGCATCACTGAAGAGTAAAAGTTAGTTATCTATGTGCACTTAAATCAGTCAACAGGAGTGTTGTTTGTGCAAATTGTTTGTGCAAAAAGAATTGGAAAAAGTGGATGCAGCAAACATGTCAGTGATGTTGCTGCACTATTGTTTTAATTCTTGTTTATTATTACATTTGGCATTAACAGAAGTTCCTGATGATATCCAACCTGCACACAGCTTCTTTAACAATGGCATGTGCCAAGAAATTATGTAACATATGAAGCAATGCTTTTGAAGATTTAAGTTTGAGGCAGTCAGTTTCAGCTTTTGTTCCTCATACCATTTTTTACAATCAGATTGGCTCCTGATGTTCCTTTCAATTTCCAATGTTGTGTCATGTGTTGTACCTAAATTTTCTTCCACAAATCCCATGTTATTTTCATCTAATATACAGTATATGTTTGGTTACTAGTGTCTAGTAATTAAGTTACTAGCATTTGTTCCTGAATATGAGTGTCATGTAGATGGCAGGTTATATCCTGCAATTCTGTAGTTTCTCAAATGAAATAATTTTATATACTGTAGTCATTTGATACCAACAGTTTACGGAGGTAACTAGCTTTCCCTGCCTGTTCTAACCCATGAGTCAACTCCTCTGTTTTGGCATGGCTGCAATTCTCCTGCAAAATGTGGGGTAGGATTGTAGTTGACTGCATCTCTGTTTGGTAATTCATGTTTTCTTCCTTTGTCACCCTTTTCATAAGAGGCATTACCACATCTTAAATCCTCAAAAGTATTATTGCTTCATATGTTACATAATTTCTTGGCACATGCCATTGTTAAAGAAGCTGTTGCAGGTTGGATATCATCGGGAGCTTCTGTTAATGCCAAATGTAATAATAAACAAGAATTAAAACAATAGTGCAGCAACATCACTGACATGTTTGCTGCACCCACTTTTTCCAATTCTTTTTGCACAAACAATTTGCACAAACAGCACTCCTGTTGACTGATTTAAGTGCACATAGATAACTAACTTTTACTTTTCATTGATGCATGGACTGCTCTTTTTGAATAACATACTGTACTTGGTCACCATCTATTTTTACTTCTGGTTTCACTTGAACTTGTTTCACATACCTACTGCATCTTTGAAAAGCTGGTGAGTAAACCTAATTTCTTGTGTTCATAAGCACCGGTTGCACTGTCATCTGCTTGGGTTTCAGTTATAAAATGTTTTTGCAGCAGATGATGTGAAAATAGTGGAAGTGACTTTAAATCTCTTGTCCATGACTTTGTGTCCTGTAGCTGGAGTAATTTGTTGTTTTCTTCATTCATTGTTTGTGATTTGGTTTCTGTTTATTTATTTAATATTAATTTATTTACTTGTTTAACATTATATCTAACTATCCTAACTATTTATATAAATTTGTACACAATTATTATTTGAATTTTAACCTAACTAAATCTTGCTAATAGTTAAACTGAATTATTTACAATTCTATAATACAAATTAAATTAATTATCTTTTTATCAAATTTATAAAAAAGCCTTTATAAACAATTATCAAACAACACTAATAATTTTAAATTGTGCCAACTGCCTTGTCAGCTTGGAAAATCAACTTTTTAGCTAAATGTTTATATTTAAAAAACACACAACTAACCTATATTTAAAACCTACAGCAATTAATGGTGTCAAGAAGCTTCTTCCACGGTTACAAAGAAATTCAGAAACAAAATACAGCAAGAATACCAAATTACAGTTTCTGTTCAAGTTAACGCTTTTGCAAAAGACCTGAGCTTTGCCGTTGACAAGGAAACCGGGTTTACTGGCGCCAAAACAAATTTAAAGGTCTTTCTCTTACTTAAATGTTTATCGAACGACTGGTGGTAATTAAGGAAAACTTGCTCGAGATTGCAGAGACGAAAAAGTCCTCAAAATGCATTCCGATGCACAAAATATTTGAGATATAAGTAAGCTAGGCGTCGCCGCTTAGTCCTATAACAAAAGATTCTTATGAGATTAAATAGCCAAGTCTACTCACCTACAATTGTACATTAAGACGCTTCTTCTAGAATGTTTATCTTCGAACTGCCATTGTTTGTCCAGTCAACCCGAGTCATTATTTCCAACAAAAACCGCCACGATTGCCTTATTATCTAGTTTAGAGTCCGAGTAAAAACCTCCTTAACCGTAAAGATAAGTTTTTTTGCTATTTTATTTGATGACATTCGTTTAAAAAGCAAAAGTCCTCTGCCACACAAAACGCCCGCTCCTCTCCCGCCATTTTGCTTGGCAGATGAGCGTTACCACTCTACCATGATGCATTGCGGTTTTTGCTAAAAGGGGAAAGGTCCATTAAAATATAGTAAGTAAGAGATAAAGCCCAAGAACGAGGGCTGTATGCTATATACAACCCCGAGGACGCGAAGCGTCCGAGGGCTGTATATCGCATACAGCCCGACGTTCGAGGGATTTATCTGACTTAATTTATAATTGAGGAGGTTTTCCAACAAAGTTTTTTTTTCTACCTTGGACAAAGATTTTCCTAGTTTTTTTCTTCATTTCTTATCTAATTAGTATTCAAGGGCTGTATGCTATATACAGCCCGCGGTACATCAAAGAAAACCGACTCAATAATAAATTAACTCTTTCTTGTCCGAATTGGTCTTTAGTATTTTATTCTGGCTAACGCCAGACGATTTTATTCACCTCTGGGGAAGCCCCCGGACAGGAATGAGTTAAGGTTAGATATACTGCCGAAAGAGAGAACGCAGGAGTCTAACGTTTCGAGCGAAGGAAGGCCCTTCGTCAGAGAGAAACGTGGACTCTGACGAAGCGCCTTCGCTCGAAACGTTAGACTCCTGCGTTCTCTGTTTCGGCAGTATATCTAACCTTACTATATTTCGATTGTTATTTCAGGATAAAACTTGGTGTACCATTATTATAAAGTCTGCACGAAGTTATTTTTCGTATTTTGCAAATCACAACGTCAGTTTTCAAGTTACATTAAAGTTAATCGGTTCAGTTTCACTTTAATTTAATAAATAAACTCATTTTTAGGAATTTTTCTGAGAAAAATTTGGGGGGGGGGGGGGCAGCTGCCCCCCCGCCTGCTACGGCACTGCATAACGCCGAAAAGTTTGTGAAAAACTCGTTCACAGGATAATTTCTTACAATAACATGTTTTGTTTATATAGTGCATAACTGTATATAGAGATACATATGGAATATTATATAAATAGATGGTTTTAATGAAAAGGGAAGTAGAAAAAAGATTGCAAAAACAATCTTAGACACTTTTGATTCGATGAGTACAAACAGCTTGAACTCGAAAAGTTGGATATGAGAGATACTAGTGACTAAAACAGAGTATATGTAAAATTATATTAAGTTATCAAATGCAGAATTCTGAAAGTGTTTATTACTGTCGTGGCAATAGAAGCGTTCCTAAAATAATCGTGCAGTTGTATTCCTCACGTTGAACAATTCATTTGATGAAAATATTGCTAAACTTCCTGTTTTGAATTCTGTTTTGAATTTGATTGGTGTTTGGCAAATAATCCTTTTTCTTATTGGTTATTCAAAAACTAGGAACCAATCAAATTCAAAACAGGAAGTTTAGCAATAATAAACAGGAAGTTCATCAAATGAATTGATCAATTTGAACAAACGAATTGCACAATTATTTTAGGAACGCTTCTATTGCCACGACAGTAATTGGCAATTGCAATTAAGTTTTAAAAAAGAAGTCAAGCGTTTAAATCCCGCTGTGGTTTTGTTAATCTATCTTTTTCTTTGCCCTTTTTGATAAAAAAAAAGCCTAGGCCTATAGATAATCTAATGGTCTGTTCAGTGGTACGTTTGTACGTTTAGTACGTTTAGCAGACGTTTTCAAACGGGGCACTCTGAAACGTCAGTTTCTACAAAACTCCAGTGTCTTTTTCAGTCATGACAGCTCGCTTGAATCTAATTAAAATTAAAATAACTCCCAATGCTTGTTTTGTTGTTGCCGGCCTTAATTTCTATGGATATCATATTAATTAGATAACTTCCCTTCTCGTCTTTTGTTTTTCAAATTGAAGTACTTAGCTTAATTCCCTCAGAAGTAAATGAAAAATATCACATTTTACTCTTAAGAGCTCTGCTCGAAACGTCAGTGTTTCGCTTAAAACTAATCTCAGCACTGTACCACCTTTTCAACTTTGCTTTATCCAAAAACACTACATGCCTATATATACGCATGCAGCACTATACTTTTTCCACCTAACGGTATAATAAGTCGCTGTAGAGGCGAGCAAACTACCGTGTTTAGAGGGTGACGGTCTTAATCTGGCATCACTGGAGCTCAGGGTATAATTCTTCCCTTTGACTATTTACAGCTTTGCTAGCAAACTTAAGACGTTTGGAACAACATATAATTATTAGAGATACATTCGAAAAAGATCCAAAGTACACAACAAACCTTTATATTCACTTTTCTTCTTCAAGACTTTTGACTTTCGGTTTTGGTGCTTTAATTGTTTTCTTGTGCTTGGCAAGAGCCCCTTGCAACTTTAACTCCTCAGCAAAGTCTGAATGAGAATGACTCTATTAAAGAAACGCCTGCCTTTTTGTGTATCCCACATAATCGCAATAAATCCTTTGTCATGTTAAAATCTTATCGCTCTATTTGTTTTTTGTTTTATTTTATAATAACACACCTGTGGTAAAAAGTTTTTCTAATCGAAGTATGGAATGCATACTGTTTCCAAAACAAATTGCCAAAATTCATCTCAACGTCACATGTTGACAATTTTGCAAAGACCACAAGTATAGTGTCGAGTTGTCGACTCCGTTTATTTTCATACATATATATATATATATATATATACACATATATATATATATTTATATCACGATTGAGTCGGTTTTCTTTGATGTACCGCGGGATATATACAGGTTATATCCCGTGAATAAATAATTAGATAAAACTTGTGGATATAACTCGAAAAATCTTGCTCGAAACTCTTCGAAATTGACGAAACCTTGTTCGAAAACCTCCTCAATCGTGATATAAGTCGGTTATATACCTCGAACTTGGGATATAAGTCATATATTGACCCTCGGGACCTTCGGCCCCTCGGGTCAATATATGACTTATATCCCGCCATCTCGGTATATAACCTATACTTTATATATATATATATATATATATATATATATATATATATATATATATATATATATGCTGCGTATAGGCAGTGTTGAACTGAATGCAAATCGTAAGGTCTGAGTATACTGCCGAAAATATTGAACGTAGTTTCTAACATTTCGTGCGAAGACCCTTCGTCAGAGAGAGAAACGTTATTATGATTGGCAAGAATACAAGATTTAGATTAAGTTTTAAAAAAGAAGTCAAGCGTCAATCCTGATGATGTTTTGTTAATCTATCTTTTGTTTTGCCTTGTTAATCCTGTTTGATAAAAAAAGCCCCCACAGATCATTTACTGATTAATGGTCCGTTTGTTGGTATGTTTGTACCTTTAGTGTAAGGTACGTATAGCAAACGTTTTCAAACGGACGAAGGGCCTTCGCTCGAAACGTTAGAAACTACGTTCCATATTTTCGGCAGTACTCAAACCTTACTATATATAGCTTTCTCTTTTTTTGTTTTCGAAACTTATGTCAAATTTCCAATGGCCGGAACTGTTTGCGACAACATTTTTGAAATGACGTCACATAGATTTTACACGGGTTGTAAAATACATGAACGCAAATAACCCCTAATATCTAGTAATAATAATATCTGGTAATACATGAACGCAATAACCCCTCGCCCACTTTTGGAAACACTTGCGCTCTTTTTTATTGGGGGTCTGGAAATAACCACTCCTGTTGATCAAAATATAGTTTTAATTCTAGTAGAATATCTGAAATAAAAAAACTAAGAAAAAGGTAACGAGGAACAAAGAAAAATTTAAGGGTGATATTTCGTGAAAAATATTGAGATAAAGAAAATTGCACGTTTCTTCCAGGGTTTGAACTCACCATGTTACCGTGCAAGCCGACTATGTTAACCACCAGACTACCGAGGCAGGCGCAAATATTTTGCCAAAATATTAGGGTTATATTGTACACTTCTTTCTTTCCATGTTTAAAAAAACCACTACAGCATCTGAAAACATTTTTCAAACCCGACAGCCTGCCACGGCAAAATTCATTTATGACATTTCAAAGTGCTAAAATTGTTTTCACCTATACATGTTAATAAATATTTCAATAGCATTTGTACGTTTTACAGAAGAAAAATTGCTCCTTTTCCGATTTTTGTGCCAAATTATGGACAAGCTACGTTAGTCACAAGTGGTTTCAATAAGAAAACTATTTGAAAAAAGATATTAAGACGGCAGCCACAGATAAAAAATACAACAGAGAAGCAAACTAACATGCAATAGATAAGTTTAAAATACTTTAAGGACACACAAAAGAGAAAACAAAATTAACAGTGATAGGATATACATAAGGAAAGTGGGAAACTCGAACAGTTTTCCTACTAAATGTTCGTGATTACTGAGAGCGGCTGCTCAATATTTTTACCGTAAACTAAAACCGTTTCGCTGTAACAGTTTTGTATTATTCCCGAGGGCCGAAAATATCATGTTTGCCACAAACATGATATTACTTATAATAATTCAATTCTATTATATAAGAATTCTATAATTAGTTCGTGATATTTCAAAGGAAATAATAATTGTATAGTAGTTCTGTTGTAAATTCTAACACAATTCAGTCTATTTCATAAAATCCACTGTTTGAGTTACTTAAAAAAGCATTATTAGCTTATTAGGACTAAGGTTAAGGTTGGGATCAGGCTTAGAAGTTCAACTCCTTCCCGAATGAATCATGACTGGCGTAGACTTTAGTATTTTACTCTGACTAACACCAGACGATTTTACTTATCAAGGGAATAGCTTCCAGTCACCAAGGAGCCAATCGTATTTAAAATTCGTGATTTTCATATGGAAATTGAGTCTTAGCCAGGTGTTTCTAATATTTTACTGCCTCAGTGCTGAGTTTGGCGAATGTCTTTGTACTTCTTTTCACAACAACAATTAAAGACTAAAACGTCAACAAAATAACTGTGGTTTTGGTACCCTTTTGTTTTAAGACTTTTTTGGATCAAATTGACCTATCTTATTATATGTAAAATGATGGAGTTGTTAAAAAAAGCATTTCCTGGATAACATCATGCAAGATGTTTACGGTTGTGTGCATGTTAAGTGTTTTTCGACTTATTTTGTTAAGAAAAAATGAGTTTCCAAGCAAAACTCGAAAGCTCAACCTTCTGATCGCCGGTGAAACGTTCTATAATTAACAATTAGACAACGAGCCCGAGTTTTCTATGAGCGAATAGTCAACGAGGCGAAGTTTAATACATTTTTTAACTGCCAACAACAAACGTTCAACAGTCATTTCGGACATCTCCTTGGCCCGTACAGTAACTGATGGAAAAGTAAAGTTTTACATAATTTAGCATGGGTTTTCATATACAATATTGAAACCAGGGCGTTTATACAGGGGGCGGTGAAACGGCAATGGGCGCGCTGATCGATGTGTGATGCACAGGACTGGCAACAAGCCCCCTGTCACCATAGCGACGAACGCTAAGCCAGGGAAAGTCCAAAATATGGCGGGTAAAATACGCTTGATGTGGAAGTCTCTGAGTTGAGTTTAGAAGAGGACGTGGATGAAATTGCCGAGCCATACGATATATCAGTGGATTCAGCTGATATATTCTTTGGTGCTACTCCCAAAAATTCGGAGTCGTTGCTGAAACATGAACAAATATGTTGCTGAAAAATATGAACCGGCCGAACCGTACGTACCGTTGCTTTCACAAGAGAAATGACGCAAGAAGTCTTTGGAAATCTTTGTTTGTGCACGTTACCATTCGGCCATGTTCGATAGAAGACAACATCTTGCATTGAATTTTAGCTGGTAGGTCATCTTTCCAATTGAATATCAAGAAATAATCAACTCCAATTTGCATTTTCTCAATGAAACCTAACAAGAAGTCATCTTGGCTATCTGATGACAAAATTACAAGGTGTGGACGACAGTTTATCACATAATGCGCTCGGCATGCGTCCCATTGATTGGAGAGTAAAATTTGTTGACAGCTTACAGTTATTCTAATCTAATGCTTCAAAAACCCGATAAAGTTATTGATATAATTACTAAGAATCGTAACATGGCAAAACTATAAGTTTTGTTTACTTCTCTTGCAGCAGTTGAGGAACTAAACAGGCAAGAGTTAAACCATAAAAATACCTAACATCCGAACGCTATATCTCCAAATAATCAACTCCGATTTTTATGAAAATTTAAGATATAACCACACTATTATACTCTTCAACATACCTGAATTCCTAGGCGTGGACGACCTGTTAACATGCTCAAATCTTGTAATGAAATTTTCCCTCAATAGAAGTCATCAAAAAATCGGGTCATTATCCATAATAACTCCTTTATAGTACAACTTTTTACGCCAAACAAATATTCATACATTAAACGAATAAGTACTTCGTCGGTACATTGCAAAAGGTTCCTCCAAAATTACATAGTTAAAGAAAAAACAGCGAGAATATCACAGTGCCCAAAAATCCACTTTTGATCAACTTTTGCTCAGAAGCACGCTCGTGCCAGTCCTTTTGTGCATCACACATCGATCAGCTCGATGTGAGCGCGTTGCACCGCCCCGTATATAAGCGCCCTGATTGAAACAATATATATCCACTCATTTGAAAGAAACATTCAATTTAGCATATAGTTTATTACATCACGAAATCTTGTTAACAGGCTCAACAGCAAGCGTAATTTTGAAATGCGTTTTGTTTGCAGTTATTTCGCTTTAAACGAACACAGATAAACAATTTAACGATCTTACCATTAATAATTTCCATTCTAACCATTTTGTAGCTGTTTTTGTTTTCTGTAGAACGTATTGCTTCGCCTAAATGTCCAATTTCTTCTTTCATTTGCCCACTCCGTTATAATTTCGGCGCCATTGTTGCTTAACAGAACAACCGCTGGCTCTAATCATCATTGTTCGTGCTATACCACGCATTTTGACATTGGTCAATTTTTTTAAAAGAATGACTTTCATTGGTTTATCCATTAGTCACCGAAGTCGAGGTGACTAATTGTTTTAGTATAATTTCAGACGTTGATAAAAAACCAAGAACGTTGAAAAAAACCCTTTTAAACAACTGCCTTCGTTTTAACGGTGGTGATTCTGTTTATTCACAGTCGATGTTAGCAAGCCACAGTCTTTGTCAGCAAATAATTTCAAAAAAAGGGTAAACAACATCCTACTTTGGAATTGAACTTGTACATACATTCAAATATTTGATAAAAAGACTTTTATTCTGGTGTTTTAGATCCTGTGTTACGGCTTTTTGCACTTAATTCATGTTCAATATGTTCTTCACTCATGACGAAGTTTTCGAAAACATCGCTACGACCAAAACCTCGCCAAAACGTTGACTATATTCTCGACAGTTTACCACATTTTCACTTTGCTCTATCTAAAACACTGCCCACGCAGCACTGTACTTTTTTATGACATATACATACTATTAACCGGGTCGCGGATGTGATATATAAAATGTGATATATATTAAACTTCCTTATATCTCATTTGAAGGACTCCGTATATACCTTATAAAGTGCCATGCATATTATAGGGCCATTTCCTATAACCCTCCTAAGTCAAGTAGGGCGGCCTTCTTGAGAACTGTTTACACGGGAACCTTTTAGTCTTCCTATGTAAAACACCCAGCTGTCTTGAGTATCATTTACATATAAAGCGTCTGTTCTTCCCCTCCCACGAAGGCCAGCCCTACATGGTAAACTTCCAGCTCTCCTACACAAGATAGATTGTAGCCTAGTCAGTAGAGAGATTTTGCCTGGGAAGGTTGCAAAGGACCAACAACTCTACTCACATAAGCTCCAAGCTATAAGGCAAGCTTGAACAGGAGGCCAGGTGTATTCACTTATTACTAACCGGCCCTATCTAAGACAATCGTGGACTTCACTTTCGTCTTAGTCGTCTGAATCTTTGGCTACCGTACTTAGCTTCTATCACGAAAGTGGTTCTTTGTTTGCGGATCAACAGCTTATAGTTACCCCAGTTACTGTGAACCTTTGCAGCTTCAAACCCTGTATTACCATCTATGGTAAACTTCCTTCCAGAGAAACTGACGGAATACCCCCCCCCCCCCCGATGCTCGACTTTATGTAGAAATGAGTGTAAATGTCTTCGACATGCATGAGTTTTTCTTAAGAACTTCATTGGGGCCACTTACAAAATGAATAAACTAAATACAAAAGCATTAACTTGTCAAATAGCAAATAAACTAATGGTCATAATGATAAGACACAAATCAAATAGATCAAGGGGAGGGGGGGGGGGGGGGGCGGGAGGGGCTGGGAAAAAATAAAAAATTTACCCCTGTGGTTGTATGTTAGATTTTAGGTTTAATAACTTTATTGCCTATACTGGTGGTCAAACAGGGCGAAATGCCTCAATTGAACATGACTACCATGATGTATGTAGGTGTTCATTTTACAGGTATAGTAGCATAGAATTTTCTTTCTAAATTGAAACACACAAAACGAATTTAAGATTACCATAAATCTAATTTATGTCTCGGCAGCAATAATGTACCGGAATATGTGTATAATTAGTGTAAATAAAAAAAAAGAAAAAGAAGGTAGGGTAATATTCTTTGGGGGTATTTACATGAGGTCGGCCTTGAAACTATATAGGTTTGGTTTCGCGGTTACTTCAAGATTTGTGTCAATTGTCTTACAGCTCGTGACCGCTGGGGCATCATTATTTTATGTAGATTTGACACCAATCTCATTTAAAACAACGTATTGAATTAAGTGCTTCAGTTCGGTCTAGACTCTACAGTGTGTATCAAAAAAACCTGAACCCTTAGAAAACAACCTAGTTGTTTTCCTATGGTAGTTTGAAAGCCCTTCGCCCTTCGCTGAACCCACAGATGCGTAAAACACATGGTCTTATACACCTGGGAAATTAAGATAACGTGAAGTGTATGCAAGGTGAAAGTATTTAAAAGCTTTTTCCCTTCGTTTAACTTATTGTGCTGATTAATTTATAACGCACCGCTTATAGGGCTTTCAAATTACGACAATAGGTTGTTTTTTAAGGGTTCAGTTTTTTTGGATACACACTGTAGAGCTAAACTGAATGTCAGGCTGGACTCATGCATGAAATCGATCTACAGCGAAAACACACTGATCTATCTACACTATAACCGACCTAAAGTCAGTCCGGTCTGAGTCCAACCTAAAGTCAGTCCGGCCTGAGTCCAACCTAAAGTCAGTCCGGTCTCATGTAAACACCCCTTATTCCAGGGCTGAAGCTAAATATCATAATTAGGGGGGGGGGGGTGTGGTGGGGTGGGGTGTGGGGTGGGGGTGTGCCAACCCAAAATTTCCTAATGCATTTTTTCCGAATCTTGCAATAATAATCACAAAACTCCTCCAACTGTCAAGACGACAGGGGCATAACCAAACCATAGCCATGTTTTACCACAGTTACGGTAGTAACGGTACTACATTTTATCCATATATATATATACTCAAACTATTAAACAAAAGGTAAGAAAATATGACCAATTACTTCCAGTAGATTTGTATATAAGACATAGTAGGGTATATCATCGAACTGCTACTTATAGCGCAAAATGTGGACAAACAAACCAAAATTAAGTTGATGCCAGTATCTATTGTTCAGACTGTAAGAATTATGGGTAAAAGCGGACAAACTTAAAAAGTTATGTCATCACGACGGAGCACTATTACAACGTTCGTCACACGATGTCATGTTAAAGGTATAAAAACTTGCCACGCTATTGCTATGGCTAGTACTAGTGGCGGCGGACTGAGATATTTTATATTGGAGGGGCTCATTCGTCAATAGGACGATAAAGAATGCATTTTGCCGTCACCCCAGAAAATTTTAGGCCATTTTTAGCCCCATCTTAAGCCATAGTGGAAAGTAGGTCTTTTCTTCCGCAGGAGGTTTCCGCAATTCAACCGCTGGAGGCTTCCGCAAAACCTCCGACCACTTCGGAGGCGTCCGCAGTCTCACGTCGAGCCCCAGAAGACTTGGACCGTTTGGGCAAAAGCCGGTAGAATGGGTAGCTTAAGTAAGGCCGATTTTCACTATACATAGCTTTTTAGTTGATTAGTTCCACTCAAAACCTCATATAAACGACAAAGGCACAAAACCAAAGGAATTTTTCAATTCAGATGATTAAGTTAAAACAGTTTGTCACACCTCTTATATATTACTATTAGAGGAAAGTTACAGCGAACTAAACACCTGAATCTGATGTACTGTTAGTAGTTACCCTCAGTCTCTCGTCATCATGTGTTATAGATAACTTGTAACATCAGACAAAACAACACAAGTAAGCTAAATTTACAGTCATACAGACAATCATAAAACATTAAAAGCACACTCGTCATTTAGCAGAAGCGTTCATACTTAAATAGTTTTATGCAAAAATTCTATAACCAGCTTCAGCAGTTCAGCTGACTTCAGACGACTAAACCTAAAATCTTTGTTTCGTGTTAGTCATCTAATCATTACAAATAAATAAAGACATACCTGGTTCTGAAATATTTTGAGGAATTTCAGCCATTTCTGTTTGAGTTTTGACCTATGGTTTGACACATACCGCGAAGGGGCCGAAGGGCGCGAAATTACGATAAATGATGCCAGTATCTATTGTTCAGACTGTAAGAATTATGGGTAACATGGACAAACTTAAAAAGTTATGTCATCACGGGAGCACTATTACAACGTTCGTCACACGATGTCATGTTAAAAGGTATAAAAACTTGCCACGCTATTTTTTTTATGGCTAGTACCAGTGGCGGCGGACTGAGATATTTTATATTGGAGGGGCTCATTCGTCAAGAGGACGATAAAGAATGCATTTTGCCGTCGATGCTTCCGCAGGATATCTCTCGCTAAAGTGTCCGATTTTCCACTATGGATCTTAAGCCGGTTTTCCACTAGGCGATTTTTTTCGTGCGAAGCGACTTTCTTTTGTTCGAATTCAATAGATTATTGATTAGTTCCAGCTCAGAGCTCATGAGACAAAAGAAAAAGTCGCTTCGCGCGAAAAAAGTTTAGGAGAGATAATGGGGATAGCGGCTTCTTGTTAGAATTACTTGGGGGTATAGCCCCCTAGCCCCCTGTTCCGCCGCCCTTGACGAGGGAGTGTTTACATAAAGCCGGCATGAATTTTGAATTTCGGTTTGTGTTTACATGACGCCGGCACAACGGCATTGAGATTATATAGACTTATTAGTTTCCCCGTTACTTCAAGACTTACATCAATTGTCTTCCAGCTTGTGAGACACTAATCTCATTTATTAACACAACGTCACAACGTATTGATTTTGACGACCTGATATTGGGCCGGCGTGAACTGAATCTCAGGCCGGACTAAAACTGTTCTCTTGACTTATAATATGATCAAGTTGGTTTTCTTTGATGTAACCTTATATAAACCTCGCAATAACAATAGAATCTCGTCACAAGTTCTTTTCTTATTGAATTATTTAGTAAACCTCTTTGATCATGTTATAAATAACTTAATAAACTACGTATGGGTTATATACCGAGAACGCGTAATATACGCGTTATATACTGGATATAAGTCATATATTGACCCGAGGGGCCGAAGGTCCCGAGGGTCAATATATGACTTATATCCCAAGTTCGAGGTATATAACCGATTTATATCACGATTGAGGAGGTTTTCGAACAAGGTTTCGTCAATTTCGAAGAGTTTCGATCAAGATTTTTCGAGTTTTGTCGACAAGTTTTATCCAATTATTTATGCACAGGATATAACCTGTATACACACCGCGGTACATCAAAGAAAACCGACTCAATCGTGATATAAGGGCGAGGTTCTAAACCTATACTTAAAAAGTGTAAAAACTGCAGGAGCGCCGCACCCCCCCCCCCCCCCCACAATTCTCCTCCCCCCTCGCTACGACCCCGTTAACATAGTGTATTAAGACAGATAAGGTGGCCAAAGTGGCAAAAATTTCAAGAGAGTGTAAGAAACATTTTTCCAATTCATCAAAAATTCCTATGTACATAATTTAATCGGGTAAAATACCAAACATGAGTTTATAATAATAAGTTGTACGTATACAGGGTGTCCCCCTAAAAATGCCCCCCCCCCCGTCCGAAAGCCCATCGCTCCTTCTTTGTTGTCTGAAATTTTCAGAGCTAAATAGTTATCTACTCGCTTCCTGGAGTCATTTAAAGAGGCAACATCAAAATTTGAACTTGTCCAAATTATGCAAATTATCTGCTACCTACAGACTTGGAAAAATATAGGGTGTCCCAAACGAATGTCGCCCATCCCGTTTTTGACCACAGCTTTGTTTGAGTGCGGAATACAAGTTTGAATACATATGCTTGTGAAAACTGACCACAGGGGAATAAAGTTTGATTCCAAATGAAGCAATGCGGCATCATCAAGTCATGTGGGGTTCCTTGGGGTAATAACAATGCTCATGAGAGTTACATGCACATGTTTGCCATGTAGGAAGTGCACTTTACTTCATCCGTCTTAAGATGGTTGGACGATAATTCACTCTCGAGGAAAGAGTATTCATGGTACTTTCCTATCATGAAACAAGAAGCCCAACAAGGACAAGGGAAGCCTTTAGGAAAAGATTTCCAAATCTTGACGTAGCATACATATTTTGGACAAGTTCAAATTTTGATATTGCCTCTTTAAATGACGACAGGAAGCGAGTAGATAACTACTTAGCTCAGAAAATTTCAGACAACAAAGAAGGAGGGATGGACTTTCGGCGTGATATAAAAATTTACTTCTTGTACCTTAATTAAAGAAGGTGCACCTCATAAATGGATGGGGGGCTTTTTTGGGGGACAAATTAGGGCGTCCAACCGGTCATTATTAGAAGGTTGCAGGTTCAAACCCTGTCTGGGGCTCAGAAATCTTTTCTGAGTAATTGAGCTTGACGAACGCCACCAAATATGTATATGTCTGTTAAGGTTTTATAATGTACCTAAACTTCCTCTGGTATTTCCATGCACTATTATCTCTCAAACTTATTAATAATTCATGAATTATCGTAGCCAATCCATGAACGTATACCACAACATCACATGCATGAGTCTTGATACCAAATGAAAACCTGAAGGAAAATTCCTAGTGAACTCGATCACATTTCTTAATCTGTCTAATGAAATCAATGAAGAAAACCGCAAATCGCGATGCGAATACTCGTTTAAGAAGTACGTTCAAACACTCGTTTACCGTGTTTCATCAGGGGACTCGAACACTCGAAAACAATAAAAACTCCGGGCTACGCCTCGATTTTCATTTGTTTACTCGTGTTTGGAACCCCTGATGAAACACTCAAACTCGTGTTTGATCTATTACATACAGAACTCGATAAAATCCCTCGGCACAACCTCCGTATTGCTCAATGCCATTGAGTAGTGCATGGTAGTGGCATGGTTTGATGGATTCTATAGCCTTAATTTTGCATTTTCACAACTTGTCCCAATTTGGTCTTAAAATGGAGCGGTCTATTGTTACACCTACAAAAAGTTCTTTCACTAAAATATCCTCAATGACCTCAAAAGCTCAAAGTCTAAGAACATGTAGTTTAATTAATCGAGTAAAACGCCAAATCATTACTTAGTATACACAAAGTTGAAAATGTCTGTCTTCGAAATTTCTTAAATGCTACAAAACTGGGAAACTGCTATGGTTGATTTGACAACCGTCAGAGCGCGTCCGGTCTAACCGAAACCCCTGACCCCTGTAGGTTCATTACCATTAATCAAAGAACAACTTAAGCACAACAGATTTTAAAACGGACGACTTCTCTCTATGTTTTCTTTCATAAATTCCATTTTAACAAAGAAAAACCCAGTTCATGGCACTCTCCGGGGGACCAGGGTACTCTCGTATATAGGGTATTCAATGTAAATTGTCTATTTCGGTCTGGAATAGGGTGCGTATTTTGGTCTGAGATGGGTATAGATGGCGATCACGCTCCCACCGATCCATAAAGGGTATTGAATTTTGAGCTTAGGCCTGGGATAAGGTAAGGAAAATCAACCTTTTTAGGTCTGGAATAGGGTCAGGATTCTGAGGTCACGGTGGCACACCTCTACCCCAAAATTGTCGGAGTACCCCCACTCAATTTCCCCTGTTAATTATAAAACTCCTTGTGACCTCGGTGAGACTGGACGCGCTATAACTGCATGTAATTGCCAAAAAAAGAAAGACAAAAACACAAAAAAACCCTAAAATGTAAAGCTACTACAAGTTTTCCTACAAACTTTGTGTGTGTGTGTGTGTGGATAGAAATTAAAATTTAAAGGCCTCGTGAAACACTTTGTGCATAAATTCAAACTACAGAACTGTCATTCACAACCTTAATGCCCACTCGAAGATCGATTACATTATTACATGGCAAACGAAATACAATTAAATATCCTCACCGCATGCATGTATCAACTGTACATCTGAGTAAGATTATCATAGTTCAACAAACCTTATATATACTGCAAAAAAGTTTATTTGTCCTTATATTCTTCGATGCTTGCGGCAAGAACCTCTGCATACACCCTCTTCAAGGGAACTGAATGATTCAATCAGTAACGCCGACTTTTTATGACTTTGTGGACATAATTACGTTAATTGAAACACCTTCTTTGTCATGCTAAAATGGTTTCCTTGATTGGCGTTTGGCGTTTTGGCATTTAATTTTCTTTGATTTCGCCAATCTGGTAAAATATTTACAACTCAACCGACACGAGAAAGCTGTATAAACCACTGCGTGGAAACAGATTGTCAAAGACCGGTATTCTTCTTCGGAAATTAAAAACTTTGCACAAATCTCATTAACTATCATTGATTAAAGTACTGTGATTATATATTGTCTGTTTTTTGTCCTGTGAGACCGAAAGCCTTTGCATAAATTAAGTCCGAGTAAAGATTAATGATAATAAAGCGGCTTCTCAAACCAATACACATTTGTCATAATTGTAGAATTATATCTCTTCAGCTTGCGAGATAATTGTTTTCATAATGATTAATAATTTAGAAGCTTAAACCTTAAGGGGCCTCTTTATAATTAAGTCGATCCAACTTAGATCGATCTTATCGATCAATGCAAGTTCGCTTTAAGCCGAAACCGTTTACATTCACACACTGACTTGTCAGTTATGCACTCGTTTAGATTGACCTCAGACTCGTTTAGATCGCTCTCAGGTCGCTCTAACTCTGCGCTAGTGCGACGTCCTAAAAGTTGCATTATTTGGTTTGAATAGAATAGAATAGAATAGAATAGAATAGAATGGAATAGAATAGAATAGAATAGAATAGAATAGAATAGAATAGAATAGAAGAGAAGAGAAGAGAAGAGAGAGAAGAAGAGAAGAGAAGAAGAGAAGAGAAGAAGAAGAAGAAGAGAAGAGAAGAGAAGAAGAAGAAGAAGAGAGAAGAAGAAGAAGAGAAGAGAAGAGAAGAGAAGAGAAGAAGAGAAGAGAGAGAAAGAAGAAGAAGAAGAGAAGAGAAGAGAAGAGAACGGAACGGAACGGAACGGAACGGAACGGAACGGAACGGAACGGAACGGAACGGAACGGAACGGAGCGGAGCGGAATGGAATGGGATGGAATGGAATGGAATGGAATGGAATGGAATGGGATAGAATGGAATAGAATAGAATAGAATAGAATAAAACTTTATTTCACGAGGAAAAAGACGTATTAACCAAAAATTAAGGTTATCTAACATACGGCCTTCAAAATACAACAATAATTTCAAAATGATATACTAAACAGAATACACTATATATACATACAAGGGAGAAAATAACGTTAAGTATATAGACTATAGTTAAGTAGAAATACATTTACAATTCAATAGAAATTTACAGTTTAAGCAAAACAAATCTTCTAGATGGTGAATACAAACAAGTAAGTTTATCAAGAAAGTAATAACGCAGTTTGTTTCAGTAGTGGTAGTTATTCTTAATATTGTAGGAGCATCGGTGCTAGTACTTGCTAATGACATGGCGAGTTGCTTATATTTATTGTCTAATGAGTTAAAAAGAATTGAAGCAATGTAGAGAAATGTGCGCTTACCAAAATCAGTAGTACGTGGGTAAGGCAGCTTAAGATCATATAAACAGGTTCTAGTACGAGTATGTTGTTTATTGGCAGATAAAAAATTAAACATAAGTTTAAAGGAAGGTGGAGCATCAGCGTTAAGTAATATATTGAATAGTAAAAGAAGCTTCCTTAACTTAATTAGATCAAAAACTGGAACCCATTTTAGCTTGGAGAAAAGAAGAACAGAAAAAGCGGAATAATCGACTTCTAAAATAATACGAGCTGCACGCTTTTGAAGACGAAGAATTCGGAGCAGAAGTGATTTAGAACAATTACCCCAGGTAACAGAGCAGTAAATAATATTAGCATGGATGCAAGAGTTCTAAAAACGAAGAGCACATTCTTGAGTTAGAACAGGTTTAATCCTACGCAGCGATGCTAGCCTACTATTGACAAGAGAACATAAGCTGTAAATTGGACAAAGACGCGATGGTTTCGACATAATAAATTTTAGTAATACGAACTTCAAAACAGCCAACAAATTTAAAATCTTGATAAAACTAAATAAAAAGTACAACAATATATAATTGTCCTTTCTACATTTTTACTTGTTCTCGAAAATTCGACAAAACGAATTTAATATATATACTCTTTGAGTTTCGACACTGTTAAGAATCTTGATAAAAGCGGCTAACTAACTTCCGGAACAACTAACGGACCGGTCATTATTTATGGCCAGGGTGGGTGCCGAAAAGAAAATGGTGGGGTAACTGGAAAAATGAGCACATCTGAGGCGGGGTAAAAGAAATTTAATAGAGGAAAAGGTGGGGTAAAAAAAATTTAACATAATATTTTTATATAGGTGTATATTTATTGACGTACAGCATAATTAACCCAAAATAAAGGGACATGTGATTTTGTGTAACAAAATAGGTGTAGAGGTGGGGCAAAACTTTTTTTCTGTTTTACAGGGGTGGGGTAAAATCATTTTTTGTTTTTAAAATGGTGGAGTTAAACAACTTTGTAGTTTTTGTCTACCGACTTTTGCATATGGCCATAGCCAAACCTAGAATTCCCCATTTTCCAATTGTGCCCAGTTTCGTTTATCCCGTGACCCATTTGTTATGTCCCCTTCGCTTAAAAATCAAGGGCTATTAACCAAAGAATAGGCAGAATGTGATGAAGAAGAAGACGGCGCCATTTTAAATCATTTTAAATTTGGCGGACCTACAAGCCTCGATTTCACGCTATCAAAAACAATCCTACCCAGTACTCCGGCCGGGCAGCATTTGCATTTTGTATATTGTAATGTCCAGGGGTGATGTCCAAGCTCAAAGGTCCAAGCCATTTTGAGTCTAAATCTGGCCATTATAAATTATTAAAATTCGGTATTTAGGCCTTAATTTGTTTTGGCCGCCATATTGGCTGATCAAAGTGTTCAACCAACATGGTGCCCATGTCAGTCAAGCGAATGTTCCCTATAGTAAGTAGTATATAATGGATCGTTTTCATTCACGTGATCGGTGGCCCCGTTGGGGTGGTGAAACAATACGAAATATTTGAATAAGAATATATGACCGCCGTGACGTCAGATGAAAACCAGGGCGTCTGAAGATAGGGCGGGGAAACGAGCCGTGTGCCCTGAAGTATGTGATGCGCGGGACCCCCGAAATATTTGAAAATATTGCACGAGATTAGTTATTCGCCCCATTCCTCGCGCGTCTTTAGAATGTCTGCCAAATTTATTTTTTTCTTTCGCGACGTGTTTGTTCGCATGCAGCAAAAAAAGCTCAAGTAACAATATTTATTCCAAATATAGATCTATTAATGGAGTAACCGTCCTTGGATTTGCTCATTCTCGTACCCAGACCCTCGCGCTCCCCGCTGGCGAAGGCTCTGGGAAACTCTGGATCTCTGCGTCGGATTCCCGACGCAGTGACGTCAGGCTCATTCCAAACATTCCAAATTCTCGTGCCCGACTCGTGGTATAAACGGCTTGTCGTTTCCCCTCCTTTCAACAAATCTCGTGTATAAATGTCGTGTAAATCGTATCGTATCCATCATGAATCGCGAAGTAAACGAAGCTATGCGTTTGGAAAGAACGGGAAATCTAGTTTAGTGCTAGAGAAAGGACAGAAAGATGCCATAACAGCCATCGTTCGACGTACGTGGAGTCGAGGACATCACAGCTGTATTGCCAAGCGGATTTGGCAAATTCAATATTTATCAATTTCTTCCCCTGGTGTTTGACTAGTCTACAATCTAAAACGAGGAACATCAGCCCACTCTGGGAAGAAAGTGTTTTGGTCAACTCAGTTTTAAACGTACTCATCGAAGACCAACTGGCGAAACGAAGAATATGGGATTGAAGGCTTAGGCTGTTGATTTGAGAGACGATCGCAACATGATAAATATTAGTTTATAGTATTATATATTCGAATTTAAATGTGGTGTATTACTGTTATTTGATTTGTCAAATTATATCAAACGTACGTTTATGGCAAACAGAGTGTAGATTGTGAAATTCTTATTTTGTTGAATTTGTTTGAATTCTTTTCATTGTTTCGTAAAGCCAATCAGAACGCTCATATTTCCAGAGATTCCCAGAGCCACTTCACGCATCAGCGCGTGGGTCTGGGTACGAGAATGGGATTTGCTAAGTTCTGGTGCCACGGCAAGTTATTAAATATTTTACAAAACGGGTGCGAGTTGGAACTGCGGAGGTCGCCATGAACGAAACGAAAGCTTGCTGGAAGGGAATTCACATTTCCTCTTTATATTTTGGTTTATGGTGAAGGATGATCATACGGTAAAAAGAACATGTATTCTTGTGTCGATTAACAATATAAAAGTGACCACAAGACGCTTAACTACCTTTCAAATACGTAAATTTTCAAAACATTCGAGCCAGGAAAATTTCTCAACTGTAACCAAATTTTTAGGCTGCAATCAACACACTATTGCTAAAAACGCTCAAACAATTACGCGATGAAATTTGAGAGGAATAAAGTTTAATGCCTTCCGGACATGTTTGTAAAAAAGCTAAGTTCTGGCTCGTTTTTGAGTTGTGAAAGAATTAAAATGTTCTACGCGTGGAGCAAAATTAGACAAGGAAGCCAAAAATGGCTTCGGCTTCAACATTGAAAATTTTAGTCGTTTTATACTTAAGAATGCCTTCCACCATGTTATATGCACAGTAAAACGTATGGATAACAAAACAAAAAACTTACACCAACAATCGAGTCAATGGTCGCAGCATTATAAGAGATTTAATCAACGTCCTTGAATTTCACATGGATTTTTTGTTTTGATCAAAATTTGCAGTTGGCCGCGCTCGCCCCATGCCTAAAGTGCATCACACATGTTTCAGTACGTGAGATTGGCGTTTCGCCGCCCTATCTTATAGATGCCCTGATGAAAACCAAGAATACAATCCTGTAGAACCGCCGAACGCCCCATCGGTCCCAATTTTTGGCTCTAGCTATATTTTTGCCGATTCTATGCAAATCATGACGTTATTTGTACTTTACTCTCTTTGTATTCCAGATCCGTATGTCATTGTTAAACTTATGTTAAATCTTAAAACTGTCCAAACTAAGAAGACAACGAGTAAGCGACGTACAACTTCCCCTTGTTGGAACGAACTTCTTGTGTTCGAGATTGACGAGAAGATTCCAATTTCCGAGTATAGTTTTTGTTTCAAAGTGAAGAGTCATAATAATTTGTCGGAAGATCCAACGCTTGGCGAAGTTGAAATTGGTTACCACGCCGATGGTTTGGGAAGGGAACATTGGAAAGATATGACCGTTAAGAAGAACCAAGATCGAGCTATATGTCACAAAATAAAATAATGCCGCACTCCGGCATTCAGCTTTTATATATACTGTATTTATATTTAAATGAAGACAACATTTTTTTTAAAGAAAGCCAATTCCTTTCTTTTCCTTCCTTATTAATCTTCCACCTACCTACCTACCTACCTACCTACCTACCTACCTACCTACCTACCTACCTACCTACCTACCTACCTACCTACCTACCTACCTACCTACCTACCTACCTACCTACCTACCTACCTACCTTCCTTCCTTCCTTCCTTCCTTCCTTCCTACCTTCCTTCCTTCCTTCCTTCCTTCCTTCCTTCCTTCCTTCCTTCCTTCCTTCCTTCCTTCCTTCCTTCCTTTCCTTCCTTTCCTTCCTTTCCTTCCTCCTTTCCTTCCTCCTTCCCTTTCTTCCTTCCTTTTCCTTTCTTTCTTTTTTCATCCCCCCTTTCTTCCTCTTGCTTCCATCCCTCCTTCTTCCTTCCTATTCTTTTGCCTTGATCTCAATCCTTTTACAAACATAAACTAGTGGAAAACAAACATTAAGTTCTAAGAAATAAACAAAATTGACACAAATTTAATGTAATTAAACGTTTAATACCAGTTTTATAAGTATAACCACACACAGATGAGTAATCTAACAAACGTTAGACAAAAGTTATCCCAGTTTTATGCAAATGACATTACAACAGTTTTACAAATACATATGCAAAGAAATTTAAAAAGAAGCAAAGCTTTTGTGTGCGTGCTTGTCCATGGGTAAAACCAGGTCGTGGGTGAAACATATTAAGATTAGAGTGTGTAACTCCAAGTAATGTCGGCTGGTTGAGTCGAGTATCGAGCATTTTTGACGAACAAAACAAAAGTATAACCACTGGTTGGCTCAACAGGACCTGTGTAAAATGAAAGCAGGAGAAATCAGGTAACCATGTATTTATTAGAGAGTTTAACTCCTTGCCTATAAAATGGTTCGTTTTCGAACTATGCCGACTTTAGTATTTTACTGTATCTAACCGCGAAGCTTAAACTTTATATTATTATTTTTTATTATATGTTATGGCTGGGGCTGGGGTTCATTTCCCTGTTCGTACGCATAACGATGCACGCTCACGCTGATTGGATCCCAAACTGTCGGTTGGGATACTACGATGTTGACCGACCGGTCAATACGCTTTTAATTCTCGGAAATATAAATAAAAGATAATTATAATTAAGCACGTTTATTCAAACATTCCGAACAATTAAATGTGCTGGAACATTACGTTATACTGCTGGTTTTCCGTTAAAATTGTTTATCTAAAAACGCGACTGAAATGAATGCCGAACTGGTGTAAACAAGAAGCGACACGAAAAAGCTAACAGGTGAGGTAAACAGCAAACTGTGAAGACGAATACAACATTCAAAACTTGAAAATAAAATTGAATCAATAGGCATATAATAAATTCCTTATTAACCTCGTTTGCTCGGTCTGTACGGGAAAGTATTTGCCACTGTCATCGGTTTTATTGCACAAACCTCGCTCCTTCGTCGCTTAGGGGGCCTTTACACGAGCCTGGGTTGAGAGCCAACCCGGGTCAACCCGTCTAGGAATAAACCCCTGTTAGCGTTTACACGATAGCCGGATCAACGTCTTGCCGGGTGATCCTTTTCAAGACCTGAGTCGATCCGGGTTGGAGAGGTGCGACGGTGCAGAACTTTGGTCAATACCTTCATGTAAATACGGGTTGACTTGACCAGGGCTTGTGTAAAGTGTTGGCAATATGATAATTTGTGTTGGGAAAAGCTGACCCGGGTGGGGAAAAAAGCAGCCAACCCGGGTTCATGTGAACACGAAAAAAAGAATAACCGGTCTGGCTCGTGTAAAGGCCCCTAAAGCCGGTTTTCCACTAGGCGACTTTTTTCGCGCGAAGTGACGTTTTCTTTTGTCTCATGGGCTCTGAGCTTGAATTAATCAGAAATCTATTGAATTCGAACAAAAGAAAGTCGCTTCGCGCGAAAAAAATCGCCTAGTGGAAAACCGGCTTTAGTCTGTACGAAAACCTCGGGCGAATACTGTTCCATACAATTCTTATTTTCTCGCAACCTAACAATTTTCTTGGAAACGTTGTTTCGCCATTGTTGACAGGTTTCGGCTAAAAGGGTGACTCAAAGGGACCCGTCCAATCCTTTCGCGGCTTTTGCAAAGTATGTCGTTAAATATATGTCTTTTCAAAAAGCTAAGTTGACAAGCTCGTTTTGGTTTTTGTGCGTGGTATTCACGCGTGATTCTCGGATTTCCCACCATAATGGAATCTTCGAATGAATCCCTTTCCCCCCATTTTTTCTCTGTTCTTTTCTCTCCTTTTTTTATAAGCTGTTACTATTTTCACTTTCGGTTTTACTTTAAAATTTATTTCCTGTGCATCCAAACAACCAGTCACATCTTTGTTATTCCGCTTACTTACATGATTAATAAAATAATATACCATAGGCGGAGAGTATTGGGGGGGGGGGAGGCTGAGGGGCTTTAGCCCCCCGAGAAATCTTAATGGTGTCTCAGCGCCCCCCCCCCCCCCAGAAATTTTGCAGCAACTGACTCATCAATCACCATTCACCAATTATAGGTTACTAGTTAGGGTAAAGTAATTGTATTACAGCCTCATTCCTGTCATCCAAAAGCACCCATGAACACAAAAGACAACCCAGTAGACACAACATCGAAAAAATCTTGAAATGTGTTGTATTTTAACTAGGTTTTATGACATTTCATGACCTTCAGTGTTCTTAAAAATCACCCCTCTAAATTTCAAAAATTTCCAGGGTGGCATACCCCCGGACTCCCCTAGAAGAGTCCCTTTTTGTGAACACCCCCTACGGGAAAATTCTTAAAGTCCTGTTCAGCCCCCCCCTCCCCCCCCGGACAAAAACAAAACTCTACGCCTATGTAATATACCGTAGAGTTCCCAAAGTAGCGGGCCCCGGTTACTTTCGGGATTAGCGCCCATTAGGGACCGCCACCATGGCCGGTAAAAAAGTGTTAGTAAGACAACATTTGATTGAGAAGTTACTTTTATCTTTCTTAGTTCTTATCAGGGCCGTAGAAAGATGTTTCAGGTTAGGGGGACTTGTCGAGCGCCGAAGGCGCGTGAACTCTCTAGGACGTACGGTCCGGGGGCATGACCTCCCGGAAATTTTTTGATTTTCTCACTCTCTGAAACGCGATTTCCAGCATTTTTAGGTCAGTATTAACGCGCCATACGTCTGTGCTAACTGGCAACAGAAAACTCGTGCTTTGACGTCGAATTTTTAGGGGGCTCAGCCCCATAATATAATATAATATAATATAATATGATATGATATGATATGATATGACATGACATGACATGACATGACATGACATGACATGACATGACATGACATGATATGATATGATATATGATATAATATGATATGATATGATATGATATGATATGATATGATATGATATGACGTGATGTGATGTGATGTGATGTGATGTGATGTGATGTGATGTGATGTGATGTGATGTGATGTGATGTGATGTGATGTGATGTGATGTGATGTGATGTGATGTGATGTGATGTGATATAATATAATATAATATAATAATGACCTATACCTGTAATTGTAAATGTGGATTCCGTGGATATTCGTTTGTATTCAAAGGTCACACCTTTAATAGTCCTTGTCGTCGTGTAATGACCTTGGTAATCAACCCAAGAATCCATCCACGAAGCTTCGGCGAAGCTGTATCCCTTACCATGTGAATATTCATAGCCCGCCACTAATAAATGTAACACAATAATTGATAAGTAATAAAAATAATAATAACAAGAGGGCACTCGGAGACTGCGATATACCTCCGCCAGCGGATTGTTAGAGATGTTTAAAAAGAAAACGAGCCATCCCGCTAACCAGGCTGGCTCACGAGACCCACACATGTATGAATAAGTAAATTAATGCTTGATTGCACCAAAATTATGCAAAAACGTTTGCAAAAAATAAAGAAAATGAGCGCAATCATGCATTTTTTTCTACACGGAAAGTCTTGTAGTGAGATTTTATTAATTTCTCATCCTAATAATATACCGGGCCAAATTACTCGAATATGATTGGCTAATGAAGAGTGGTTTTTTTTTGTAATTCAGGGCAAAATTACTTCCACTTGGTTGGTTCCTTGATCAGCATACTTGCATGTGATTGGTCGTTTGGTTACTTAGCAACAGTGAACCTAGGTTTTTCGGTCTGTAAATGCTTTTTTGTTTACTTTGAACTAATTTAAACTATTGAAGGAGTGTAAACTATTAGTGAAAATGAATACACTAGACTATTTACGAACTGTTGCCTGTGCTTACAAAAAGAAAGCTACAGGCACAGCGATAGAGCGAGGAAAATTTGGAATGTTGCCGAGCACCGACCGTGATAAGGTACATGTACTTCGACATTTTCTGGAAATAATATAGCTATTGAATAATTTTGCCAGCCATATTATTAACACCTAATCGCATGAGTTCTCGTAAAATTAAGGTTTAATTTCACTTGTGTTTTCAAAATCATACAGATTACTCTCGTCGCTTCGCGACTCGGGTAATTTTATAAAATTTTGAAAACACTCGTGAAATTAACCCTTAATTTTCCTCAGCCCCATGCGATTACCATACAAATTTTAACCAAATTCAACAAAAATTGAAAGGTTTAGTCCTTGATCTATGCTCAATCTTTCCACAGGCTTTCACGAAATCCTGTGGGGTATTTTTCTGAGATATCCTGGTGACAGACAAAACTCACAGACAAACATAACCTCCTCGCGTAGGTAATAACGTAGCCTGCCCAGGGGCCGCGGAGCCGAGGGGGGGGGGGGGGGGCGGTTGGGGGGGGGGACTTTAGTCTCCCACCTTTTTAGCCCAGGCAAATATAAAAGCTTTGAAAAATTGAAACTGGCACATCCAATTTAGGTTTTGAATAGTTTGTGCTATCGATTTACGGTTTTCAGGTGCATCCCATATTGTGATTGCATACATTTTGTAGTAATATATGTGCTACATTAATAGTTATTAAATTGTAAGATTTGTTTATTAAATTGAATAATGAGATAGACTAAAATTTGTGGGTTAGGGTTAGGGAAGAAGAAAATTAATAATAAAAAACTCAATTCATAAGAAAATGCACATCTTAATTTGGGCTAGTCTGTCAACACATATCATATGTCCATACATATAACACACATGTAGGTTTAAAATAACACACATATAACACACATGTAGAGTCAAAATATTCCATATATATAACACACATGTAGAGTATTGTATATTAATATAACACACATGTTATATTCCATACATATAACACACATGTAGAGTCAAAATTCCCACCACAGCCCGCATGCATGTTTATGACTATAGACACGCAGATTTCGATGGCCTTCGTTCAGCAATCGAAAATGTAAATTTGATCGCCCTTCTCGACCCATTGGTTGATATCAACGTAAATTGGACACGCTGGAAAAACACCTTCGAAAGCACAGTGTCGAAGTTTGTACCAACAAAACGTTTAAAAAAAAGAAACGGCCCACCATGGATCACTGGTCAAATCTTACATGTTATCCACAAGAAAGAATCAGCGC
>CAXIUP010000150.1:0-22500 GCA_964035015.1 Corallium rubrum | reverse complement strand
ATCAATGATGATAACGACAATGATGAGAACATGATGATCACGATGATGATAATGATAATGATGAGGTTAATTACGATAAAGATAATGAGGAAGAGGAAGAGGAGGACTGGAATTAGGGAGAATGGTGATAAAATTAGCCATGATTACAGTGATGCTGTTGATGATAAACGTAATGATAATAATGATTATGAGAGAGACTGGGAAAAAGATAGTAACAGTGTTGGTCATGATATTAATGATGATAAAGTTGTTGTTGATGATGATGATGATGATGAATATGTTAATAATTACGATGGCAAGTTTGACTATAATAATAATAATAATAATAATAATAATAATAATAATAATAATAATAATAATAATAATAATAATGGCGATGCTAATGATAGAAAGAGAATTTTAATAAACAATTTTTGTAGTTTTTTGAGAAAAAATGTATTTAGTACATACAAGATTGCGAAGATTTAAGAGTGTGTCCACGGGCTTCACATTGTTTATCACGTTGCGTCATATCGCCTGGACAACTCTACAATGAAAAAAAATTCTTTAGCTATTAACCTTAGTTAACACATTTGGGAATATTGTTATTTATTTATTTATTTATCTATTTATTTACTTATTTACTTATTCATCCATCTATTCATTCATTCATTCGTCCGTTCGTTCGTCCGTTCGTCCGTCCGTTCGTTCGTTCGTTCGTCCGTTCGTCCGTCCGTTCGTCCGTTCGTCCATTCGTTCGTCCGTTCGTTCGTCCGTTCGTTCGTTCGTTCGTTCGTTCGTTCGTTCGTTCGTTCGTTCGTTCGTTCGTTCGTTCGTTCGTTCGTTCGTTCGTTCGTTCGTTCGTTCGTTCGTTCGTTCGTTCGTTCGTTCGTTCGTTCGTTCGTTCGTTCGTTCGTTCGTTCGTTCGTTCGTTCGTTCGTTCGTTCGTTCGTTCGTTCGTTCGTTCGTTCGTTCGTTCGTTCATATATTTATTTATTATTTCTTTATCTATCTACTTATTTATTTATTTATTTACTTATTTATTTATTTATTTACTTATTTATTTATTTACTTATTTATTTATTTATTTATTTATTTAAAATTAATAAACACTCTACAATTCCTCTCTTTCTTTTATACTCTCTTAGAAATACTTATTCTATTTGTAATTCCGTATTTGTAAAATTGCATGAAAACTCTTTAAATTGTCAAATTTATACCGACCTCCACATTACACCATTCTTCAGCTGCAAGCTCTTTCGTTTCTGCAACACAATCTGCTCCATTTAGGGATGGTTTGGGATTGGTACAAGTTCTGGTTTTCAGTTTCACTCCTCCGTCACAACTCTGGGTGCAAGTTCCAGGAGCTGACCAAGCTGACAAAGCGCCGTTGATTCCTGTAATTAGGAAGTCTTTAAAAATTTTGCAGCTGAATTGAGGCAAGTTTGCAGCAAGAATTGAGTGCCTAACGTCAACAGTAATTTTGGCTTTTGTTTACAATATATGTTATGTAAGTTTTGTCTGTACTGTATGCCTAATTAGTATAGGTGATCGCATGGGGACGAGGAAAGTTAAGGTTTAATTTCACGAGTGTTTTCAAAATTTTACAAAATTGCCCGAGTCACGAAGCGACGAGGGTAATTTGCTACGAGAACTCATGCGATTAGGTGTTAATAATATATCGGGCAAAATTATTCAAGAGCTATGTTATGTTCAGAACATGTCCAGGAACATTCCAATTTTCGTCGCTCTATCGCTGTGCTTGTACTTTCTTTTTATAAACACGGGCAAAAGTTCGTAAATTTTCTAGTGTATTCATTTTCACTAATAGTTTACATTCCTTAAATAGTTTAAATTAGTTCAAAGTAAACAAAAAACCATTTGGTTTTTACAGGAGGAAACTGGAGTACCCGGAGGAAACCTGCGATGTTTGGTAGAGTCAAACTGGAAGCACTCTTCTCACATGCGGCCCAGGTGAAATTTTAATCAGATAACTGCTGAGAGCAGGAATTGAACCTGGGTCGAGAAAGGTGAAAGGCACGTGCGCTAACCACTGTGCCACCAACACCCCTTGCAGATTTGTTGAAAAAAGTCAGTCCTCTGAGGCAACCTCGTACCCAGGGCTTCCCAGGGCCATTTGTAGAATAGGGAACTGGGCAAAGATGGCGAATAAAAACAAAATGGCGGGAACAAATGCCCCTGGTGGAGGCTAGCTCAAAATGCGCAGTATATTGCGCATTTTTTAAACTAGAACTCAGTCCTTTAAATAGTAATTATACCTAATTACACCTAATTATTGCATGGTTTAAAATATAATTTCCCACGCCAAGGGCAAGACCAACCTGACAAGGCCAAGATACAATTTAAAAAAAAACAAAATCAAACGATCTAGTCCACGCAATAAGCTCTTGACCAATCAGAGGCTGAGATTCCCGTCATCTTGGCCCAGTTCCCTACAAATGGCCCTGGGTACGAGGTTGTCCTCTGAGGTTCACTGTTGCTAAGTAACAAAGCGGCCAATCACATGCAAGTACTGCTGAGCAAGGAGTCAATCAAGTGCAAGTAATTTTGCCCTAAATTACAAAAAAATGCACTCTTCATTAGCCAATCATATTCGAGTAATTTTGCCCTCAATATTATATTAAATTGTAAATTGTTTTTCATAATACAAGTGAGATTTTGTGGTACCTAACACAACGTTCGTTATTTATTGCTGAGCTTCCGAAGAATTAATTGATTTTTATTAACCAATTCTGGCAATTCAACATAGCTTTAACTCCGCTCATGCGCACTGTATCTTTTTACTCTGTCTAGAGAACAGAGATGAGGATGATGTAATTGGATGTGTGGTGTATCTTTGTGGGATAGAGTGCCGAGTGTGGAGTTGAGAGAAAGAATGGGGATTGAGTTGGGTCATGTGAGGTGAAAGGTGTGAGAGGAAGGGGAAGGCAAGGACAACATGGAGTTAGGTTGTGGAGAGGGACATGAAAGAGTGACCTTAAAACAGCAAAATGCCAACGAGCTTTTCACTTTACAGACACTGGCTTTAAGACACCGCCACAACCAAATAAAAAGCAGGCTTTATAGACGCTGTTGCCAGAAGGCTATTATGCCTGTTAGTTTAGGAGAGCACGGGTGGCGTGTGCTGTTAGCGCGCTGCCTCTGGCAAAAAAGTTAAGCCGGGCTAGACGGGGTTAGTACTGTGCTTCGAGGGTTTTTCGCCATAAAATCAACACCTATTGCTAACATCCTAGCTGTGATCTGTGGTCTGAACTGTGTCGTATGGCGGCTGCCTGGAGCACCTTCGATATGCCTCGACACGGCCACGTTGGTCTGCGTAGGATGTTTAGCCCCCAGTCCTTTATCCTTTATCATTTAGCGCTACACCATAGAGTTATACATTTAGCTAATATCATTTGTTATTACCTAAGCAGTTGTCCTGGTATTTGTCAGATATATCGTTAGGTTTCAGGACATTGGTAAGATAAGTTCCGCGAACGTTTCCATGCTCGAAATAACGACCTACGACGTACACTTTTTCTTTATCACTTGTCCGAGCATAACCAATGCCAAGTTTAGTTGACTTTTTCCATACCACCTGAGATTACAAACAAAATAAAGTGAACTCTTAACTGAATGTATTTAATTAAATTACAATAGAATAACAATTATTATATACCTGGGTGAAATGTCCGATTGGTTTGCCTTCATGACCAGGTCTTGTTCCTCCGGTGCAGAAATTGTAATCCCAAATCTCATTGTACCTAAAAAAGAGACGACAATAATAAGGAAGAAAGGAAAGAAAGAAAGAAGGAAAGAAAGAAAGAAAGGAAAGAAAGGAAAGAAAGGAAAGAAAGGAAAGAAAGGAAAGAAAGGAAAGAAAGGAAAGAAAGGAAAGAAAGGAAAGAAAGGAAAGAAAGGAAAGAAAGGAAAGAAAGGAAAGAAAGGAAAGAAAGGAAAGAAAGGAAAGAAAGGAAAGAAAGAAAGGAAAGAAAGGAAAGACAGGAAAGAAAGAAAGAAAGAAAGGAAAGAAAGGAAAGAAAGGAAAGAAAGAAAGAAAGAAAGAAAGAAAGAAAGAAAGAAAGAAAGAAAGAAAGAAAGAAAGAAAGAAAGAAAGAAAGGAAGGAAGGAAGGAAGGAAGAAAGAAAGAAAGAAAGAAAGATAGATAGATAGATAGAAAGAAAGAAAGAAAGAAAGAAAGAAAGAAAGAAAGAAAGAAAGAAAGAAAGAAAGAAAGAAAGAAAGAAAGAAAGAAAGAAAGAAAGAAAGAAAGAAAGAAAGAAAGAAAGAAAGAAAGAAAGAAGGAAGGAAGGAAGGAAGGAAGGAAGGAAGGAAGGAAGGAAGGAAGGAAGGAAGGAAGGAAGGAGAAAAAAGAAGGGCGCGTGAAAGAAAAACCAAACACCCACCCACCCACCCACCCACAGCAAATAAATTAAAAGAAGTACAGGTTTTATTTTTACCAGGCCTTTGTGGCATTTGACTCAACGGTTGTAGAGCCCCAAGCTGCAGCCAAATTTTCTCCAGCATGATGATTATCACAACCTTGTACGTTCGAGCAATGTACCAATCCCACGTTATTCGCAGCCAGTTCTTCAGCGTATTCTTGGGCTTGTTGAGTCAAACTTTAAAAAAAAATATGCTGTAGTCAAAAGACAAGTTAGGGAGTAGTCATTTTTGAAGGCGGGAAACTTGAGCAAAAGATATTTAATTGGAAAAGTTATAGAGTTTTTTCAACATTTCCTTTCACTTAGAATTCAAGATTATCCTGAATTGTTAAAATACTCATTAATAATTCATGACGAAAACACAAAAGAAATCAATACCGTAGCAGTGGTTGTAAACCGGATACAGTATCGTCCTGATTTACATAAACTTTAGCTTCGATTTTCTCGGCTAAAACAGACCGTATCCCCCAAATAGTTGGTGAACTTGAATTCGCAGCCGAGCTGTATCTGATTCACTACGGCTCGCTTGCAGCTCGCCTTGTAACTCAGATACAGCTCGGCTGATCATGCTGTATCTATTACTTAAAGTATCTAGAATTCAGGATTATCCTGAATCTTAGGGACTTTCTTTGTCCCACATGTGGTATGTTTAACTGAAAGCATATAACTGATGACTTATAGTAAGGGTGTAGTGGTCTACTCTGACCTCCACACACACACCCAAACCCCCCAATGCAAACACCCAACACCCTTCCCCACATATACACACCCACTCCAACACCCCCTCCAATGCCCCTCCACCAACACCCCTTAATAATAACTGCTCCTTCTTAAATACGTTTAGAGCAAAACAACACTGATTTGGTAAGAACTTACTCGTTGTCCAAGGTCATTAGTGGAACTCCATGTTTATTGCGATAGTAGTTGTGCAAATTCAGTTGATTCACACGGAATGCATTAAGATCAAAACCCTCGTTCAAGTTTGCGTCGTTTTGAGTGAGTTCTTCGAAAATGTCGTCATCATGGCTGGAAAACAAAAGTATTTTGTTCACAAAGGTTTCTTCATGATCTACTTGAATAATATTTAAAGTGATTCTCTGATGAAAATGTTGTTGGCAATGTTTTTGCATAATCCTAAAGAGGATATGGTAGTTGGTAATCGTGCAAAGTTTCATTTCAAAAGGTGCCGATATCTTACGTGTGAAGTTTGTATTTTTGAGCGCCGCCATTAAAGTGCCGAGATTAAGAAGAATGAATCGAGGAAGCTTATGACGTCATAGACTCAATAACAACAATGACCCTTTTGTTGACAAGAACAATGATCCTTTGTTTTTGTAGCCTGCGTAGCTGGCGGTATTAGGGAGTTCGGGCGCGGGCGGTAGGCGGGCAACGCGAAATACCGCCTGCCCAAAAACCATATGTTTTTGAATTCCGCCCACCGAATATGTTTGTTTAAGAGAACCAATCAGAACGTGAACTAATAATAGTGATGCATGAAGCATGTTGTTGCGATCAACGCCTCGAATTTTAATTTATTAAATATCTGCAAATGGTTCATCGGATAGTTAAATTGCTGTGTAGTTGAGTTAAGCGATTCAAGAGAAGAGATTTGATCGTTTATATATACACTTCAAGGGAGAGACGACGAGTACAGAACAGCCATCATTAATAATTCCAAACAGTGAAATAAAAAGTGTGCTGCGTAGAATATTCTAACCAATCAGAATGCTCCGTCACCCAGCGGACGGAGAGAACTCAAAAACATATGGTTTTTGGGCAGGCGGTATTTCGCGTTGCCCGCCTACCGCCCGCGCCGAACTCCCTAATACCGCCAGCTACGCAGGCTATTGTTTTTGTTGAGTCTGGGAGAGTAAGCTTCCTTGCTTCCTCGACTTATTCGACTTATTCTTCTCAAGCCCGCCCACTTTAATGGCGGCGCTCCAAAATACAAACTTCGCACGTAAAATGCAACTTTGTTTTTAAGAATTTCGAAATGGAAATTTACACAGTTACCAACTACCATCAAATATCTTTAAGATTATGCAAAAACATTACCAACAATATTCTCATCACAGAACGTCAAACCGGCTTTTCATGAATCAATTGCAAACAAAGTCAATGACAAACAAAAACGACGAGTTCTCTAATTTACATTAAGTTTGACTCACAAAAATTCAACCGATTCGGGTTATACTATATCACTACTCAGTAAATTTAACCTTCACTACAACCCATGCATTACCACCGTAAAATCATCTGTCGCCGTTAGACAGAGTAAAAGAGTGTTTGTTGTTTTTGGCTAGCTCAGCAGGAGTGGGTTAACGTTAATCACTTGTTAACCCATTGCTGCTATAGGATGCCGAGGGTTCTCCTTTTGACGAGCAAAATCATCTGACGTTAGACAGAGTCAAACAATAAAGGATTATGTGAATCTATGATTGATTGATTCATTGATAAAATATTAAAAATCAGTTTATAATGTTTTGGTTAGTCTGTGCTTAGGATGCGGCTCTCAACACAGCCAGATAAAGCCTTAATTTCTCTTAACCATTGTGAAAACAATAAAGGAACCGTTTTTTGCCGGTTTAGGCAAGAATAGGTTAATGACTAGTTGTTAATGATTTCTCAGCCCATTCCTATCTAGGCTCGTTGAAGGTTTTTGTTTTGACGAATAATATTTTTCGTCAGATTAGACCACACTGAGTACAAAATAAATTAGCGTTAGAGATAGCAAAAGGCGGCGTCGCGTCGTTTTTGGCCGGCTCAGAAAGACATGAGTTAATGACTTGTTAACATGCATTGCTTGCTACCTATAAGTTGGCTAAAGGTTCTTAAGAAAAAAACTCACAAATAAAAAGTTTGGCAAATAGGAGGAGGTGAATAATCTGCAATTATTAGACAGCAAAATAGTCTGGTATTAAATCATAGTCCCTCGAAATAAATTGTCTGGAAACGCGGCCAAAGTCTTTGTTCTAGGTTTTTGTTCACGTTTGTGCACCTTATTTCACCTTAACGCTTGCTGAACACATTGTATTCTTGGTATAATGAAGCAATCCACCAATAGCATCGTTGCTTTATAAATATTAATGAACGTAAAACAAAAGATTGTGCACCTTATTTGCCACCCTCAACCTAAATTGTAGCTCATTGTTAACAGCTTTGATGTTCGCCGCGTCTCCAGACAATATAATTCTAGGGACTATGGTTGAACCGTACCTTACACCGTGCACATCCTTTGTTTTAGGTTTATTAATATTTAAATAGCACGGTTGAGTGATTGAACTGAAACGTTACTATTCGACAATTCGTTCATTATACTAAAATACAATGTGTTCAGTGACCGTGCACCGTGCACAAAAATGCATAAAGGCGAACAAAAAGATAGACCAAAGACTTTAGCTGAGTTTCCAGACCATATCTCGATTGACTATGATTCCAGCTATTCCTATTCCAAAATTGTCCCGCAAACGAACACAGCCCTATATTATTTATTTCCTTACACAATTGATATTATTATCATTAATTATCATATTATTTAATGTAAATCGTAGACAGTCAGGACCCGCAGTAATCGGCCTCAGCTGTTGCGGTGTTCCTATCCTTGTATTTATTTATTTAGTCAAGGTAAAGTTAAATAAAATAAAATAAATAAGATAAAATATTACATCAGTTTTATTTGTTTACGCAGCACATATTTAACGGAAATTCGTTAAAGCTATAACTGAAAACTTTATAAGAATATACCACGATATCATATATACCATATAAAATAAATTACGGTTCATATATATACCAACCGACAACATACCTGGGACGAGCAGCTACAATTACAAAAACTTGGAAAAGAAGAAAATATCCAAACATCGCGGTTCTGTAAAATAATAAAAAGTCCTCATTATAATAAGGTAACCTTATTTTACAGTTGAATCATGTGAAATATATAATCTGTCGACCATCATAGGAATTTGAGAGCGAGTATTTTTACCTCTGGGTCCCTTGACTGATAGTGAGAAACGCAATTTCAAGTGTCTCTTACATAAATTTGTAATGCGGAGAGACAATTAGAACTAATCGTTTCTTATAAATATTGTATATGGGACAATATAATTGTTTCTCATTATTATTTACGAGGGAATCGATCATTGAAAACAGAAATATCAACAAAAGAAATTCCCAATGCAACTATATACTTAAATATATTACTCTGCCTCTGGTTTAACAGTTTTTGAACGTATAACTTAACTGAAAAGTTACAGTTCATGACCCAACGTTTTGACTCGAATACTGACATTTCGAGCGTAAGAATTATGCTTTGCCAGTTCATCATTTATTAGCACTAAGATACTGGCAGAGCATTCTGGTATAGTTGTAGTCGACTCAACATCATTGTACGTCATCGTGCGAACAACCTATTGCAAACACATAAACGAGGCAAGAAAACTGACAAATCATTGAAATTGGGCGATTGATCGGCATCTTGAAATAGGTCTAGTTCTGTACTTATATATATATATATAGATGGCACAAATTAAACTCGACTTGAAAAATGTTTGAGAGAAATGTACTCACAGTTGCACAGAAAGTACAAGTATGTTATACATTCCCTATTTCTTGCAGATTCGGTTACAATAGTTAGTGATAACGAAATACTGACATTTCGAGCGTAAAATATATGTAAATATCTTACTACTGAAGGGCTCGGCACCAGTATGGCCGCCATTTCATTGTTTCTATGCACCAATATGGCCACCGTGACCGTCAGACGAAAACCAAGAATAGTCGAATAATTTTCGAAATTACGTATTTTCGCTGAAAAGCCTTCAAAACTCTAGAAATTTCGTGTTAAGCGTGCCTAAAATGCGCCACCTTGATGCGTTTACACGGTCATTTAATAATCCCTTACTAAAACACGTACACCATATTCAACATGGCGGACGAGGTATATTCTTGGTTTTGGAAGCTTCGTATGGGTAACACGAGAAAGAGTAATAGCTAAAAGAAAGAAAGAAACGAAGGAACAAAGAATAGCGAGATGGAAGCTTCTACAACATGTTAATAGCAAGCGTTTTTCAATCCCGTTGCGTTAGACGGCCAAGTTAAGCGCGATTAACTGAGGTGCAAACTAATCGCGATTAATTATCTCAGGCTTTAGACTCTGATTCTGTGCTTTAGAAATTCCAATAGGTTATAGTTCATTACATTTACTCGTTCTTTAAAATCGCATAAATGCAACAGTTTCGTGCCGTTTCATGCAGCGGCGGGTGTAAAGTTAGTAGGGACTTTTTTTTGCTGATTTTCAAAACGCCAACCTTTTAATGACCTAGGAGCCACAAGTTCATGTTGTCAACTGTTATTTGTTAGCCTCAATTTCATTAAAGTTGTCTAGCTATATATCAATATCACGTTTTACTTACTATTGTTACTGTAACATAGTTTACAATGTTATTATGTCGCGCGCTGCTGCGCTAAACGGTTTAGCCACGTTTCTAAGTAACCCACCCCCCAGTAATATTTTTGCCTCGAAACACGTGACCAGCATTCGCATGCCACGATCGGAAACGCATAGAAAATTGGCCACTCTCGTGGTGCAATTCGCAAGCCACGTGCGTGCTGGCTCAATTGAGTTGACGGCCGAGTCGCCGAGCTTGATGAAATTTACTAAATTTTAAACATGCACACAAAACCAATAACAAGTGAACTGTCCATATATAGCCAAAAACAAAATCAAGACAAAGAAAAATCAATCAAAGTTATCTGATAGTTGAGATCTTTATTCACCCTCCATAGTTGATTGGGTTTGTTTTATGTTAACTCGTCACTTCGTCAGTCGTCAAGTATACTTTCCAAAACTGATTCGAACTTTAAAATCCGTTTTAAAGCCAATTGGGTACAAAAATCTACCAACAAAACAACCCGACTTCCTTTGGGGGTGGTTAACGGCCAACAAACAACAGATTTTAGTCATTTAACATGGAAGTTTACAATACTAGTTCGCACCTAGCAGATCGCACCTAATATTCTTCGTCTAATTTTCCTTTTCCTTTATCTTCCTAATTTTATCGTATGAACCCACATGTACCACATGACGCTCCTTCGCTCCTTATTCATCCCGCGCCAGCCTCGCTTGGTCTTGCGTGTATTGATTACGTTTACACGCAAGATATTCGTTCTACGCATGCGTAGCTAATACAGGTCAGCCCTATTTCGTGGGCCACGACAGCCGCAATTTCCGATCGTGGGTGGGCGGGAGCGGAGATGAGAACCTGGGTACGAGGTTGCGCGCGTATATGAGACAGGTACCTAGGTCTGACGTCACCGCTCAAGAACACAGCTGCCAAACGTTTTGCACCTGTTCGACATCCGGGCTCGTAGTCTCGAACCTCAAAAAAGAGTGGGAAAACATGAAATATTTGGACTGTTCGGAGAGTCCACACAAAAGTTAAAATTATGAGCATACTACCAAAAAGATAAGGTAGGTAATTTGTGCATGACTTCTTTGTCAGTATTGTAACATATTCTGAAATGGTCCCTTCATAATTTTCTTGACCTTTTTTCTAAAAGACAAATGAAAAGTCGAGTCTTACTTAGTCTTCACTGTCTGGTTGTTGTTGCCACGGCTAGTTTCCACTTCTCTTTCAATGTTTACTCTAGCAAATATTAATTCACGCATGCGGAAACGTTCGGCAGCGTGTTCCGCTCAAGGTGCTCCAGAACGCCTAGCAAATTTCAATATTTCTCTTTCAAGATGGCAGTATTTTTAATACACCTGACAAAGTTAAAACACAAATTGTTTACGCTTGACATACCTTCACTAGGAAAGAAATAGTAAACCATATGTAAGTTTTAAACATGCACGTTTCAATCACTAAGAAACTCTAAAACAAGGGCTTCAATTAAACCGGCCGACAAGTCACTCAGTTAGTAAATTCGTTCTTCGAATCCATGAATCCATCAGTCGAACCAGCAGTTCATTTAAAGTTTAATGAGTTCATCACCTTCAATATTTTCTTATACGCCGTAAAAATATTCGTTGTAATATCCATCAGTCGAACCAGCAGTTCATTTAAAGTTTAATGAGTTCATCACCTTCAGTATTTTCTTATACGTCGTAAAAATATTCGTTGTAATAACTTGCCAATGTTAACGATTCAGTTTTAAGTACACACGACATTACAAAATGCAACAAAATCACAACATTCTGGAAACACGAATATTTATCGATTAAGACACAGCGTCAGTAATACTCAAATACAGGTGAAGTGGTGTAAATATCAAATAATAAGCTTGATTTAATCACAGATCGAGGTAGCCTACGTGCAGACTTCACCCGTTTCCGTTCCCCGGAGGGTAAATGGGGAACGGAAACGATCCGTTCCCCGGAGGGTAAATGGGGAACGGAAACGGGTGAAGCACGATCAGAAATCGCAAGAAATCGCATAGAAAATCGGCCACTTTCATGGGGCATGCAGTTTGCAGTCCACGTGCGTGCTGGCTCAAGTGAGTTGTCGGCCGTGTATTGAAAATGACGTTTACACGCAAGATATTCGTACTATGCACGCGTAGCTAGACGGGTCAGCCCGTATTTCGCGAGCCTCGACAGCCGCCATTTCCGATCGTGTCTGCATGCAAGGCTAAGATCGAGGTCAAGCAGGTTCTTATTAGGTTGGAACAAATAATAAAACAAATCAAAATCGCAGCCGTTGTGAAAATTAATATTCTTTTTACTGAAATCTGCTTAATATGAACGAGATTTCTGATTGGCTAGAAGTAACCAATCAGATTGTCGATTATCAATTCATTTTTGTGCTCCTTAGGGTTAAGGGAAGGCCTGTTGGATTAGGTTATCTAAACCAATCAGAAGCCTTCTTAGTACTCTTGAAGCGCTCTGGCACAGAACACCCATTCTAGAAAATATTTGAGCGAAGAGAGAGAGCTTTGTGTGACGTCAAGAAATTTCCCATATCAAACAAACCGCAATACGTCAAGAATAATTAAGTGAATCTATTTCTAACGGAATTTTTCATTTTTTACATGGCTTTATCGAAACGACGTGACATTTTTTTATCCATAACTTTTCTTATTAAAAGTTATAAATAAAAATTGCTTATCAATACTTGAAATAAGTGCATAAACATTACTAAGGCCCGTTTCAAACGTCGATCTTTTCATGCGTCAAATCTACGTTTAAATCAATTAAGAGCGGCAGATTGTACTTGGAGCGGCAAGGCCTGTCGCATTATGCGACGCAGTTGGAGCGACTCTGATTCAAACGTCGAACTTCTCATGTGCCGAACCTAATGCATAAATTATTTTAATGCATTATCGCTGCCACTGATCATGCGCAAGGTTTTTGCCGGTTTTTAATAGTTTGAGGAATTATTCTTCGCTTGAATCGACGCCGCTCCAGATCCGCTCCAACGTCGAATCTATTTGTATTTCTATTTGAATCTATTTGTTCGGCGCATGAGAAGAGCAACGTTTGAAACAGGCCTAAAGCCTATTTGCGCAACCTCGTCCCCAGGGCATTTTGCCTCCACGTTGGGAGGTCGGCGAAAATGGCCCTGGCATCGGCTGGTCGATTCTATAATCGGATTGGCCGGTTTAAAAACTTGATTAATTCAGATACAGTGTAATTTATTCATCAAAATATGAATTGCAATAAATCCACTCTGCGAAGTTCATCCAAAGAGTTGTAACGATAGCTTTGGTTAAAGTCAAGAACAACATTAGATATATGTTTCTTCCCGACATTTAAATGTATCCTGGATAATCGTGGGGAGTATCATGATGAATAATGCTAGCCAGTTGCATTTATGATAAAGGTTCACATGAGTGATTCGGCAGAGCGTTAAATATTTCTTATTTATTATTCATGTATACGTATTATACAAAAACGAAACACAAAGACCGCATAAATTGTCTTGCCAAAACACCCCAAAATTCTGGGTGTCACGTGACCAGCCGATGCCAGGGCCATTTTCGCCGACATCCCAACGTGGAGGCAAAATGCTCCGGGGACGAGGTTGCTATTTGCGATGACCTTGATAAACTTCAAACCTTCCAGGTGTTTCTAGGGTTAATTATCATAACCAATCATTTCAATCGATCACAGAAGTGAACTGACAGCAGAAGGGTTACCGGGAAATTAGATGAAAGGGGTACCTTGTCAGGAATATTAAAGCCCAGCATATAATTTTAAAAAGCCCCATATTGAAAGAGACATGAGTTATTTCAAATTTTTATTAAAACTAACGTTTCGTTGCTAGTTTTAATAAAAATTTGAAATAACTCATGTCTCTTTCAATATGGGGCTTTTTAAAATTATATGCTGGGCTTTAATATTCCTGACAAGATTACGCTTTCCGCCTGGTTCGTCTATTGCTACGATTTGAAAGGGGTACCTGCATGGCCAAGTGTAAAGCCCAAATGTTCTAATAAGGCGACCAGGTATGCCGTTCCTAGCTGGCGGTATTAGGGAGTTCGGGTGCGCGGTAGGCGGGCAACGCGAACTCCCTAATATCGCCACTACGCAGGCTGTGCCGTTTCGGTCTATAGGTTGTTTTTGAGCCTTTGAAATTGTATTTCCCGCAGTTAAGCAGTTTTGAAAATTTTAAGCACAATTTATGTTTGCCCCTGGTGGCCCACATTTTTTTGGCGCAGCAGTTTTTATAGCGATAAAAAAATATATTCATATGGCAACCCAATCCAACTTATGTTATCGAAACTATTTTTTAAAATATGTAATTATATTATAGCAGTTTCATGTGATTTCGCGACCACCGGATGTAAAAGTTCTTGGCGCCGATAGTTGTTTTTGACATAAAGGAGTGGTTACCAAATCACCGTTATTTAGTATCTATTATCGATTGAAGAGCCTATTCCCATTCAGATCTCACTAATATTGGTTTAAAACGGCCTCGATCTTCTTTCGGACAGCGGTGGACCGGTGTCGATGGTTTTGCTAATCACTCCTTTATGTCAAAAACAACTATCGGCGCCAAGAACTTTTACATCCGGTGGTCGCGAATCACATGAAACTGCTGTAAGATAAACAACGAGAACGTTGTAAACAAATTTACTAAATGAGTTTAATAAGGTCAAGCATTTCTGTTGTTGTTCTGCCACCAAGCACTGGAAAGACGACAGTGCCCCTCTACACCCCGCTACCCGTAAACCCTTTAAATGGCAATTTCTAATCAAAAAAGGAAAGCCATTTATGCTTTGAAAGCTCGATCTACAATCGCGGACCTTTTTGCTGGTGCCCTAGGGACGTGTTTAGTCTGCCTAAAGGTGGATTTCCATTCAGTGCATTTTGTCGCGCGATCGACTTTTCTCGATCGCTTTCTTTTGAATTGTGGGTTGTCAAGCGGAACGCATTTCATTAGCTTTGGTTGAATACACACATTTCAAAAGAAAGCGATCGAGAAAAGTCGATCGCGCGACAAAATGCACTGAATGGAAATCCAGCTTTACAGGCAACTTCTGTATTTCATATAAATATTTATTAAGTTATCAGCTTTGTATTTTGTTTTTGTGGGGGCGCCTGAAACTGCGAAACATGCAAGGGGCGCACCGGGAAATTTCCCGGTTGCCAGTCCCGGCCTCTGATCGATCAATCAATCAAACAATTAAACTTTATTTAAATCGACATAACTCCGAAAAGTTTGTGAAAAACTCGTTCACAGGATAATTTCTTACAATAACGTGTTTTGTTTATATAGTGCATAACTGTATATTGAGATACATATGGAATATTATATAAATAGATTGGTTTTAATGATAAGGGAAGTAGAAAAAAGATTGCAAAAACGATCTTGGACACGTTTGATTCGATGAGTACAAACAGCTTGAACTCGAAAAGTTGGATATGAGAGATATATGTAAAATTATATTAAGTTATCAAATGCAGAATTCTGAAAGTGTTTATTAATTGGCAATTGCAATTAAGTTTTAAAAAAGAAGTCAAGCGTTTAAATCCTGCTGTGGTTTTGTTAATCTATCTTTTTCTTTGCCCTGTTTGACAAAAAAAAAAGCCTATAGATCATTTAATGGTCTGTTCAGTGGTACGTTTGTACGCTTAGTACGTTTAGCAGACGTTTTCAAACGGGGCACTCTGAAACGTCAGTTTCTACAAAACTGCAGTGTCTTTTTCAGTCGACATGACAGCTCGCTTGAATCTAATTAAAATTAAAATAACTCCCAATGCTTGTTTTGTTGTTGCCGGCCTCAATTTCTATGGATTAAGCTAATAAAGCTAATAAAATTGATTTAGATTCCAAACTCTATATAACTAGCTGTAATACAGAGGTGCGCTCGTGCTGTAATGAGACAAAACTGAAAATGCACACATGCTTACGAATTGTTAGACTTTATAAAAACGTAAAAATTCCAGTCAGCCGCTAGCTGTAAGACTCGAATTGAACCAGTACTATATATATATATTATATTAATTAGATAACTTACCTTCTCGTCTTTTGTTTTTCAAGAAGTGCTTAGAAGTACTTAGCTTAATTCCCTCAGAAGGAAATGAAAAATATCACATTTTACTCTTCAGAGCTCTGCTCGAAACGTCAGTGTTTCGCTATTAAAGCTAATCTCAGCAGTGCACCACCTTTTCAACTTTGCTTTATCCAAAAACACTACATGCCTATATATACGCAGCACTATACTTTTTCCACCTAACGGTATAATAAGTCGCTGTAGTGGCGAGCAAACTACCGTGTTTAGAGGGTGACGGCTTTAATCCGGCATCACTGGAGCTCAGGGTATAATTCTTCCCTTCGACTATTTACAACTTTGCTAGCAAACTTAAGACGTTTGGAACAACATATAATTATTAGAGATACATTCGAAAAAGATCCAAAGTACACAACAAACCTTTACATTCACTTTTCTTCTTCAAGACTTTTGACTTTCGGTTTTCGTGCTTTAATTCTTTTCTTGTGCTTGGCAAGAGCCCCTTGCAACTTTAACGTCCTCAGCAAAGTCTGAATGAGAATGACTCTATTAAAGCAACGCCTGCCTTTTTGTGTATCCCGCATAACGTTCTTAATTGCAATAAATCCTTTGTCATGTTAAAATCTTATCGCTCTATTCGTTTTTTGTTTTATTTTATAATTATAACACACCTGTGGTAAAAAGTTTTTCTAATCGAAGTATGGAATGCATACTGTTTCCAAAACAAATTGCCAAAATTCATCTCAACGTCACATGTTGACAATTTTGCAAATATCAAGTATAGTGTCGAGTTGTCGACTCCGTTTATATACATATATAAGCTCTCAGTCTGCACGTATATGTCTATTGTCTAGTCTGTATAAAGCACTTTCGATCATTTTCCCTCTAATTTTATGCCTTATATATATATATATATATATATATATATATATATATATATATATATATATATAAAAGGCATAAAATTAGAGGGATACACACACACACACACACACACATATATATATATATATATATATATATATATATATGGAATTATTGAATTAAATGAAAGTAGTGTGCTGCGTATAGGCAGTGTTGAACTGAATGCAAATCGTAAGGTCTGAGTATACTGCCGAAAACATTGAACGTAGTTTCTAACGTTTCGTGCGAAGACCCTTCGTCAGAGAGAAACGTTATTATGATTGGCAAGAATACAAGATTTAGATTAAGTTTTAAAAAAGAAGTCAAGCGTTTAAATCCTGCTGATGTTTTGTTAATCTATCTTTTGATTTGCCCTGTTAACGCTGTTTGATAAAAAAGCCCCCACAGATCATTTACTGATTAATGGTCCGTTTGTTGGTATGTTTGTACCTTTAGTGTAATGTACGTATAGCAAACGTTTTCAAACGGACGAAAGGCCTTCGCTCGAAACGTTAGAAACTACGTTCCATATTTTCGGCAGTACTCAAACCATACTATATATAGCTTTCTCTTTTTTTGTTTTTGAAACTTATGTCAAATTGCCAATGGCCGGAACTGTTTGCGACAACATTTTTGAAATGACGTCACATAGACTTTACACGGGTTGTAAAATACTAGAAATACATGAACGCAATAACCCCTCGCCCGCTTTTAGAAACACTTGCGCTCTTTTTTATTGGGGGTCTGGAAATAGCCACTCCTGTTGATCAAAATATAGTTTTAATTCTAGTAGAATATTTGAAAAAAAAAAAACTACAGTTTTAATAACTCTATTTTTTTGTAAGAAAAAGGTAACGAGGAACAAAGAAAAATTTAAGAATGATATTTCGTGAAAAATATTGTGATAAAGAAAATTGCACGTTGCTTCCAGGGTTTGAACTCACCATGTTACTGTGCAAGCCGACTATGTTAACCACCAGACTACCGAGGCAGGCGCAAAAATTTTGTTAAAATATTAGGGTTATATTGTACACTTCTTTCTTTCCATGTTTAAAAAACTACCACAGCATCTGAAAAAGTTTTTCAAACCTGACAGCCTGCCACGGCAATATTCATTTATGACATTTCAAAGTGCTGAAATTGTTTTCACCTATACATGTTAATAAATATTTCAACAGCATTTGTACGTTTTACAGAAGAAAAATTGCTCCTTTTCCGATTTTTGTGCCAAATTATGGACAAGCTACGTTAGTCACAAGTGGTTTTCCAATAAGAAAACTATTTGAAAAAAGATATTAAGACGGCAGCCACAGATAAAAAATACAACAGACAAGCAAACTAACATGCAATAGATAAGCTTAAAATACTTTAAGGACACACAAAAGAGAAAATAAATTAACAGTGATAGGATATACATAAGGAAAGTGGGAAACTCGAACAATTTTCCTACTAAATGTTCGTGATTACTGAGAGCGGCTGCTCAATATTTTTACCGTAAACTAAAACCGTTTCGCTGGCCTTTATTTCTTCCTTTCGAGTTTCGGTTTGACGGTTTTCCTTCTACTGACGACGTAGTTTTGCTTTAAACGTATACTGATCAAAAGTGATCAGTATACGTTTCCCAATAACTCCTTTCTCAAGTCTTTTAATATTTATTTGTTAATAGTTCAAATCTTTTTGTCAAGAACTATATTGTCCCCAGTGCCCCACAATCTGAACCGCGCATGGTCCACACACACACACACACACACACACACACACACACACACACACACACACACACACACACACACACACACACACACACACACACACACACACACACACACACACACACACACACACATATATATATATATATATATATATATATATATATATATATATATATATATATATATATTCAGATCACAGAAATTCGTTCGCATATCACGTTTGTTCACGCGTGTAAAATGACTCCACGCGTGTCGAGATTAGCACCCTCACCCGGGCTCCGGGCCTTCGGCCCTACGCCCGGGCTCAGGGACAAAAGTGTATTCAGAACACGTTCATATATATGAACTATGCGCAGAATGCAGCCAGTTGATATAGGTTTAGCAAGGTGAAAATGTGGTAAACTGCCGAGGTTTTTGGTAACGGAAAACTGACGTTTCAAGCGGAGCCCCTCATCAGAGTGGATCTCCGTTCATCCCTTCGATGACTCCGCTCGAAACGTCAGCAGTTCCGTTACGAAAACCTCGTCAGTTTACCACAAGGCAGTTCCCTTTGCTCTATCTAAAACACTGCTCCTACTTTTTTACTGATTTTACACTCTCTGATATATTTATAAGTAATAGTACAAAAAGAGGTGTATTAGCTATTAAACGTCCTGCTCGATGGGGGTCATTTAGTAAAATTCCCGAGGGCCGAAAATATCATGTTTGCCACAAACATGATATTACTTATAATAATTCAATTCTATTATATGAGAATTAGTAGTTCTGTTGTAAATTCTAACACAATTCAGTCTATTTCATAAAATCCACTGTTTGAGTTACTTAAAAAAGCATTATTAGCTTATTAGGACTAAGGTTAAGGTTGGGATCAGGCTTAGAAGTTCAACTCCTTCCCGAATGAATCATGACTGGCGTAGACTTTAGTATTTTACTCTGACTAACACCAGACGATTTTACTTATCAAGGGAAAAGCTTCCAGTCACCAAGGAGTCAATCGTATTTAAAATTCGTGATTTTTATATGGAAATTGAGTCTTAGCCAGGTTTTTCTAATATTTTACTGCCTCAGTGCTGAGTTTGGCGAATGTCTTTGTACTTTTTTCACAACAACAATTAAAGACTAAAACGTCAACAAAATAACTGTGGTTTTGGTACCCTTTTGTTTTAAGACTTTTTTGGGATCAAATTGACCTATCTTATTATATGTAAAATGATGGAGGAGTTAAAAAATGCATTTCCTGGATAAGCATCATGCAAGATGTTTACGGTTGTGTGTTAAGTGTTTTTCGACTTATTTTGTTAAGAAAAAATGAGTTTCCAAGCAAAACTCGAAAGCTCAACCTTCTGATCGCCGGTGAAACGTTCTATATTTAACAATTAGACAATGAGCCCGAGTTTTCTATGAGCGAATAGTCAACGAGGCGAAGTTTAATACATTTTTTAACTGCCAACAACAAACGTTCAACAGTCATTTCGGACATCTCCTTGGCCCGTACAGTAACTGATGGAAAAGTAAAGTTTTACATATAATTTAGCATGGATTTTCATATACAATATTGAAACAATGTATCTCCACTCATTTGAAAGAAACATTAAATTTAGCATATAGTTTATTACATCACGAAATCTTGTCAACAGGCTCAACAGCAAGCGTAATTTTGAAATGTGTTTTGTTTGCAGTTATTTCGTTTTAAACGAAAACAGATAAACAATTTAACGATCTTACCATTAATAATTTCCATTCTAACCATCTTGTAGCTGTTTTTGTTTTCTGTAGAACGTATTGCTTCGCCTAAATGTTCAATTTCTTCTTTCATTTGCCCACTCCGTTATAATTTCGGCGCCATTGTTGCTTAACAGAACAACCGCTGGCTCTAATCATCATTGTTCGTGCTATACTACGCATTTTGACATTGGTCAATTTTTTTAAAAGAATGACTTTCATTGGTTTATCCATTAGTCACCGAAGTCGAGGTGACTAATTGTTTTAGTATAATTTCAGACGTTGATAAAAAACCAATAACGTTGAAAAAAACCCTTTTAAACAACTGCTTTCGTTTTAACAGGTGGTGATTCTGTTTATTCACAGTCGATGTTAGCAAGCCACAGTCTTTGTTAGCAAATAATTTCAAAAAAAGAGTAAACAACATCCTACTTTGGAATTGAAACTTGTACATACATTCAAATATTTGATAAAAAGACTTTTATTCTGGTGTTTTAGATCCTGTGTTACGGCTTTTTGCACTTAATTCATGTTCAATATGTTCTTCACTCATGACGAAGTTTTCGAAAACATCGCTACGACCAAAACCTCGCCAAAACGTTGACTATATTCTCGACAGTTTACTGGTCGCGGATGTGATATATAAAATGTGATATATATTAAACTTCCTTATATCTCATTTGAAGGACTCCGCGTATATACCTTATAAAGTGCCATGCATATTATAAGGGCCATTTCCTATAACCCTCCTAAGTCAAGTAGGGCGGCCTTGTTGAGTAACTGTTTACACGGGAACCTTCTAGTCTTCCTATGTAAAACACCCAGCTGTCTTGACTATCATTTACATATAAAGCGTCTGCTTCTTCCCCTCCCACGAAGGCCAGCCCTACATGGTAAACTTCCAGCTCTCCTACACAAGATAGATTGTAGCCTAGTCAGTAGAGAGATTTTGCCTGGGAAGGTTGGAAAGGACCAACAACTCTACTCACATAAGCTCCAAGCTATAAGGCAAGCTTGAACAGGAGGCCAGGTGTATTCACTTATTACCAACCGGCCCTATCTAAGACAATTCGTGGACTTCACTTTGGTCTTAGTCGTCTGAATCTCTTTGGCTACCGTGCTACTATCACGAAAGTGGTTCTTTGTTTGCGGATCAACAGCTTATAGTTACTTACCCCAGTTACTGTGAACCTTTGTAGCTTCAAACCCTGTAATTACCGTCTGGTAAACTTCCTTCCAGACTTCCAAAGAAACTGATGGAATACCCCCCCCCCCCGATGCTCGACTTTATGTAGAAATGAGTGTAAATGTCTTCGGCATGCATGAGTTTTTCTTAAGAACTTCATTGGGGCCACTTACAAAATGAATAAACTAAATACAAAAGCATTAACTTGTCAAATAGCAAATAAACTAATGGTTATGAATGATAAGACACAAATAGATCAAGGGGATGGGGGGGGGGGGGGGGGGGGAGGGACTGGGACGAAATCAAAAATTTACCCCTGTGGTTGTATGTTAGATTTTAGGTTTAATAACTTTATTGCCTAGCTATAGCAACTGGTGGTCAAACAGGGCGAAATGCGAAATCAAAAATTTACCCCTGTGGTTGTATGTTAGATTTTAGGTTTAATAACTTTATTGCCTAGCTATAGCAACTGGTGGTCAAACAGGGCGAAATGCCTCAATTTAACATGTGACAACCATGATGTAGGGTGTTGATTTTACAGGTATAGTAGCATAGAACTTTTCTTTCTAAATTGAAACACACAAAACGAATTTAAGATTAACCATAAATCTAATTTATGTCTCGGCAGCAATAATGTACCGGAATATGTGTATAATTAGTGTAAATAAAAAAAATGAAAAATAAGGTAGGGTAATATTTTTGGGGGTATTTACATGAGGTCGGCCTTGAAACTATATAGGTTTGGTTTCGCGGTTACTTCAAGATTTGTGTCAATTGTCTTAAAGCTCGTGACCGCCAGGGGCATCATTATTTTATGTAGATTTGACACCAATGTCATTTAAAACAACGTATTGAATTAAGTGCTTCAGTTTGGTCTAGACTCTACAGTGTGTATCAAAAAAACCTGAACCCTTAGAAAACAACCTAGTTGTTTTCCTATGGTAGTTTGAAAGCCCTTCGCCCTTCGCTGAACCCACAGATGCGTAAAACACATGGTCTTATACACCTGGGAAATTAAGATAACGTGAAGTGTATGCAAGGTGAAAGTATTTAAAAGCTTTTTCGCTTCGTTTAACTTATTGTGCTGATTAAT
>CAXIUP010000149.1:52500-81475 GCA_964035015.1 Corallium rubrum | reverse complement strand
TACAATGTTGTCTAATGAAACGAGTTAACAATTCCGGTAAAATTTAACGTAAACATGGTATATAACATTGAACAGGGGGTCGGGGGAGTTGGAAAACCGAAAAATGACGCAAATGTCCCAAGACTTTTGAAAATGATTGTCTGGGAAAACATTTTGTGTTAATGAAACATTAGCTGTTATGTAGTTGTTTTTTTCTTAAATAATAGCAATAATTGTACGAAATGTTGACATTTTGTTGTTAGTAGAATTGTTATGGGCAGTTTAAAGGCATTAAATGTTCCTTATTGCTCCAAAAAAAGTTGTTTTATTGATTAAGACGTCTTTGCACGAATTATTGAAAACATATTACAATTAAAGTGATCGCCTCGTGACAATGCAATTGAAAAAGCCTGATTTATCTAAAAAATAATTTAAATATATTTACAATCAATCGATTGCGCATTAATTTAAGTATGTGGTGAGTCTAACTCATGCAATATTCCCTTCACTTAAACGACTTCGCGTTAAAGGGGAATTGAAACGTCTTTGTGTTAACCTGAGGTGCGCAGCCTTTCATGTGTTGTGCGCCGTGTTAGCGAAAACGCTTTTGGAATAGCGAATATTTTTATAATTTCACCCTGAATGCCACAGAACATGTGCGTTATTCAATTTCACTACGGAAAGCAATATTGCAGAAGTTAACTTCGATCAAAACGCACGAAATTTTTAGACATCCACCAACTCCTATTGAAAACAAGTAAATTGCGTAATGTATTGAAAATTGTTTTAGGTTTTCATTACCATACATATCATGTACGGGAATAGCAGTATACACAGCGACAACACGTGGAAATAATGCGCTAACTTATTAACAAATATAACTTGATATTCGACTGTTATGACTAATACCAACACGGTGCCCGCTACGGTGCTCACCACGATGCTCACTGATTACCACTGGAATTATTTCGGTAGATCTGTGTTGTTTCTCCCAAACTGGTCAGTTCGGCTGTTTGCTAGTGCTACTTGCATTGTGTTGTTTTCTATTAAAGGTATCAACTGCTATTTCATTCACAAAATAAACTGATTTTGATGTGAAGCGGCGACGATGCTCACTTCCATAGCCAAAATTGGAGACATAAGATCAAGTTATTTATAGTATATAGCGAGCATCGTCGTAAAAAACGTATTTTAAAAGCGTCAATTGTAAAAATGCGTTATTATCTTATTGAAAACTAACATATTACAAGGCGGGTGTATACAAAATGTCATTTTAAATAACAGTCTTCGCTCTATTGCATGTTTTTCTGGTGAGCACCATGGTGAGCATCGTTGCGAGAAGCGTCAGGATATCGGCAACACCACAGGGGGCTAAAACTAAGTTCTAAAATGTCATATTCCTAAGCTAAATCTTAGTCACTAACAGGTTGTAATTGTGCTATAACATTGTGTTAGCTTTCTGCCTATAATGTATAGTGTTTGGTTGACTGAAACAGCATATTTTTCGACAACATAGTTAAATAGCGCTTCGGACAATCAATTTCAAAAGTAGTTGGGACACTTGAGCTTTTCCAAATATATTCGTTTAACATCGTCTATTTTGTGATATGCACACAATCCCTCCCTCCCCCTCCCTTTACAATGTTGTCTAATGAAACGAGTTAACAATTCCGGTAAAATTTAACGTAAACATGGTATACAACATTGAACAGGGGGTCGGGGGAGTTGGAAAACCGAAAAATGACGCAAATGTCCCGAGACTTTTGAAAATGATTGTAGTTGCCACCACAACTTATCTGCCATTAAACACAGACAATAATCTCTTAGAAACCTTGTGCGGGACATTTTTGAAGTGTCTGTGAGCAATGAAATTCTCCCCTGAGAACCTGGACGGTGCGAACAACTTCTCAAGGGAGTCTTTGGTGTTAAAAATCATGCGGTGCTTCTTGCTATCTCGCGAGGACTCGACTTCACCAGAATATTCCCTAGCCAAGGTTAAAACATGGTGAAACACAACCCACGGTATAAATAAAATAACGGGAGTCATCAGGCCAGTCGCTTTTGACCTCCGAAGCTTCTGGGAGATAGCTTTGCCAGCTTCTTTCAGGTAGGAATCCACCATAGGGCCCACCATTTCAAGCTTATTGTCCACTACCTCCTCAAGCAAAGAGTCCATTCCCTCCATGCCGCAGTTTGGGTTATTTTCGGCGCTTCGAACGGCTCTGATCCACTTCCGCTCAACCGAAAATTTCATTTCTGTTATGGAAGTATTCCAGAACCGTTCTCCCCGCTCTGAACACTCGAAAAACATCTTAAATTGAGTTTTAACTCTCTCTCCTTGTTTGACGCACTCGTGTTGTCAGCCATGTTGATTCTAGAATGAATGCCGGGGACGCTAACCAACTGCGCCCGCACAAGTGGGAGAAAATCGCGTGAATCTGACCACCGTGTATATATATATATATATATATATACACATTTATGGTATATATGCTCTAAGGATTTTTGGTGAAGGAAAATTCGAGTGTAGAATATCTACATTTTAAGACCAAACCGGGACCAGTTGCGAAAAATGCATCTACACAGGCCTTCCGGCAGGAATTGAACCCACGACCTTGTGATTCTAGTGCAATTCTCTGACAACTGAGCGACGGAGGCCGTTGCCGAGAGCTTGATCGCGGCAGCGTTTCCACTTGGAAGGAAATTTCCTTCCAGAAGGAAATTTAGTCGTTTGGTAGGAAATTTGGAAGGAAATAGAACTTGGAAGGAAATTGGAAGGATTTTTGAACATCAGTAAGGAAATTGGAAGGATACTCTATTTTTCTTACAATTCCTGAAAAAAAGGGCATTTTTAATGAAAATAAATGAAAATTAATTAAATAAATACGTCAAAACTGCAACATTGTCGAACCCCTATGATATTTCATCCCTGAGTTTCCCCTGAGACATAAATGTTACTATTGTTCCCAGTAAACCGCGAAACAACCGTTTCTTAAATTGTCACGTGATACGATTTTCTCACGCTTGAAATTTGAGATGAAGTGGTCGCACCTTGATTGTTATTCGTTTACTCTCAACCGTCTCGACACGAGCAGAGCTTCGAAACATCTCAACGAATTGAACGAAAGCTCATGCGTTTTCCAAAAGACGAGCAAAAGTATTTTCACCATCCAGATACTGTAATCGAAGTTGTTCTTCGTTTAAATACAACATGAAGCGACTCATTTTGACTGTCCTTGACTGTTGAGTCGCTTAGCCAGAGCCGTTGTGTTTTCACATGAGAAGACACAACAGTGTGATCACGTGACGATTTTCTGACCTTCTTCCGGTCGCTATTTGGTCTACTGGGAACAATAATACATAAGAATTCAGAAATCTCGACTTTTTGCCTACCTTGCATTTTCATATTTTATTGTTTTGGACTTTGGTCATTTGGTGCAGTAATTCATGGCAGATTTAGTCATGATTTTACAATAAAAGGTATGTCGTCTTCATCGGAAAATGATATAGATTTAGAAACAATTATAAATGATGAACCTGCATCGAGTACTACTACTGGTGAACCTGCCAAGAAGCGACAAAAGAAGGATCAAGCCTTTGTTGATAGCTGGCTTACTAGCTGCGAGTTTAAACCGTGGCTAATAAAAAAAGTTGGAGCGAACCGTATTGCAAAGTATGTGAAAAAGTGGTGACTTGCTCAAAGACGGGTTTGAAGAGACACATGGCTAGTAATAATCATCAAAAGAATAGAAAAGCAGCGCAAAGTAACACCATTTCAGGCATGTTTAGCAAAGTCACCACCCGAGACGAGACTTCAGCCATGGAGATCAAGCTATATGCTCATTCATCGCTGAACATAATCTGCCACATTCCATCTCGGATGACTTTGTAGCGCTTCTTCGATCGCTGTTTCCTCGAGACAACGTTCTGAAAAACTCAAGCTCGGCAAGCAAAAGGCGACAAATGTTGTTCGACAAGTTATTGGCTTTGACTATTTGAACGAAACAGTGACGGCTTTACAGTCCCATAACATCATCGACGAGACAACCGATAAAAGCACCGCCAAGCAACTAGCGATTTTAGCCACGCATTTTGACATAGAGAGCTTCCAGTCTAAGCAATATTTGCTCGATATGATTGAAGTCAACGATGGGTCAGCCAAAGGTATTTATTCAGCCGTCAAACAATCATTTCACGAACTCCACGTTCCGATGGAGAATATAATAGGTTATTCTTCCGACACCACCAACGTCATGTTCGGAGCGCACAACTCCGTCGCACAGCTTTGTAATGTATAATAATCATATATCCGGCCAATTTGTTCTACAATTTGGTTGTAAAGCAAATCCACTCGTGAGTCGTGATGTACAAAGAAATTTTGGTCATTTTTTATAAAAATTTGGAAGGAAAAATGGAAGGCAATTTAGAAATTTATGGAAGGAAATTTTTGAAATTTAGAGGGCTAGAGAAGGAAATATTTTTTTCCAGAGTGGAAACACTGGATCGCGAGTTCTGTATATATTAAGGTCCCGGTTTGCTCTTAAAATGTATATATTCTACACTCGAATTTTCCTTCACCAAAAATCCCTAGAACATGCTATGTAATCGAGTGAAATGCCCAATATTACTTCTAATAAACCCAATTCTCTCCTGGCACTACCACCTTAATATATACAGAACTCGCGATCAAGCTCTCGGCACGGCCTCCGTGGTTCAGTGGTCAGAGCATTGCACTAGAATCGCAAGGTCGTGGGTTCAATTCCTGCCGGAAGGCCTGTGTAGTTGCATTTTTCGCAACTGGTCCCGGTTTGGTCTTAAAATGTATATATTCTACACTCGAATTTTCAATCACCAAAAATCCCTAGAACATGCTATGTAATCGAGTGAAATGCCCAATATTACTTCTATATGGTATATATATAGTATATAGTATATAGTTATATATATATATATATATATATATATATATATATATATATATATATATATATATATATATATATATATATATATATATATATATATATATATATATATATATATATATATATATATATATATATATATATATATATATATATATATATATATATATATATATATATAGAGTATATATATATAGTATGTATATATATAGTATATATAGTATATAGGGAGAGAGGGAGGGAGGGAGGGAGGGAGGGAGGGAGGGAGGGAGGGAGGGAGGAGAGAGAGAGAGAGAGGAGGGGAGGGGGAGAGGGGAGGGGGAGAGGGGGGAGGGGGGGGGAGAGGGGGAGAGGGGGAGAGGGGGAGAGGGGAGAGGGGGAGAGGGGGAGAGAGGGGAGAGAGGGGGAGAGGGGGAGAGAGGGGGAGAGGGGAGAGAGGGGAGAGAGGGGGAGAGAGGGGGAGAGAGGGGGAGAGAGGGGGAGAGAGGGGGAGAGAGGGGGAGAGAGGGGGAGAGAGGGGGAGAGAGGGGAGAGAGGGGGAGAGAGGGGGAGAGAGGGGGAGAGAGGGGGAGAGAGGGGGGGAGAGAGGGGGAGAGGGGGAGAGAGGGGGAGAGAGGGGAGAGAGGGGGAGAGGGGGGGAGAGAGGGGGAGAGAGGGGGAGAGAGGGGGAGAGAGGGGGAGAGAGGGGGAGAGAGGGGGAGAGAGGGGGAGAGAGGGGGAGAGAGGGGGAGAGAGGGGGAGAGGGGGGAGAGGGGAGAGAGGGGAGAGAGGGGGGAGAGAGGGGAGAGAGGGGAGAGAGGGGGAGAGAGGGGAGAGAGGGGAGAGAGGGGGAGAGAGGGGGAGAGAGGGGGAGAGAGGGGGAGAGAGGGGGAGAGAGGGGGAGAGAGGGGGAGAGAGGGGGAGAGAGGGGGAGAGAGGGGGAGAGAGGGGGAGAGAGGGGGAGAGAGGGGGAGAGAGGGAGAGAGAGGGAGAGAGAGGGAGAGAGAGAGAGAGAGAGAAAGAGAGAGATATTTATTTAAAGTCGGAATTTCTTCAGTTGATAAACTGCTTTACAAGGAAGCCGAACTAAACTTACAAAAGTTAAAAATTAATTATTAATTATTAATTAGAAGCATGATGTGAGGCCTCTTTTGAACTCATTGATGTTTTCACTACATTTTACATTTTCCGGCAAGTTGTTCCAAATTTTACATCCAGAATATGCAAAACTTTTTTTTAAGAATTCAGTACGTGCTTGAGGTAAAACAAGACACAACTTTCTGTTTCGCAGGGAATATATATCATTAACGGTAGACATTTTAAAATGGTCTCGTAGATACGGAGGGGCCATGTTGTTTAACAATTTATACATCATAATTAACTTGTGCATATCTCGTGTTTCCGTAAGATTTTTCCATTTTAATTGTTGTCTTATTTTATTAGATCTGACTTCATAACCTTGACAAGTAATCACTCTTGCTGCACGGTTTTGCAGCTTTTGCAGTCTGTGGGCTGTTGTCAAAGGCATATTGTCCCACACAACATCACAATAATCGAACAATGGTTGAATTAGTGACTTGTATATTGTAATTGAAGTTTGCTGAGGAACAAAACGTCTCACTTGTCGAAGACCTGAAATTGAAGCACTTACTTTTTTTGACATATTGTTGATATGATCTAACCATGATAATCTTTCATCTATATATATACCCCTAGAGATTTGGTTACCCTAACTCGTTTTATAGGTTTGCTGTCGAGATATAATAGCGGCATATCTCTTACCTTGTCAAGATTATAGTCAGACCCAACAAACATGTACTCTGTTTTAGTTACGTTTAGACTGAGTTTATTTGCTTTTAGCCATTCACTAATATTTTCGAGATCTTTGTTGGCAAGAGTTATTATTTCTCGAATAGATGTTCCAGTAGTTGTTATGTTAGTATCGTCAGCATGCATTCGAGCAGTGGAATGTTGCAGACGATGTGGAAGATCATTAATATAAATGAGAAATAATAATGGTCCAAGAATGGAACCTTGGGGAACGCCACAGTTAAGTGTGCGTTCTTTTGACAGAAAGCCGTTAACACAACATTTTTGTCTGCGATTGTGCAAATACGATTTGAACCAAGATAAAGTATTTGCATCAACTCCATAACTTTGGAGCTTACAGAGTAATATGTCATGGCTTACAGTGTCAAATGCCTTTGCTAAATCCAAATAAACTACAGAATTAAGAAGTCCCTGATCCATGTTTTTAAGCCAATCAGTTGTTGCATCTAGAAGTGTACTCGTAGTAGAGTGAAATGGCCTAAAGCCTGATTGTTTTTCATGCAATAAACTATTTTTATTGAGATACGTATATAACTGATCGTAAACAATACGCTCAAAAACTTTAGATACGGCACTGAGTACAGAGATAGGTCTGTAATTGTTTACGTCGTCTTTAGCTTCGCTTTTATGTATTGGTGTAACCTTTGCAAGTTTCCACTCGTCAGGAAATACGGCTGTTTGTATGGAAAAATTGAAAAGGTCACATAAAGATTCAGAAATAATAGGCGCTGCATGTTTGAGTAGTTTACATGGTATTTGGTCTAAGCCAGTTGCTTTCCTATCGGGTATTAAACTAAGTAATTTAAAAACGACATTTGGTGTTGTAGGTTTCAAAGCAAATACCGAACTAGCTGTTTTCAAATAATCAGAGTACAATTTAGTAGTCTGAAAATCAGTTGATGTCAATTTCAGTCCAATTTCCGAAAAGTGTTTGTTAAAACTTTCTGATATATCCGCATCATTATTGATTTCTTGGTTTCCAATTTTTAGAGAAGGGATACTGTCAGATTTAGAGTTGCGAGACATCAATTCATTAATTGATTTCCAAACTTCCTTTGAGTTTCCCGAGTTAGCTTCAAAGAAGTGGTGATAATAATCCTTTTTAGCTTTTCTAATCTTGTTGTTGCAATTATTTCGGGCAAATTTCAAGTTTTGCCAGTCACTGGGATTATTAGATGTCACCGCTGCTTTTTTAAGCTTGTCTCGGTTAACTAGTAATTGTTTTAAATGAGGCGTCATCCAGGGACTCTTTTTGTTTCTCACTCGTTTTCGTTTGAATGGTGCATGTTTATCAACAATAGACAAAAACATTTTTTTCCACAATTCCCACCGGTCATTTGAATCACCTAAGTTCTTAATAGTTGACCAAGCGAGATTGGTTAAATCGTTTTTGAAGCTAATGACGTTGAAATTTTTCATATTTCGAACATGTATAACTTTATGCGTATTCTTATTTGGAATAGCGATCTTCCGTATTGCGTAAATAAGACTATGATCGCTTACACCTAAATGTACCACTCCAGATGCAACAACTCTGTTGGAACAATTGGTGAAAATCACATCAGTTAGAGTTCTAGTATTTTGTGTGCATCTAGTTGGCTCTACAATAAGTTGTTCAAGTTGGTATATTTCGGAAAGCGAGTTTAATAGTTGAGTAGGTCGGTACGTCCTGTTGCTGAGTAAGTCACAGTTAAGATCTCCTAACATGTAAATTTCCTTTGCTTCGTAATCAAGCACTTTGACAGCGTTTGAAATGTGATCAAAAAAAATATCAGGGTTACAGTCAGGTGGTCTGTAAGCAACAACTATAGCAAAAGGTTTACTGTTTGGTTTGGTAACTTCCACTATAATGGCTTCAGTGTTATTTGTCATCAAGTCGTATCGAACTTTATAATTGATGTGATTTTTTAAATAAATACAAACCCCACCACCGTTTCGGTTACGATCTTTTCTAATTAAATCATAGTTGTTTAGTTTTACTTGATTACTAGTTATGTTATTATCAAGCCGTGTTGCATTAAAGGCAATTAGATCGATATTTTGATGGGTTATCCACGCTCGAATGTCTTCTATGTGTAAAGGAAGACTTGTAATATTTAAAGAGACCATTTTAAAACCTCTTACCTGCGGGATTTGTAAATTTTCAGACATAACATCATAGCTTCTATTAACAGGTCAATATAGATTAGTTAAATAGTTTTTAAAATTCTTCGCAAGATTAATTGTTCCACGGGCGTTAAGATGTAGCTTTCGTCCGTTTAAACAGCTTGGATCAATGTTATCATGAGATATAATTTTCCAGTTCCTTGATTTTGAAAATGAACGAAGAATTTTGTTGACGGCGACACGTTTATGTTCTAGCTCTGAAGAGTCTTGTCGAGCAGTTAATTCGGAGACAGCAATTGTGGTGTCGGGGGAATTCCTCTCGATTTGTTCGCAGATGTTGACGATTTTTTCAGCGACAACTTGGGGTTCTTCGGAACGAAGATTATTTGTGCCAATGTGAACAATCATATTGTCAGGTTTTGCTTTAAGGGTAGGCTTGATATAGTCCTTCATATCTTCAACTCTTGAACCAGAAATAGATATTGTACTGATTCTGTTGGATTTGTCGGACATCTTCCATCCTTTAAGTTTGGATATAATCGAATCGCCTATTATGATTGTCTTCTTGTGTTCATCGCTGGTCTTCGGCTTAGCTGAGTCATCAACATTAGTGACTTCATTTTGTTCAGAGTTCTTATTTTCCTTTGCTGTAGAAGATTTCGTCTTTTTCTTATTTTTCTTTGGATTGTGTTGTCTAGCTTCATTATCGTTCTTATCGCCAGTGGGAGTTTTGGTATTTGGACTGGCGTCCTGCATAAGTAGTTTGATAGCTGTAACCAAGCTAGACTTCTCTTCTTCAAGTCGTTTGGTGTATTCGTCTTGGATTTTTATTTGAGTTTTAAGTTCCTTAATTTCCATCCGGCACTCTAGTAAATCGTTGCTAAGCTGCTCAGATTCTTTTTCATATCTACCAGGAGCTTTGACAAAACACTTGTCTTTGATGTCTCGTATCTTGGCTCTTAGATTTGCCAGTTCGTTCATCACAGCTGCATGGTCGCAAACAATTTTCGGCATGGTTTGCTCGCCATTCTCAAAGCTTATCCTCGAACTTGGAATTGAAGTATCCTCATCGAGTTTACTATTTAACTCATCAGTGAAAATCGTTTTGTCCTTGTCGATGGATAGGACAAGATCGCTTTGAGCTGTTTCGATTGCTTCGCCATTACTGTCAGTCGTCCTGGAAGCCGGGTTCCTGTTTCGTTCACAAACATCATGAAACATTTCTCTTAGCGCAGCATGTTCCTTGCCATGTAACATAAGGACATTGGTAGAAGTGTAAAATCTAACGGAGCAGTCCTACACTTTGTAGGTGATGGCCTTGTGCATTTTGTCCTCTTTCATTTCGCCTTCGTCTTCGTCTTCATCAACGTTCAAAAGACCATTGATAAACGTTTTTAGATCGTTTATTGATCCACCCCAGCGAAAACAATCACTATCGTCTTCGTAGTCAAGATAGTGATTCATTATATTAGAAGTAAGACAAATTTGTTGAGATCTAACTCAAAAATTTGCGGAGCGATTCGGCACACGTCTGCTCGTGACGAGAGAGAGACAGACCGACCAGAGAGCGAGAGAGAGAGAGAGAGAGAGAGAGAGAGAGAGAGAGAGAGAGAGAGACAGACAGACAGACAGACAGACAGACAGACAGACAGACAGACAGACAGACAGACAGACAGACAGACAGACAGACAGACAGACAGACAGACAGACAGACAGACAGACAGACAGACAAAAAATTTATTTTAGCACGGAATTTCTACAATTAAGATGAACTGATTTACAAGAAAGCCGTGACTGTACATTAATTACAATTAATTAAATAAGATTCTATATGTACATGCATAATATTACATTGTTGAGAAATGATAAGCCTTCAGCCTTGATTTAAATTGACTTAGCGAGGTTGACAATCTTATTTCTTTTGGAATCGAGTTCCAAATTAAACCACCATTATATAAGAAACTTTTTTTCAAATAGTTAGTGTTTGGTTTAGGTAATGAAACATCAACTTCACTGTTTCTCAATTGATAAATATTCGTCTCTGAACGTTTTTGATAACATTCATGAAGGTAATCAGTAGATTGGCCATAAAGAATTTTATACATCATTATAGCTGAATTATAAATTCGACGAGTTAATAAATCATTCCAATTGAGGTTACTTAATATTTCCATAGAACTTGTTTCATAGTCAGCTTGAGTAATAACCCGAGCTGCTCTATTTTGTAATTTTTGTAAGCGACTGGATAATTCTAGATTTAGGCCACTATTCCATACAACATCACAATAATCAAAATGTGATTGAATCAGCGAATTATAAATTACAAGTAAAATTTTAAATGGGACATATTGACGAACTCGTTTCAAGCCGCCAATGGCGCTTGAAATTTTCTTAGACAATACATCGATCTGTTTTGTCCAAGAAAGCTTTTCGTCAATATGTAAACCTAGTGATTTTGTAATTGAAACCCTGCGAATCAGTTTTTTGGCTAGGTAGAATTTTGGGTACTGCAATAAATTTGACAGCCTGTTCTCAGAGGCAATAATCATATACTCTGTTTTCGTTAGATTCACAGAAAGTTTATTAGCAATTAACCACTGATTAACGTTTTCCAAATCTTGGTTCACCTGATGCTCTAAATCGGAAATGGTCTCAGCCTTGAATGTTAGATTAGTATCATCAGCAAACATTCTTGGTTTAGAATTATGCAACGATGATGGTAAATCATTAATATAAATAAGAAATAATAATGGTCCCAAAACAGTTCCCTGCGGAACTCCACAAGTTACAGTTCGAGGACTTGATAAATTACCATCAACGTAGCATTGTTGTTGACGACCATTTAAATATGATTGGAAGAACTGCAATTCGGTATCACAAATACCATTCAGTTTTAATTTTTCAATCAATATTGCATGATTTACCGTATCAAACGCTTTTTTAAGATCAAGAAATATAACTGCCGTTAAAAGGCTTTCATCTAAATTGGTAAACCATTCATTCGTAGCATCAATTAATGCAGTGACAGTAGAATGGTTACTTCTAAAACCCGATTGATATTTATTGAGTAAATTATGATATTTGAAATAAGCAGATAATTGATTATAAACTGCTCTCTCAAATATCTTAGCCACTATGCTAATTACCGAAATCGGTCTATAATTATTGGGGTCAGCTTTTTTATCCGATTTATAAATCGGAATAACTTTGGAACATTTCCAGTCATGAGGGATGATTCCCGTTGCTAATGACTTATTGAAAATGACACATAATGAGCTGGCTATAACTGGAGCAGCTTCTTTCAATAATCTCATGGAAATGCCGTCCAAACCAGTAGCTTTTTTGACTGAAGAATTTTTAATAATGTTAAGAACATCAGAAATACTCACTTCAGTAAACTTAAAAGTAGATTCAACTGTTTTATTTTGCTTCAAAAATTCCCGATTGTTTACATTGTTTTGTATATTAGGTAAGTTGGCAGCTAAATTAGGCCCAACATTTGTAAAATGCTCATTAAAAGCTTCGGAAATTTCAGATGAATTAGTAACAAGTTTATTATTAAATAGTAGCTCTTTAATTTCAGAGTAAGAGGTTTTACGTGAAAGAAGTTCGTTTATAATCTTCCATGTTTTAGACGGATCTTTGGTATTCGTATTAAATTGATTTGAATAAAAATCAATTTTGGATTTCTTGATCGTAGAATTAATTTCATTTCTAATACTTTTGTATTTTTCCCATAAACTTGGGTCTTTGGATAAAGCATGCTCCTGTTTTAACCGATCTCTTATAATCATTTTTCTTCTAATTGGAACAGTCATCCAGGGCACCCTACGGGCCCTGACCCTTTTCTTTTTTATGGGTGCGTGTTTGTCAGCTATTGATAAGAACATTTCTTTCCAACATCCCCACATTAAGTCAGAATTTTCACAATCGTTTAATAATATATCCCAAGGGATATTCTGTAGATCAATCTTGAATTGGTTAGAATTAAAATGCTTATAAGATCGAAATTGTGCAACCTTATGCTTGAATTGAGTAGGAATAGAAACTTTCCTAACCATGTAAATTAGGGAATGATCACTTATCCCTAGATTTACCAATCCTGAGGACACAATTTTATTCAAATCATTGGTGAATATAAGATCAATCATAGTGGCAGACTTATCAGTCACCCGTGTAGATTCTTTAATAAGCTGGTGTAACTGATAAATCTCCTGAATGCCTCTTAAAGCATTGGTGTGTGATTCAGATTTTGAACTATTGTAATCGCAATTTAAATCACCAATTAAAATTATTTCTCTATTTTCATGATCGAGAATTGACATAATAGACTCTAGAGTTTGGAAAAAAATGTTCTGATCAGACTTTGGGGGTCTATAACATGCTACAATAGTAAATGGTTTACTATTAGGCTTGATAATATCAAGACAAATAGCTTCAATAGCATGATTAATAGGTATATCATCGCGAACCATATATTGAATGGGATTTCTGATGTAAATACAAACACCTCCCCCAAAACGGTTGCGATCTTTTCTTATTATATGATAGCCAAAGAGTGAGACATCAGAATCCATGATTGAATCGTCGAGTCTCGTTTCATTTATTGCTAGAATGTCTAAAGGCTGATTAATCATTAGAGTTCTCAGTTGATCAATATATTTGACCAACGAAGTAATATTAAGTGAGGCAACTTTGAATCCTCTAATAGAGCTCAAAGATTTTTCTAAACTAGAATAATTAGACATTATTGGTGTTTTAATAGAAGGCTTATTAAGGCTTACCGTTTCTCCAACATGTCACAAGTTATCTTTAGTAATACGAAAATGATTAATAATATTAGAAGCAAATCTCTTGGTTCCGATAGCGTTCAAATGAATACTATGATTATCAAAGCAGTCCTGATTCAAGTTCGAATGATCAATAAAGACCCAATCGTTATCATCACTAAGTGTTTGCAGATGATTGTTCACTTCGGTAACTTTCTTGTTTAGCTTCTTGTTATCAGCTCGATGAACCAATGCTGATATGGTCACTTTTGTCTTCTCGGATCGGTCTTTAATTTCCAAGCCAAGAGAGATGATTTTGTTTGCCAATTCCAAAGCATCAGTAGATGGCTTGATATCATTTGTACCTACGTGAAGAATGATTTCGTCGGGATTCTTGCTTATCCACGGCCTCATAAAATGTTGCATATCGTCCGTGGTTGAACCTGAATATGGTTTGACATGGACCTGGTCATTTTTTGACATTTTAGGCCCTTTTAAGTCCTTTACAATTGAATCACCAAGGACAAATATGGTACGAGATATATATTTCTGATCATTTTCTTTCTTTTTATTTGAAGGCGCCTCAACAGAACTTCCCTTCGGCTTCGGCTTCGTGGCATGACTAGTATTGTTAGCCAGACGAGCTTGTACAAGCTCGTTGTTCACCAAAGACAAAGCTGTGATTAAACTTTGTTTTTCCATCTCTAGTTTTGAGATCTCAGCCTTCAGGGACTTGTTTTCGTCGAGCAGGGCGGTGGTTTTCATTAACATATTTTCCTTCGGTTGATTTGACTGATTCGCCGTAGCATTTAATGAATTTTTTAGTTGGTCAAAGTCTGCTTTGAAGGCGTTGATTTTAGTATGTAAATCCTTGATTTCATCCATGATCGACTGATCGGATTGATTCGGTGTTATTAGATGATTCTGTACATGATTATGTGATTCATAGGTTTCATCACTCATGTCGTCTTCTCCGCCATTTTGGCTATTCATTTCGCTTTGAGAATCCGTAGTTAAGTCAATTACAGAATTACCTTTACCAAGGAGGTCTAGAAGTTTACGCTTAGCTTGAAGATCTCCTTGCCCTTGAATAAACAAGGTGGTTGTTCCAGTGTAAAACTTGAACACCAAACTGTTAATTCGACAAGAAAGCATGTTGTGTGTAGAATCTTCCGACCATTCAATATCACTATCAGAGGTTGGAACTTCAAAAACAGAGTTTAAAAATTCTCCCAATTCGTCTTTACTGCCCTTCCATAATAACTTTGGCTTCTTTCCATCAGCAAATTTAAGAAGATGGCCATATTGAATCATCGTTGTTGGAGCGACGTTCAGAGCAGCGTCCGCCATGACACACAGAGAGAGAGAGAGAGAGAGAGAGAGAGAGAGAGAGAGAGAGAGAGAGAGAGAGAGAGAGAGAGAGAGAGAGAGAGAGAGAGAGAGAGAGAGAGAGAGAGAGAGAGAGAGAGAGAGAGAGAGAGAGACCTTTATTTAAATCACGGAATTCCATCAAAAATACATTTGCTTTACATGAAATTGCTTTACATGAAAGCCGTGGTAAAACATACATAAAATTTACATATTTTTGGAGTTTATTATTTACAAAACTTGTGGAGGAGAGACATTAATATTATTACGAAAAGTTCTTAAAGAATAAATTGTTCTTTGATCAGGACTCAAGGAATTCCAAGCCATGACTCCCTGATAAATGAAACTTTTTTTCAGGTATTCAGATTTTGGATTAGGCAACTTGAGATTTATGTCATTATTTCGTAGGTTGTAATGGGTAGTATCCATCACCCTACTGAATTTATCAATCAAGTAATAAGGAGTTTTATTATGCATAATCTTATGCATCATTACTAGTACATTTTTAGTGCGTCTGACCGAAATATTGTCCCATCCCAAATCAGTAAGGATTTCATGGGACCTTATTTCATATGGTGACTTAGTTATGACACGTGCTGCTCTGTTTTGCAATTTCTTGAGCCGTTCATTTTGTGTAATATTGATGCTATTCCAAACAATTCCACAATAATCAAACAACGGCTGAATTAGAGAATTATAAAGAGTCATTAAAGTACCAAATGGTACATGCTCTCTGACCATCCTCAATCCAGCAATTGCCCTAGAAATCTTTTTAGCAAGTAAATTCACGTGTTCATCCCAAATTAATTTATCATCAATAATAAGGCCAAGTGATTTAGTTGAAGTTACTTGGGAAAGTTTGTGATTTCCAAGTCTAAGATCACACTGTTTAATTAAATTTCGAATTCTATTGTCTGACCCAATTATCATAAATTCAGTTTTAGTGAAATTAATAGTAAGCTTGTTTGCCAAGAGCCATTGGTAGATGCTTTTGAGATCTTTATTAACCAAGTGCTGTAGTTCATCAACGGTTTCCGCGGAAGCCGTGATGTTTGTATCATCAGCAAACATTCTGGCTTTACAATAATTCAGACAATAAGGAAGGTCATTGATATATATTAGAAATAATAATGGGCCAAGAATCGATCCCTGTGGAACACTACAAGAAATTGTCCTTGGTGTTGATAATTTCCCATCAACAAAGCAGCACTGTTTACGTTCATAGAGATAGGAATCAAACCAAGCTAGCGCGGTATCCGTAATACCGTAGTGTGCAAGTTTGCTTAGCAGTATCTTGTGGTCAACCGTATCGAAAGCCTTTTTTAGATCAAGGAAAATTACAGATGTTAACAGACCCTGATCGATATTCAAGTACCAATCAGTAGTAGCATCTAATAACGCAGTTACAGTAGAATGCATAGTTCTAAAGCCTGACTGATATTTGTTTAGTAAATTATTTGATGTTAAATAATCATACAACTGATTATACACAATTCTCTCGAATACTTTTGATACAACACTAATAATAGAAATAGGTCTGTAGTTGTTGGAATCATTTTTAGCATTGCCCTTATGTATTGGAATAACCTTAGCTATTTTCCAATCATCAGGAAAGACTCCAGTTGACAATGATAGATTGAATAATTTGCATAAGGATGATGAAATAATTGGGGCAGAAATTTTAATTAGTTTAGCCGGAATATTATCTAATCCTGAGGCTTTGTTAGCTGAAAGCTGGTTTAACAACTCTTCAACAGACATAGGATCAGTAGGCTTTAGAACAAATCTACTTCTAACTGGTTTTAGATATTTTTCAAATTGTTGATCAACAGGAAACTGATTAGCAAGAATAGATCCTATTTCTGTAAAGTGTTTATTTAACGAGTTCGAAATCTCAGCCGGTTCAGTTATAATTTGCTTGTCGACTTTGAGCTGGGTTATAGAATCATCAGTAGATTTACGATTAAGTAACTGATTGATTACATCCCAAGACTGCTTTGGATTATTTTTATTCTTTTGAATTTCAGAATGGTAATAATCAGTTTTAGCTTTATTTACCATTCTATTCGCAAGATTACGAGATTCTTTATACTGGGCCCAAATAATTGGATCATTGGTCTTCGCAAATTCTTTTTTCATATTGTCTCGTTTTATAAGTTGCCGCCGTACTGATGGAGTAATCCATGGGCACTTAGCTGCCTTGATACATTTGGTTTTCATCGGAGCATGCCTGTCAATTACACCTAAGAACAACAACTTCCATTTGCCCCACATATGGTTAACATTGTTAGATAGATTCAAGGAATTCCAATCAACAAGATTCAAATCATGAAGATATTTGTTTAGGTCAAAGTGCTTGAAATTCCTTGAGGTTGAATATTTGTGGGTTCCTCGTTTACAAATGTTAATTTTTCTTATGGTATAAATTAAGTTATGATCACTAATGCCAATTTGGATGATACCAGATTGAGCTATTTTCCGTAAATCATTAGTTAAAATTAAGTCAATAGTGGTTCTGGATGACTCTGTAATACGAGTGGGTTCTTTGACAAGCTGTTCAAGTTGATAGTTTTCAATGAGTGACAACAATTTCTTAGTATGAGTAGAAGGAATAGGTGCAGAAACATCGCAATTTAAATCACCCAAGATTATGATTTCCTTTCCTTCTGAATCCAATGTCGCGACCAAACTTTCGAAACTCTGGAAGAATATATCATCTGCGTGATTTAAAGAGCTGTTTGGAGGTCTGTAGCATGCTATTACAGCAAATGGTTTAGAGTTAGGCTTTTTAATTTCAATGCACACTGTCTCCAAACCCCCGTTTACTAGTTCCGCTCTGAGTTGATAATTAATCGAATTTCTTAAATAAATGCAAACGCCACCACCTTGACGATTGCGATCTTTCCTTATAACAGAATAGCCTTTGATGGCTATTAGGTTGTCACTCACTGAATCATCTAGACGAGTCTCATTTACTGCCAGTAAGTCAAGTGTTTGGTTTTCCATAATAAGTCGTACCTGATCAATATACTTGACTAAACTAACAATATTTATGGAGGCTAATTTAAAACCTCCGATTTTACTTATAATGGAGATGTCATGTGAATTAACATTTGCACGATTTTCTGAATGATTATTAACTGAAGAATTTAAATCACTTACCGTCTCTCCTCCAAGAGACAATCATTGTTCATTTCTAAAATAGTTAATAAAGTTTGTTGCAAGTAGCGATGTCCCCTTTCTATTGAGATGAAGTAAATCTCGGTTTAAGCAGCTAGAATCGATATTATCATTTGAAATAAACGAGAAATTATTTCTGTTCGATAAAAGTTTAAGATGAGCGTTCGATTCTTTGAGCTTCGGAGTAATATTTTCATTATCGCTTCGCATCGCTAAGCTTGAGACAACCACCCTTGTATTGGGAGAGGCTTTCTTGATTTGCAAACCCAGTTGCACAATTTCTTCTGCAATCTTTTTCGGCGTGGACGACGTTAGGTCATTAGTCCCCACATGCAAAATAACTTCTTTAGGTTTAGTTGAAATAGAGGGCTTAACATAATGGAACATATCTTTCACACTTGCTCCACTGAAAGACCTCACTTTGACTTTGGATCTCGATGACATTTTTGAACCGATGAGATTCTTTATAATAGAATCACCGAGAATATAAACCGAAGGCTGGTCCTCCTTGACCACAGGACCATTATTACGTTCAGTAGATGTAGCCCGGCCCTGACCATGACCTTGACTTTTCTTATTCTTCCGACTATGTCTGACTTCAGTGAAGCCATCATTCGAATTCTCGGTAGGGTGCCCATTCAATTTGGTACCACTTGATTGTGAATCGTTGTTTAACAATCTAATTGCTGTCAATAGACTTGCTTTTTCGGCTTCTAAATCCTCAATTTTCATTAACAGAGAGCCATTTTGCGAGGAAAGTTCATCCAATTTCTTTTGTAAAGATATCATACCGTCGTCAGAAGACTGATGAGCAGCATGCTTATCAGTTTTGGACATGAAATTGCTAATCATATATTTGACTTCGGCTAAATCTTCACGTAAAGAAATTAACTCACTTTGGAAATTAGAACAACACTTAGGACGATTAAAATGTTCCGGTATACCACTGAATAGATCTTGGGAGCCGGAGATGGATTCCTTGTCACTGAACTTCGTGCTTTCGTTGCCATGTTGTTCCAAAGACTCCGCTGTAAGGTCCACAAAGCTAGAAGTTGTATTGATGCCAAGTAAGCCAAACAGCTTTACTTTAGCATCGTGCTCTTGCTGGCCTTGAATACAGAGAGTTGATGTGGATGTATAGAACTTAAATGTAAGGTTGTTAATCTTACAAGAAACCATCTTGTGCATGGCATCTTCGGCCCAATGAATACTTTCATCTTCAGAGTTTGAATTACTGAACACAAGTTCGATAAATTCACCAAGCTCTGTTTTACTTCCATTCCAAGTAAATCTAGGCTTCTTTCCGTCATAAAACTTTAAGAATTTGAGTTGAGGAATCTGATCAGAAATCATTTCTGACTGAGCATCATGAGACACTCCTTCCGCCATGACAGACAGACAGACAGACAGACAGACAGACAGACAGACAGACAGACAGACAGACAGACAGACAGACAGACAGACAGACAGACAGACAGACAGACAGACAGACAGACAGACAGACAGACAGACAGACAGACAGACAGACAGACAGACAGACAGACAGACAGACAGACAGACAGACAGACAGACAGACAGACAGACAGACAGACAGACAGACAGACAGACAGACAGACAGACAGACAGACAGACAGACAGACAGACAGACAGACAGACAGACAGACAGACAGACAGACAGACAGACAGACAGACAGACAGACAGAGAGACAGAGAGAGAGAGAGAGAGAGAGAGACGGAGAGAGAGACGGAGAGAGAGACGGAGAGAGAGACGGAGAGAGAGACGGAGAGAGAGAGAGAGAGAGAGAGAGAGAGAGAGAGAGAGAGAGAGAGAGAGAGAGAGAGAGAGAGAGAGAGAGAGAGAAATATTTATTTCAATTCGGAGATTCATCAGTTAAAAACTGCTTTACAAGAAAGCCGAATATATACAACATGTATGTATGTACAAGTCTATATTTACAATAAATTAGTCCAGTTGAGGAAGCGATGATTGCAGATATCGTTTAAAGCTATTTAGATTTCTATTACATCTAACATTCTCTGGCATATCATTCCAAACTTTCGCTCCTGTATACGCAAAACTCTTTTTTAGAAATCCAGTCCGTGGCTTAGGAAGAACGAGAGTCATTTCTCGTTCTCTTAGTAAATAGGTATTATTTAATTCAGAGATTTCAAAATGGTCTTGCAGATATGAAGGGGCCATATTATTTAGTACTTTGTGCATCATTATTAACATATGGTCAGTTCGATATTCTGAAAGAGTTTTCCAGTTTAATTGTTGCCTTATTTCACTGGATCTGATTTCATAACCTTGTCTAGTAATGACTCTGGCAGCACGGTTTTGTAGCTTTTGCATTCTTATCACATTACTGCAAGGCATGTTGTTCCAGACAATATCGCAGTATTCAAACAAAGGTTTTATTAGTGAATTATATATTGTAATAGATGCTTTTTTAGGAACAAACTGCCTAGCTTGACGTAGACCTGCAATAGCAGAACTTATTTTTTTAGAAATAGAATCAATGTGTTCATACCAATAGAGTCTTTCGTCTATCAAAACTCCTAAAGATTTTGTAACCTTAACTCTATTAATGGGTTTTCCATTTAAAAAGATTAATGGTATATCTCTTATTTTTTGAAGATTATGATCAGACCCAATGAACATGAACTCTGTTTTGGTAACATTCAGACTCAATTTATTTGCCTTTAACCATTCGTTAATGTTTTCAAGATCTTTATTGGCAAAATTTATCATTTCTTTCAATGATGAACCCGTTGTAGTTATATTCGTGTCATCAGCATACATTCTAGCTTTAGAGTGCTGAAGACAACGAGGGAAATCATTTATATAAATGAGAAATAACAAAGGACCAAGTATTGAACCTTGTGGGACGCCACAACTGAGTGTACGTTCGTTTGATAAAAAGCCATTGACACAGCATCTTTGCTTACGATTACATAAATACGATTGAAACCACGTTAATGATCTCGACCTTATCCCATAAGCGTTTAATTTATTAATTAGTATTTCATGGTTTACTGTGTCAAAAGCTTTTGCAAGATCTAGAAATAGTACTACATTCAGTTTTCCTTGATCCATACTATTTAGCCAGTTTGTTGTTGCATCAAGTAGTGCAGTAGTAGTAGAATGATGGGGCCTAAAGCCTGATTGATTTTCGGATAAAAAATTGTTTTCATTAAGGTAGCAATACAACTGATCATAGACAATACGTTCAAATACTTTCGATATAGCACTCAACACTGAGATTGGCCTATAATTATTCGCGTCATCTTTTGCTTCTCCTTTATGAATTGGTCTAACTCTTGCTACTTTCCAGTCTTCAGGAAAAGTACTAGTAATTATTGATTTATTAAATACATTAGTCAATGATTCAGAAATTACTGGTGCGGCAACTTTGAGTAATTTACATGGAATTTGATCGATCCCTGTTGCTTTTTTCTCTGATATGTTTGAAAGTAATTGGAAAACTGTATTTGTTTCAATTGTAGTAATTTCAAAGGCAGATTCTGTTTGATTAAGATAATCAAGAAAAGATTTAGTTGATTCAGACTGAGATGACGACAATTTTAGCCCAACCTCAGAGAAGTGTTTATTAAAACTTTCTGATATTTCTGCGAGATCAGAAATTAAACAATCGTCATATTTCAGACTAGTAACATTTTCTGGTTTTGAAGTTGAGTTTCTTGACATTAATTCGTTTATGGATTTCCAAATCTCTTTTGGATTGCCTTTGTTCTGTTGAAATTTATGCTGATAATAGTCAATTTTTGTTTTCTTAATCTTGTTAGTACAATTATTTTTGACATTTTTATAATTCTTCCAGTCTCCTTCTGTATTGGTTTGTATTGCTAGTTTTTTAAGTCGGTCTCGGTGTAATAATTGTTGTTTGATTTCTGAAGTCAACCATGGACTCTTTTTATTTCTTACACGTTTACGTTTAAAAGGTGCGTGTTTGTCCACAATAGACAAAAACATCTTTTTCCACAACTGCCACTGATCATTAACATCTCCCAGTTTATTAACTTCATCCCATGGGAGATTGTTTAGATCATTTTGAAAATTACTTACGTTAAATTTTCGCATATTTCTGACATTCACAACTTTGTGAGTGTTGTTGTTGGAAATAGCAATTTTCCGTACTACAAAAATAAGACTGTGATCACTTATACCTAAATGAATAACTCCCGATGCAACAACTCTATTTGGACAATTACTAAAGATCAAGTCAATTAACGTATTAGAATTTATAGTGCAACGAGTAGGTTCAGATATAAGTTGTTCTAACTGATAAATTTCTGAAATTGAGTTTAATATGGTAGTAGCGTGATGCGATCTGCTGGAGAGCATATCGCAGTTGAAGTCACCTAGCATATATATTTCCTTTAATTCGTAATCTAACATCTTAATGGAATTTGCAATATTATTAAAGAAATAATCAGCATTAGATTCAGGTGGCCTATAGGTAACTATGACGGCGAAAGGTTTACTATTTGGTTTGACTATTTCAATTACAATAGATTCCGTTTCTTCGGACATTAAATCTGATCGGACTCTATAATTAATATGGTTTTTTATATAAACACATACGCCTCCACCATTTCGATTGCGATCCTTTCTAACTAACTCATAGTTATTTAGTCGAACCTGGTTATCATTAATATTGCTATCAAGCCTCGTTTCGTTAAAGGCAATTAAGTCAATATTTTGCTCAGATAACCAAGTACGAAATTCATCTATATGCAAGGGGAGACTTACAATATTTAATGAGACCATTTTGAAACCTCTCACCTTAGGCATTTGTAAGCAATCTCGCGTCGCATCATCGCTTCCATCAGTTGGTCAATGCAAATTAGACAAGTAGGTTTTAAAGTTTTTTGCCAAATTAATTGTCCCGCTCATGTTAAGATGAAATTTACTGCCGTTCAAACAAGAGGAATCAATATTGTCGTTTGATATGACCTTCCAGTCTCTTGTTTTTGCAAACGAACATAAGGTTCTGTTAACAGAGATGCGCTTCTGTTCAAGTTCGGCTGAGTCTTGTCGGGTAGTTAATTGTGATATTCCAATCTTGGTATGAGGGGATTCACGTTCGATGGTTTCACAAATTTTAACGATTTCTTCAGCTATAACAGTGGGGTCGTCCGTCTTCAGGTTGTTTGTCCCGATGTGAAGTACTAAGTTATCTGGTTTACTTCTTATCGATGGCTTTATATAATCTTTCATAGCATCAATTTTTGCTCCAGAAAACGACTTTACAGATATCCTATTCGATTTATCTGACATCTTCCAGCCTTGAAGCTTTGATAATATGGAGTCACCGGCTATTATCGTTGTCTTGCGTTTATCAGTATTTGATGGCTTCTGTTGGTTTACAAATTCATCGTTTGTTGGGGCTTTCGAGGCATTATCTTTCACGGATTCATCTGTATTGTTTCTCTTTCTCCTAGCTTTTTTAGATTGTTTGTTCTTACCATCAGAAGTTTTTGGTAAGCTATCTGACTTGACATCCTTTTTGGCCTTCGCCTTTACCTCATTTGCATTTCTTTCTTCCGCCAATAATTTAATGGCCGTAACAAGGCTAGCCTTTTCTTCTTCTAGTCTTTGGATGTAATCTTTTTGTACCTTTTCTCGTTTCTTAAGATCTTTAATTTCCTTGTGACACTGCAGTAATTCCTCGTTGTTCTGCTTAGGAATTATATGTTCCTGTTGAACGAAACAACGCTTTTTAACATCTGCTATTTCATCTCTTAATTTTGAGACTTCTTCCATAACATTGGAAAGATCACTAACTGACTTTAACGAGGTCGGTTGTTCATCAGTTACTACAGGATCTTGGATTAGTATGAGACTTTCATCTTCTATGCTTGATGGTAATTCGGTAGGTTGCATAAATGATTTTGGTTCTTCTTCGTCTATACTTCCTTCGTCTTCGTCGCCATTACAACCAGGTTTCTTCGAAGTAGAGAGTGGCGATGGAATTTTGTTATCGTCATTTATATCATGAAGCTTCTTCAGTAGTGTAGCTTGTCCTGTACCAAATAACTTTAGCGTACCAGTTGATGAGTAATATCTTACAGAGCAATCCTTCACTTTGTATGTATACGCTTTGTGTGTCTTGTCTTCTTTGAGTTCGCCATTTCCTTCGCTAGCATCAACGTTTAAAACAACGTTAATAAACTTTTGTAAGTCGCCTAGCGATCCTCCCCAGCAAAAACAGTCATTATCATCATCATAATCAAGGTAGTGATTCATTATTAGTAAGTTAAAGTAAATTCGGTAACGAAGAAATTCAAAATTATGTGATTTCACAGGAGCAACAGAAAACACGTCTGATCAGTCTCACAGACAGACAGACAGACAGACAGACAGACAGACAGACAGACAGACAGACAGACAGACAGACAGACAGACAGACAGACAGACAGACAGACAGACAGACAGACAGACAGACAGACAGACAGACAGACAGACAGACAGACAGACAGACAGACAGACAGACAGACAGACAGACAGACAGACAGACAGACAGACAGACAGACAGACAGACAGACAGACAGACAGACAGACAGACAGACAGACAGACAGACAGACAGACAGACAGACAGACAGACAGACAGACAGACAGACAGACAGACAGACAGACAGACAGACAGACAGACAGACAGACAGACAGACAGACAGACAGACAGACAGACAGACAGACAGACAGACAGACAGACAGACAGACAGACAGACAGACAGACAGACAGACAGACAGACAGACAGACAGACAGACAGACAGACAGACAGACAGACAGACAGACAGACAGACAGACAGACAGACAGACAGACAGACAGACAGACAGACAGACAGACAGACAGACAGACAGACAGACAGACAGACAGACAGACAGACAGACAGACAGACAGACAGACAGACAGACAGACAGACAGACAGACAGACAGACAGACAGACAGACAGACAGACAGACAGACAGACAGACAGACAGACAGACAGACAGACAGACAGACAGACAGACAGACAGACAGACAGACAGACAGACAGACAGACAGACAGACAGACAGACAGACAGACAGACAGACAGACAGACAGACAGACAGACAGACAGACAGACAGACAGACAGACAGACAGACAGACAGACAGACAGACAGACAGACAGACAGACAGACAGACAGACAGACAGACAGACAGACAGACAGACAGACAGACAGACAGACAGACAGACAGACAGACAGACAGACAGACAGACAGACAGACAGACAGACAGACAGACAGACAGACAGACAGACAGACAGACAGACAGACAGACAGACAGACAGACAGACAGACAGACAGACAGACAGACAGACAGACAGACAGACAGACAGACAGACAGACAGACAGACAGACAGACAGACAGACAGACAGACAGACAGACAGACAGACAGACAGACAGACAGACAGACAGACAGACAGACAGACAGACAGACAGACAGACAGACAGACAGACAGACAGACAGACAGACAGACAGACAGACAGACAGACAGACAGACAGACAGACAGACAGACAGACAGACAGACAGACAGACAGACAGACAGACAGACAGACAGACAGACAGACAGACAGACAGACAGACAGACAGACAGACAGACAGACAGACAGACAGACAGACAGACAGACAGACAGACAGACAGACAGACAGACAGACAGACAGACAGACAGACAGACAGACAGACAGACAGACAGACAGACAGACAGACAGACAGACAGACAGACAGACAGACAGACAGACAGACAGACAGACAGACAGACAGACAGACAGACAGACAGACAGACAGACAGACAGACAGACAGACAGACAGACAGACAGACAGACAGACAGACAGACAGACAGACAGACAGACAGACAGACAGACAGACAGACAGACAGACAGACAGACAGACAGACAGACAGACAGACAGACAGACAGACAGACAGACAGACAGACAGACAGACAGACAGACAGACAGACAGACAGACAGACAGACAGACAGACAGACAGACAGACAGACAGACAGACAGACAGACAGACAGACAGACAGACAGACAGACAGACAGACAGACAGACAGACAGACAGACAGACAGACAGACAGACAGACAGACAGACAGACAGACAGACAGACAGACAGACAGACAGACAGACAGACAGACAGACAGACAGACAGACAGACAGACAGACAGACAGACAGACAGACAGACAGACAGACAGACAGACAGACAGACAGACAGACAGACAGACAGACAGACAGACAGACAGACAGACAGACAGACAGACAGACAGACAGACAGACAGACAGACAGACAGACAGACAGACAGACAGACAGACAGACAGACAGACAGACAGACAGACAGACAGACAGACAGACAGACAGACAGACAGACAGACAGACAGACAGACAGACAGACAGACAGACAGACAGACAGACAGACAGACAGACAGACAGACAGACAGACAGACAGACAGACAGACAGACAGACAGACAGACAGACAGACAGACAGACAGACAGACAGACAGACAGACAGACAGACAGACAGACAGACAGACAGACAGACAGACAGACAGACAGACAGACAGACAGACAGACAGACAGACAGACAGACAGACGAGACAGACAGAAGAGACAGACAGACAGACAGACAGACAGACAGACAGACAGACAGACAGACAGACAGACAGACAGACAGACAGACAGACAGACAGACAGACAGAAGAGACAGACAGACGAGACAGACAGACGAGACAGACAGAAGAGACAGACAGAAGAGACAGACAGAAGAGACAGACAGAAGAGACAGACAGAAGAGACAGACAGAAGAGACAGACAGAAGAGACAGACAGAAGAGACAGACAGAAGAGACAGACAGAAGAGACAGACAGAAGAGACAGACAGAAGAGACAGACAGAAGAGACAGACAGAAGAGACAGACAGAAGAGACAGACAGAAGAGACAGACAGAAGAGACAGACAGAAGAGACAGACAGAAGAGACAGACAGAAGAGACAGACAGAAGAGACAGACAGAAGAGACAGACAGAAGACAGACAGAAGAGACAGACAGAAGAGACAGACAGAAGAGACAGACAGAAGAGACAGACAGAAGAGACAGACAGAAGAGACAGACAGAAGAGACAGACAGAAGAGACAGACAGAAGAGACAGACAGAAGAGACAGACAGAAGAGACAGACAGAAGAGACAGACAGAAGAGACAGACAGAAGAGACAGACAGAAGAGACAGACAGAAGAGACAGACAGAAGAGACAGACAGAAGAGACAGACAGAAGAGACAGACAGAAGAGACAGACAGAAGAGACAGACAGAAGAGACAGACAGAAGAGACAGACAGAAGAGACAGACAGAAGAGACAGACAGAAGAGACAGACAGAAGAGACAGACAGAAGAGACAGACAGAAGAGACAGACAGAAGAGACAGACAGAAGAGACAGACAGAAGAGACAGACAGAAAGAGACAGACAGAAGAGACAGACAGAAGAGACAGACAGAAGAGACAGACAGAAGAGACAGACAGAAGAGACAGACAGAAGAGACAGACAGAAGAGACAGACAGAAGAGACAGACAGAAGAGACAGACAGAAGAGACAGACAGAAGAGACAGACAGAAGAGACAGACAGAAGAGACAGACAGAAGAGACAGACAGAAGAGACAGACAGAAGAGACAGACAGAGAAGAGACAGACAGAAGAGACAGACAGAAGAGACAGACAGAAGAGACAGACAGACAGAAGAGACAGACAGAAGAGACAGACAGAAGAGACAGACAGAAGAGACAGACAGAAGAGACAGACAGAGAGACAGACAGAAGAGACAGACAGAAGAGACAGACAGAGAGACAGACAGAAGAGACAGACAGAAGAGACAGACAGAGAGACAGAAGAGACAGACAGAAGAGACAGACAGAAGAGACAGACAGAAGAGACAGACAGAAGAGAGACAGACAGAAGAGACAGACAGAAGAGACAGACAGAGAGACAGAAGAGACAGACAGAAGAGACAGACAGAAGAGAGACAGACAGAAGAGACAGACAGAAGAGACAGACAGAAGAGACAGACAGAAGAGACAGACAGAAGAGACAGACAGACAGACAGACAGACAGACAGAAGAGACAGACAGAAGAGACAGACAGAAGAGACAGACAAGAGACAGACAGAAGAGACAGACAGAAGAGAGACAGAAGAGAGACAGACAAGAGACAGACAGAAGAGACAGACAGAAGAGACAGACAGAAGAGACAGACAGAAGAGACAGACAGAAGAGACAGACAGAAGAGACAGACAGAAGAGACAGACAGAAGAGACAGACAGAAGAGACAGACAGAAGAGACAGACAGAAGAGACAGACAGAAGAGACAGACAGAAGAGACAGACAGAAGAGACAGACAGAAGAGACAGACAGAAGAGACAGACAGAAGAGACAGACAGAAGAGACAGACAGAAGAGACAGACAGAAGAGACAGACAGAAGAGACAGACAGAAGAGACAGACAGAAGAGACAGACAGAAGAGACAGACAGAAGAGACAGACAGAAGAGAGACAGACAGAAGAGAGACAGACAGACAGAAGAGACAGACAGAAGAGACAGACAGAAGAGACAGACAGAAGAGACAGACAGAAGAGACAGACAGAAGAGACAGACAGAAGAGACAGACAGAAGAGACAGACAGAAGAGACAGACAGAAGAGACAGACAGAAGAGACAGACAGAAGAGACAGACAGAAGAGACAGACAGAAGAGACAGACAGAAGAGACAGACAGAAGAGACAGACAGAAGAGACAGA
>CAXIUP010000149.1:15000-47500 GCA_964035015.1 Corallium rubrum | reverse complement strand
GAGAGAGAGAGACGAGAGAGAGAGAGAGAGAGAGACGGAGAGAGAGAGACGGAGAGAGAGAGAGACGGAGAGAGAGAGACGAGAGAGAGAGACGGAGAGAGAGAGACGGAGAGAGAGAGACGGAGAGAGAGACGGAGAGAGAGAGACGGAGAGAGAGAGACGGAGAGAGAGAGACGGAGAGAGAGAGACGGAGAGAGAGAGACGGAGAGAGAGAGACGGAGAGAGAGAGACGGAGAGAGAGAGACGGAGAGAGAGAGAGAGAGAGAGACGAGAGAGAGAGACGGAGAGAGAGAGACGGAGAGAGAGAGACGGAGAGAGAGAGAGAGAGAGACGGAGAGAGAGAGACGAGAGAGAGAGAGAGACGAGAGAGAGAGACGGAGAGAGAGAGACGGAGAGAGAGAGACGAAAGAGAGAGAGAGACGGAGAGAGAGAGACGGAGAGAGAGAGAGAGAGACGGAGAGAGAGAGACGGAGAGAGAGAGACGGAGAGAGAGAGACGGAGAGAGAGAGACGGAGAGAGAGAGACGGAGAGAGAGAGACGAGAGAGAGAGAGACGGAGAGAGAGAGACGGAGAGAGAGAGACGGAGAGAGAGAGACGGAGAGAGAGAGAGACGGAGAGAGAGAGACGGGGAGAGAGAGACGGAGAGAGAGAGAGACGGAGAGAGAGAGACGGAGAGAGAGAGACGGAGAGAGAGAGACGGAGAGAGAGAGACGGGAGAGAGAGAGACGGAGAGAGAGAGACGGAGAGAGAGAGACGGAGAGAGAGAGACGGAGAGAGAGAGACGGAGAGAGAGAGACGGAGAGAGAGAGACGGAGAGAGAGAGACGGAGAGAGAGAGACGGGGAGAGAGAGACGGAGAGAGAGAGACGGGGAGAGAGAGACGGAGAGAGAGAGAGAGAGAGAGAGAGACGGAGAGAGAGAGACGGAGAGAGAGAGACGGAGAGAGAGAGACGGAGAGAGAGAGACGGAGAGAGAGAGACGGAGAGAGAGAGACGGAGAGAGAGAGACGGAGAGAGAGAGACGGAGAGAGAGAGAGAGAGAGAGAGAGAGAGAGAGAGACGGGGAGAGAGAGACGGAGAGAGAGAGACGGAGAGAGAGAGACGGAGAGAGAGAGACGGAGAGAGAGAGACGGAGAGAGAGAGAGAGAGAGAGAGAGAGAGAGAGAGAGAGAGAGAGAGAGAGAGAGAGAGAGAGAGAGAGAGAGAGAGAGAGAGAGAGAGAGAGAGAGAGAGAGAGAGAGAGAGAGAGAGAGAGAGAGAGAGAGAGAGAGAGAGAGAGAGAGAGAGAGAGAGAGAGACGGAGAGAGAGAGACGGAGAGAGAGAGACGGAGAGAGAGAGACGGGGAGAGAGAGACGGAGAGAGAGAGAGAGAGAGAGAGAGAGAGAGAGAGAGAGAGAGAGAGAGAGAGAGAGAACATTTATTTAAAATCGGTGTTTCAATCAATAATTACAAATTGCTTTACATGAAAGCCGATTAAATATTTACATTAGTTGTATATACAGATTATTTTTGTACTTTTGATAAAATTATGAAAAATTATAATATATTATGTACAAGTATTTCATTAATTTGAATTAATTTAAATGCTTACGATTATTTTAATGTGGGAAACTAAAGGATGAGACATAATTTTTAAACGATTTTAAGCTTGTTGCTAACCTTGCTTCGTTAGGTAGACTATTCCACAGTTTTGCAGCATTGTACGCAAAACTGTCTTTTAAATAATTCGTTTTCGGTTTTAATAAGGCAATTTTCGTGTCGCGATCTCGAAGGTTATAATTTTCGGAATAATTGCACAAGTGTAAGTATTCTAAAAGATATGGAGGTGCTAGGTTGTTAAGTGCTTTATGTACGAGGACAACTTTATGATAATCTCTCGTTTCCTGTAACACCTTCCAACCCAGTTCCTCTCTAATTACATAGGATCGAACATCATATCCTTGTTGTGTGATTACACGGCCAGCACGGTTTTTTAACTTTTGTAGTCTAGTTGCTTGGAATGCCGTCAGATTATCCCAAACAACATCACAATAATCAAATAAAGGCTGTATTAAAGAATTGTAAATTGCAAGGGCCACCTCTTTGGAGACAAGTGGACGCGCTTGCTTCAAGCCTGCAATTGCTTGTGAAATCTTTTTTGACATACAATCAACGTGTTCATCGCAAGCAAGTCTTTCATCAATATACACACCCAAACATTTAGTGAATTTAACACTTTTGACTTTATGACCGTCAATATCAATTTGCGATAAATTTCGAGTTTTATTAAGGTTATCGTCCGATCCTATAAACATGTGTTCTGTTTTTGTGGTGTTTAGACTTAATTTGTTTGCTAGTAACCACTGCTTTATGTTGCTCAGGTCTTTATTAGTTAATTGAATAACCGTTTTTAATGATCTACCACTTGTGGTTATATTTGTGTCATCAGCATACATTCTTGGCTTTGAATGTTGCACACAATGCGGAAGATCATTTATGTAGATTAGAAAAAGCAGAGGCCCAAGAATTGAGCCTTGAGGTACTCCGCATTTTATTTTCTTGAGAGAGGATAAACAACCACTTGTAAAACAACATTGTGTACGATCCGTAAGGTAGGATTCAAACCATTTAAGCGTTGGAGCGGACAAACCATACAGTCGAAGCTTCTGTAGTAAAACAGAATGATCGACTGTATCGAATGCCTTCGACAGGTCGAGAAACACCACCGAATTGAATTTACTATTATCCATATTAGTGTACCATTCCATTGTGGCATCGAGTAAAGATGTCACAGTAGAATGGCAACTTCTAAACCCTGATTGATGTTTGGATAATAGATTATTTTTCTGTAAATAGTCGTATAGCTGGTTGTAAACAATTCTTTCAAACACTTTCGCAATAGGCGATATGACAGAAATTGGTCTATAGTTATTCATGTTATCTTTTGGGCCAGACTTATAGATTGGAGTGACCTTTGCAATTTTCCAGTCTCCTGGGAAAACCCCTGAGCGTATGGAATTATTAAAAAATATAGCAAAGTGACACTGATATCACTGGTGCTGCCTCTTTGACCAAGCGACAGGGGATTTTATCAAGACCTGTTGCTTTATTAGTTTTAATGTTTTTGAGAAGCAGTTCAACATCTCTTAACGAAATTTGGTCCAAATTAAAGGTGCTCGTTGCTGGAGTAATGTATTCCTCAAATCCTTTGGTGGAGCTGGGTAATTCGGCCGCTAAATTGGGACCAATGTCAGTAAAGTGCTCGTTGAACAACTCAGCTATTTTGGCCTCATTGGTAAAGGTGCTAGATTTGTGAGTTATAGTGTGAATATTGTGTTCCGCCTTGTCATTTCGTGACATAACCTCGTTTATTGTTTTCCAAATTTCTTTTGGTTGACCTGATAAGTCTTTGAAACGATTGAGATAATATTTAGATTTTGTTGTTTTAATTGCATTGTTCAGCCTATTTTTTGCATTCTTATAGTCCGCCCAATTTTGTGAGCTGTTTGTTTTGATAGCAAGAGCTTTTAGTTTATCACGAGCAATCATTTGTCGTTTAATTTCGGAATTTAACCATGGCGATTTTTTATTTCTTATTCTTCTCTTTTTGAGTGGTGCATGTTTATCAATTACTGTGAGAAACATATCTTTCCAATTTTGCCACATGTCATTGGGATTATCAAATGTTTTTATGTTATCCCATGGCATGGAGCTTAGATCAGTTCTAAAACTTTCCGCCTGAAAGTTTTTGAAATTTCTTGATTCAACTACTTTATGTTTCTTTGTACACTGAATTGCTATTTTTCTGACTGCAAACACTAAGCAGTGATCACTAATACCTAATGGAGGGACCCCGCTGCAGACAATTCTGTTCGGCATATTCGTTAGTATTATATCGATTAGGCTTTTACTAGATTCGGTAATTCTAGTAGGTTCATTGATTAACTGTGTGAGTTGATATAACTCAGCAAGCCCTTTAAACAAGCGTTTCGTTTTATTAGTCTCTACAGATAGCAAATTCGTATTTAAATCACCCAGAATAAATAACTCTTTGCCTTCATTATCAACTTTAGCAATAATTGTTTCTAAACATTTATAAAATTTATCACTATCTCCATTGGGAGGTCTATAGCTAGAAAGAATTGTAAACGCTTTACTATTGGGCTTCATTACATCAATGCACACAGCTTCCATTTCATCAGGAATTATTTGTGGTCTCCATTCGTAGTTAATTGTATTTCGGATATAGATGGCTACTCCTCCACCGCTACGATTTCTGTCCTTTCGAATAATGTTGTAGTTCGTTAGAGCTACGCACTCATTTGAGATAGTAGCATCTAATCTACTTTCATTAATAGCTAGGACATCAAGATTTTCGTTTTCAACCCATGCACGTAACTCATCAATATGGCACAATAGACTAGCAATATTAATAGAAGCTAATTTAAAACCTCTAACCTGTGGAATATAGTTTGTACTTCCTTTAGTTTCCCACTCGGATACTCAATATTGATTTATATATGACTTGAAGTCTCTTGCTAATAAAGATGTTCCTCTAGTATTGAGGTGAATACCACGCGAGTTTAAACTACTTAGATTCATGTCCGGGTGAGGTATCATTTGCCAATCCCTAGGCCGGCTAAACGATCGCAGAATTTTGTTTATTTCTTCACTTGCAATGCTTGCTTTCTTGGAGTCATTTCGTGGTGTAAGCTCCGACACTGCAATTTTAGTTTCCGGTGATTTTTGTTCAATGAATTCACACAGCTTGACTATCTTTTCGGCTACGTCCCTTGGATTTTCGTCTTTGACGTTGTTTGTTCCGACGTGCAAGATTATTCTTGAAGGTTTGGTTTCGAGTGTCGGAATTGAGTGATGGTGGAAGTCGTCCACTTTTGCCCCACTGAATGAGCGTATGACCACTTTACTTTGTTTATCTGACATTCTCCACCCTTCAAGTCTCGAGATTACAGAGTCGCCCATCACCACAGTCGAAGGTCGTTTATTTCCCCCCGCCGTTGTTTTCTCTGTTTTCGAGTTTGGCGTTGAATTATCTTTGTTGCGGTTAGGATTGCGATTTCGTCTTTTTAGTCTAACCTCAGACCAAGGTTGTTCATCATCCTTGTTTGTGTGTTCGTTGTCGTTGTCGTTGTCGTGTTGTCGTGTTGTTTGCTGCCTTGGGGAATTGTCGATGTTCCTTGATCATAACTCTTTGGAACCCGTGATTCACTTGAACGATTGTGATTTTGTTCTTCAACCACAATGTTTAATGCACAGATGAGATTTCCTCTTTCTTGTTGCAAGTTTCTGATGGTTCTTTTGTATTCTTTTACTTCGTCTTTTAAATATTCGAGCTCATCGGTAAGCCTCTTTACTTCTTCTCCTTCACACGACTTAGTAGTATCCGTGAAAAGTTTAGATTTCATAAAGGATAACTCTTCTTTAATATAAGTGAGTTGTTGTTGAATATTGTGATCATCACTGCTCTTTCCTGCTGTAGGAGAAGCTTTTTCTTCGTTCTTGTCCGCAGCATTCAACAAGGGCGGCGAAGAAGATGCTTCGAGAACCTTTTGTCCAGAAGATTCAAATATTTTCTTCAAAGTGTCCCTGACCGTTGTTGCTTTGTCGCCAAAGATCTTCATAGTCTCTGTTTTGGTGTAAAATCGCACAGAGTAATCGGACAGCTTCAGCGTTACTGAGCTATGTCTGGGGTCTTCAGCGATTTCACCATCTTGGACGTGGTCGTTAAACAATACGCTAAGAAGTTCTTGAAGCTGACTTACGCTTCCTTTCCATAACAGGTTGTTACTCTCGTCATCAAAACCAATAAGTTGTTCCAGGTCTTCCATAATTTAGAAGCCAAAGATCATATAACACAAAAACTTTCAATAATTCCTTACGAATTCGGGAGCTCGTAAAGACACGTCCGACTCGAGAGACAGAGAGAGAGAGAGAGAGAGAGAGAGAGAGAGAGAGAGAGAGAGAGAGAGAGAGAGAGAGAGAGAGAGAGAGAGAGACGGAGAGAGAGAGAGAGAGACGGAGAGAGAGAGAGAGAGACGGAGAGAGAGAGAGACGGAGAGAGAGACGGAGAGAGAGACGGAGAGAGAGACGGAGAGAGAGACGGAGAGAGAGACGGAGAGAGAGACGGAGAGAGAGACGGAGAGAGAGACGGAGAGAGAGACGGAGAGAGAGACGGAGAGAGAGACGGAGAGAGAGACGGAGAGAGAGACGGAGAGAGAGACGGAGAGAGACAGAGAGAGACAGAGAGAGACAGAGAGAGACAGAGAGACAGAGACAGAGACGGAGACAGAGACATTAAAAACTCGATATTTCATCAGTATTATAACTGCTTTACATGAGAGTCGAGTATTGTGACTAACTAATAAGAAAGAAAATCTAGCTATAACAATCTAAATTTACAGTAATTTTGTTTATAATGATATTTACATATAAAAATTTAAGATAGAATTAAATATAAAGAAAGAAATTAAGTAAGAAGGGATTGTAGAGAACTTTTGAAAGATGTCAAGGTATTACTCAATCTTACTTCGTTTTGGTAAGTCATTTCAAAGTTTAGTGCCTGTATATTGAAAACTCTTTTTTAAAAAATCAGTTAGGTTTTGGGAGAACTAGACAGTTATCCCTGTTCCTTAAATTGTACAAATCATTTATGTTGGACAATTTAAGAAGGTCAGTTAAATATGTTGGGGCATTACCTTGCATTATTTTAAACATCATTGTAGCTTTATGAGCCTTACGTCTTTCAACGAGAGTTTTCCAACCTAGGTGATGTCGAATATCAGTGGATCTAATCTCATAATTTTGTCGAGTTATTACACGGGCCGCACGATTTTGTAGTCTTTGCAGCCTGTCAGCATTTGTAGATGACATGCCATCCCAAACAATGTCGCAATAATCAAATAGAGGTTGAATTAAAGAAGTATACATTGTTAAAAGGGTCTCGGTAGGAACGAATGGCCTTGCTTGACGAAGCCCACCAATAGCCCTTGATATTTTTTTCGACATTGAATTAATTTGTTCTGACCAGGATAGCTTCTCATCTATTTGTATGCCAAGAGACTTTGCTGTGTCTACCCTTTTAATGGGTTCGTCATTTAAAAAAATGAGTGGAGTGTCTCGGATTCTTTTTAAGTTGTGATCAGATCCAATGAACATCTGTTCAGTTTTCACGACATTGAGGCTAAGTTTGTTTGCAATTAACCAGTATAACCAGTATTAACCAGTTTGCAATTAAGAGAGAGAGAGAGAGAGAGTATATATATATATAGAGAGAGTATATATATATATTTGTTATATAGCTAGAGTTTCACTGGATGCAACGATGACTGTCATTGGTTGGTTTGTGGTCACATGACCTTAGCTAAATTTCAATGTCTACCGAGCGGGCAATAATTGAGAACTTATTGCCTGCTCGGTCAATAAGTTTTCAATTGTTGCCTGCTAGAACGTCGAACTCTTCACGGCATCCTATAAAGAAAAGCTTGTTTGATGCGAAAAAAAGAATATTTATAGGTCTTCAAAGCATGTGTGAAGATTAACTGGAGAAATGTATTGCTATTCTTTTGTTCTGAGACTCATATTTGTTTGGTTGAAGTGAAATTACGGAGCCAGGCGAAATGTTTTGGTAAGTCTTAGCGTTTGCCTTTTGTGTACTTTCCTTTGATAAACGTCGAAATTATTCAGTGAAACTCTAGCTATATAACAAAACACTTAATGTCTGATCCCTCGGGAAACAGTTAGTTTTGTTTTCCCTCGAGTCTCGATGTTTCCCTCGACTTCGTCTCGGGAAATATCAAGACCCTCGGGAAAACAAAACTAACTGTTTCCCTCGGGAGCAGACATTAAGTGTATAAGAGTATATATATAGAGAGAGTATATATATATATAGAGTAGATATATAGAGAGAGTATATATAGAGAGAGTATATACATATATATATATATATATATATATATATATATATATATATATAGAGAGAGAGAGAGTATATATATAGAGTATATATATATAGAGAGTATATATATAGAGTATATATATATACACGCGGACACCACCGCGTTGAAAAGGAAAGCCCGTGAAGAATGGCTTTGTTTGATTCTGAGGAGCAGAGAGATGGATTTAGATCTAAATGAGGAGAACAATATTTATATTTGTGAGCTTCATTTCAAGCCAGACTGCGTTTTAACTAGTAAGTATTTCTTTATTTATAATATCTTTGTTTGGCGTCGGTCGCGTTTGTTGTTTTGTATGCTACTTTATAATACAAAGAGGGCATTGTGAATTATTCATGATTTGCTTATGTTCAATTTGTAGATCCTAAACGTAAGGTTTTGGTCACCGGTAGCGTGCCAACCGAGAATTTGCCCGTTAGAAGCCATGATGCGCAAAAGAAAGAGCATCGCACTCTGGTAAAGGTTGATGTTGAGTCAAGCACTTCGACTAGGCGGTCTTCGAAGGCCTTAAAAATGGTGAGTACGACCATGTTGTTGACGCAGTTGGACGCCGAAGAAACACTTGGTCGCTGGAAGGTAAATAAATCCAACGAAAACGAAGTAAAACTTGAACTGCACGACGAGTCCCACAGCATACCAAAATACACTGTGTTGATTGACAAATCTACTTTGGAATTCCGTGTCTTCGCCTTCCAATGGCCTATTCCTGACGACCATTCCATCTACATAAACAGAAATCGTCCCGTTAACAATGTACAACAATGTACTGTTGACGAACTGTTGCGGTTTGTGGAGACTTCGAATTTGTGTGAAGGAATACCAGACATTGACGAAGTTAAGAATGTCGCAGTTGACCCCACGGCTCAAGTTCAGTCATCTGGAACAATCATACGACATTCAGTTCCTAAAATTTTAACAACTGAGCGAGTCCACTATGAGGTTTCCATCTCATTTAGGTCAGTTGCTTGCTCTATCATCCATGAAATTGACAGAGATGAAGAACAATCTTGCCAGCCATGTTCAAGTGCACTGAAAGCTACCAATGAGGACAACCAAGAAAAAGTCTAGAGCGTCAACTGCACCTGCAAAAAGCAAAGCTCCATTGGCTGAAGTGGGTCCGAGAAGCTTCGGGCCACTGTACAGGCTACAAGACTCCAGTGCAAGGAATTGGAGGATCGTGTACAGCATCTTCAAAAGAAAATAGAGAGTGATGGAGTTGGTATCAGTAGTTCTCTTGAAACAGACCTCAAAATAATGGGAGGGCAAAATCTGGATGCCACATCCCACATGAAATTCTTTTGGGAGCAACAATTGATTTTGCTTCAAGCAAACAAAATGGGAAGAAGATATCACCCCCAAATGATCAGGTTTGCCTTCTCCCTTCATGGAAAGTCACCATCAGCCTACCGAGAACTGAGAGACAGTGGTGCTCTTATCCTCCCAAGTGAGCGTGTGCTGAGGGATTATAAGAACTATTTTAACCCAAAGCTGGGATAAACAAGGAAAACATTGACTGCCTTAGAGAGAAAACCGAGTCCTTTTCTGATGTGCAGAGGTATGTGGTCCTTGTGATGGATGAAATGAAGTTACAGTCCAATCTTGTTTTCGACAAATTTTCGGGTGATCTCATTGGCTTTGTCGATCTTGGAGATCCCACGACCAACTACGCCTACATAAAAGAAGAAAGTGTGGTCACCCATGCTCTTGCATTTCTTGTGAGAGGGCTGTGCACTGATTTAAAGCATGTCGTTGCATACTTCTTAACAGGAGATGTAACATCGTTCCAAATCATGCCAATTTTTTGGAAAGCTGTCGCTGTGTTGGAACTTTCTGTTAACCTGTGGGTGCGTGCAGCTGTCAACGATGGTGCATCACCAAACCGAAAGTTTTTCCGCCTTCACTCAAACCTGGCTCACAATCTGAAGTGTGATGTTGTATACAAGACACTTAAGAGGAGATTTTTTAGATTATCGCGTAATTTTTGTTGAAAGCGCTCAAAACTTTGTAACCAGGCTTTGTCTGCAATTGTGATAAATCTCCAGGGATAAAAATCCCGTTTTTAAAGCGCACAGAGATTTTTAGAAAACTCAGAGGAAAACATTTATACAGTCGAAGAAACATAAGAAACATTGAGAAGAGTTTAGCAGTTGAGAGGGTAAGTACTTCCTGTTTGTTAGTAAGTTTCTAGCTTAAAACTTATTGCCATATTATTATTTTTTGGCTCCAGCTATACGGTGGTGGTCGGTACTCAAACGCTGCCGACATATGCGGATATGTCAGTGAAATTGAACTACATGCAAAGTTTTAAAACTTGAAACTCACTTCAGGTGAAATTGGCAAATATTATGAAGTGATATATGTTATATATGTTATAAAGCAAACTAAGCAAACTGTAGGGATAGAACACCAATAAGAAAACTGATTAGCATAACAGAAAGATGACAAGATGGACTTTAAAAAAGGGCGCGAAAAACTTAGCAAGAGCAGTTGGTAAACAAGCAGTCATAAACCTTGAAACAACCCAAGGCCAAGAATTAAAATATATTGCCAGTAGAAAATATATGTATTATAATAGAAGCTAGGACAACATTTAAGAACAGGTTAAAGCCAAAAAATACAATTTGTGGTATATTATTTCAGTGTTTTCCTTTGCCCACGACGAAAACAGGAGTCAAATTGTTATTTATATAAACCAAGCTCCACATAAAACTTTATTTACTCTCTTTTTTTTGTGCCTATAGACATAGGAAAGCACGTTCGTCGTTTAGTATCAAAGGGAAGAAAATGGACAGTGAACTTCCGTCAACAGAGTCCACAAAGGTAAATATCCCTGCTAACTAGCATTACTTGAGCAAAATCATCTCGAGTATAGTGTAACTTTAGCATTTATGCGTTTTCTTTATAACAGAATAGACGTTTGAAAGTCTTGTATGGAAAAAAAAAAGCTTCAGCCAAAAAGATCCAAGCTACCAAAATGTTTGGAAAAAGCTAAAAATGTTTGGAAAATTAGCTCTATTGCCAGTCTCCTCGGTATAGAAATCCCCACTGCCGAAGTGTATATAATCGACGCTTACTGTGCTGGAGCTCCCATATCTATCGAGAAACTTGCCAGCGAACTGAAGATTCGCAGCCCTAATGTGGATAGAATTGCAAGGCTGATAGAAGGAGGCTTGCCATCCCTTCGGCAAATTAAAGACGCTGTCGAAGGACGCGTTTCTTACAATCAGTGGTTTTGGCAGTGATTATCCGTGATGAACTATTCATTGCTATTGGACGCAATAGACGGCACAACAACAACTGTTGGAGAAACCTTGCTGTGGTCCAGTGTAGTAGACGACAGCTCTTTATTGTAACTACATGTATATCGATAATTCCGTAGCGTATTTACAATCGTTGTTATAAATTGAGTAATAAGAAATGTTCTTTCGACTATCAGGATTGCTGAAAGTTCACAATTAGTGTTAATTCGCTTCAGTCCTGGTCAATGCGCCACTCCAATCTGCGCCATAGCTGGTATCAGGGAGGCCAGAAAAAACCTTCCACCGAGGTGGCCAGGAAATCTGGGCGGGACCAAGATAACCAGCTCACTGCCCGCTCAGCAAATAGTAAATCAAAACATTGTGATTCCTAGTTCAATGTTCAAGTTTGAGCTGTCTACTGACTGACCGAGATGCTTCATCTGGAAAACGACTTCTTTTATACACTTGTTTCTGACACGCCCTCCTCCTGGGAATACTGCTACTTGACGTAATGAATATACTTTCCTACTATACTTCGTGCCGTAGGAAACTACGTATTCATTGCTATTGGACGCAATAGACAGCACGACAACAACTGTTGGAGAAACCTTGCTGTGGTCCAGTGTAGTAGACGACACCGCTCGAGAAACACAAAGAGAAAAAAACAACAAACAAAACAAATAACGATAAGAGAAAGGCGAGACAAATGACACCAATATATATTGGCTGTATATTATTAATTCAATTGTTAATTAAGTTACATACTAAATATACACACTTAATCACTACAAAATCTAGCACAATTACAAATTCAAAGATATCGACACGGCTAGCCTACTGTTTAAATTGGGTTCCACGTACAGACGCTTAGAATTGGCGGACTTCCATCACGCATGGCTGTCAATCTGTTCAGCTGTCACGGAACCGGAATTGACGGCTGTACTGGCTGCCCCTCTCTTGAGGCTGTGTGTGCCATAGCCGGAAATATCGGGCAATATTTCTTTAAGTGCATCTAAGATAATCTCACGAACACGAGAATACGAAATAGCTCGCGTATGAGCAGAGTGACCTTATCGCGAGTGAAATAATCTGCATACTAAACTCTGATCAGAGCTTTTTGGTAGGACCTCAAGATACCGACGAGTAATGGCAACCGGGCAGGTAATTTGAGAACTGCCAGCTATAAAAACCTTGTGACCGTGATTATACTGATCATTTTTCCCATGTGGAACAATTATTTCCATGTGATCACGAAAAACAAGAACATGTTTGCGCTGGATGTGAATTAACTCGTCACAACGCATAAAACCCATGAAACCTACCAGAAAAATAAAGCAAAGCCGAAGATCAGGTAACGAGGCTTGAGGCCCCCCGAATTTCTGCACTATTTGGGTAAGTGCATCTACGGTTATCGGCTTCCGGGGAAGACGAGGTTTAGCGTACAATCGTTTAGCTCTGTAGGAGAACGTAAGCCTGCGATATGGTGGGCCCAGCGAATACCGTACAGAGAAGCAGCTAGTGAAGACGGCGAACGACTTAAAGATACCCTGTCGAATAAATATATGGAAAGCAATTCTACTGGGACTGGAAATGTGTGTTGGCCAAAATGCTTAATCTCCCAGGACTTCCAGCGTCGCCATTCCGCTTGGTACTTGCCCACAGGGGAGTTGGCTCGAGCGTTTAAGATAAATGTAGGCATTCTACTGACTAGAGACTGCAATCTTGGGTTCTGAGTAGACTTAATGCTGTGCCACAGCTCAGAAGTAAACGAATCTGCGTAAGAAAAGATAATTAATAACTTGCTAAAAAGGGACGTGCGAATAGTCGCCGTTACCCTCCTCAAAACTCACACGAAGCGCGATAACTCGAAAGCTTGGACAACCTTGAGAAACTGATTCTTTATCTCGATAAGTAACAAGAGCACCGGGATCCGGGATAAAAATGTCAGGAATTTGAGGGAAATAATAAACTTCCTTAACAAAAGAAGCAAATTTCGGAGGATAGGGGCAAATATTCGGCCAAAACGGAGATGATTTCCATAGGGGAAGCACTAACACTCCTTTCGTGTTGCAGATCTCCATGTGCCGCAGCACGGACAAAATCAACCCGGGCAGTGGACAGACCCAGTTGTTAAACTTCGACCAATTTTGAGTGAAACAGTCCACGGCTTCGGCACCAGGGCACCAAAACCTACTGTTGAAACGGGCGAGCTGAGCATTAAGATGGTCACCCATTCTATCTATATCGAAGGGACCCCACATTTGAGATAAGAGCTTAAACAATTGGGGACTTAAACGCCAATCATCAGGGTCTATTAAACGACTCAAGTAATCAGCCTTAGCATTTTCAGACCGTGGTATCCACTGAACTTGAAACGAGATATTGTGGGAAAATGAGAAGTGAAACAGGCTAACTGCTATTCGTTGCAATGCTGGGACGGTACTGCCAACAGTCAAGATTCTAACAACATTTTGATTGTCAGAAAAAATTTTAAGCTTCTGCCCAGCTAGAAATCTAGAAAATGTCTGGACGCTGTTAAAAACTGCTTTTAGTTCTCGATAGGTAGAGCTTTGTAAACTTTCTGTTTGCGACCAAACACCGGACACTTGATGTTCGCCTATATTGACAATATAAGATCCATAACCGGTGCTACTAGCATCAGAATATATAACAGTTTGAGCAGTAAAAGAGCGGACCATTGAATAACCATTAAAACTATTTAAATTACTCAGCCAAAACCGCAGTTCTTGTTTGACACCTGTATTGGCAAAGGCAATATCGCTCCATGAGGAACCGGCAGCGATACAAGCATACATTTGTCTGGTGAACAAACGAACCACTGGACCGAGTGCTAAAGACAAAGAATTGAGAAATCCACATAGTTTAACTAATTGTAAAACAGAAACACGTGGAAATGAAGACAAATTGGAATCGATTAAGGTAAAAGCTTTCGCCAACTTTTTAGGTGGAACCTGAAATTGCATGCGTATTGTATTAATGAGTAAACCTACTAACCATTCACCAATTTGGCGGGGTTCCCAATAACATTTACGATCGGCCGCTTTCCAACCGGATTGATTTAAATCACTTTGAATCACACGACTATTATTTGCCGTATTTATTAACTTGCTTACTACCATCCCCAGAAATTCCGTCATCGACATACGTGAGGGCTGCCTGACCTAATTCTCGCCACCGACGAACGAAAGGCCGAAACATTTTAGTAAAAACATAACAAGCTGAAGACAACCCAAAAGGCAATACATTGAGCGTAAAATAACGCACACGGCCATTTGGCCAAACGAAAGAAAAACCCAGATATTTCCGACTACGGGGATGAATATCAATGTGATGATATCTGGATTCAATATCGAAGGTTATAAACCTATAATCTTGACGAAACATCTCTGACAAAGTTATCAGATTTTCGTATTTAAATTTATCATATTTTACAAACGGATTCACTGACCGTGACAAATTGATTACAACTAGCCTTTTCTTTTTCCCGACAACAACTGTCACAGGATTACAACAATAAGGCACGTGGTCACACTCTGTTACACAATTTGCATAATTAATGCAGTTACAGCTTCAATAACAAAATCAGAACTGTTCAAACCAGTAGCATTGTTTTTTAAATAACAACTAGGTGGCTCATTATCAAATGGAATTTCATAGCCAACCTCAAACACATTAATTATTAACTTGGACAACTTCAAATTATTGTACCACCACGCTTTATGTTTAGACAGTCTACCTAGAACGCCAACAACATTTTCGGTATAATCTCCGTTGTTCGGATACAGAACCAATTCATTTGACAAATTTTCAGTCTCAAACAAACAATCACGAATTTCAAGCGCTGGATCCAAACCGGGAAGCAGCAACATTGGTTGCACCAGCTGGTGGGATTGGGAGAAGTTGTCTGCCGACTCCTGCTGTAGGGTTTCGTGTTGGGCATGCTTTCCAGTAATGGCCGTAGCGTCCGCACGAATGACAGGGGCCCATGAATGGTCTGGGAGACCTGAATGACATATAATTAAATGAACGTATAGGCCCGAACTAGGTAAACGGTAATTATTAAACATTGACGGCGATTCGAAACGGGGAGACTCGAATACTGATTTCCGTGTAAACTTTGACTTCTTTTGTACACGAGAAGAAGAAACCTGCTTCAAACACTTTCTAATATGTTTGTCATCATCAGAATTTGACGCGATCTCATCGCGATTATATTCCTTGACGAAATCCCAACCGTATTTATCAGCTAAAATAATCAGCTTTGAACGCTTCTCCACTAACAACATACCTTCTTGTAAGCACTCCTTTGCTTGTTCGTATTTCGAATTCGTCAAAGCATCAAAGGCGGATTGTAAAGCTTCTTTGACGTCTGACTGATGATCGAATTGTTGCTGGTTGCCTACATACTTAAACTCATGCTTCTTGTCTGACTTAATTCGTTTGGTCAATCATGCCAAATTTTCTTCATTCTCGATAACGAGATCTCTCTTCAGAGTGGAGATTTTTGTTTCGATAACACCTTCCAGCCTGGCTAAGACGTCAGCCACCGACTGGGGCCTTCCTTGGTCTGTATGTGAGCTTCCTTCGGGATTGCAGACATCAAATCCATCTCCTGTGGCGCTGCTATCCATAGCTAAGTTTGAGCTGTCTACTGACTGACCGAGATGCTTCATCTGGAAAACGACTTCTTTTATACACTTGTTTCTGACACGCCCTCTTCCTGGGAATACTGCTACTTGACGTAATGAATATACTTTCCTACTATACTTCGTGCCGTAGGAAACTACGTATATAAAATAGCATAAAAGTATTTCCATGCTGTTGTAAACACTGATTTTGATATTCCTGTCAGTTTCTGTATTCACTGTTGCTTGTCTTAATGACGAAATGTAACTTAAATATCTATTCTTTTTGCGAAAAAAATACACTTTTGACTTTCCTTTTTTTTAAAAAAACTTTCTGTCTACAAGAACTTAACAGATTTCATACCACAACGAATAAAAAATTGTTGTTTGGACAATCGATTTTAAAGATGGCGAACAGAAGCAAAAAATGCAGATGGAAAAACAACATTGTCCGTAGACTACAGATGTTCGGAGAGCAAAAAAAGTCCAAGTAAAAATAATTTCAACGACACCAAAGTGATTTTGCCGATATTAGTTAGTGAGGTTAACCTGAGTTACAGAGATTCTACTTTCCAAACTGGCTTATAGAAGCCTTTCGTAATGTTCCGTTTGAATGAACTAGATCTGAAAAAAAATATGAAATGGCTTACCTTTTCTTGTCTTAACGAATATCCTGGTCAAGCAACAAATCCTGAATAAACTTTACAGTTTTTTAAAACTTGAAAGATGCCGTGAACCCGATAGTTTAATCAGTTTTCTGAATAAGATCCTTTCACATGAGAAAAGACCGGCTTCTCCTTCGATTCCCCTCGTGTTTTTTGAAAACGATCCAGAATCCAGATCGTGCCCCAGTCCACAAACCGCCAAGCCTGTGTGCTTCAAGGGGGGAGTGGTAGGTAAAAGAGAAGTGGCCTTTAAATTAATTAATGGAGCGGCTTACTTAATTTTCCAAGTCAGAGTAAAAAAATCCACTGATTTAACGATATTTTTAAATACTGTAAACAGAAAATTTAACAGGATTTCACTTTTTTAAGCCCCCCCCCCCTCCTCCCGCCCTTTCAAGTGACCCCGCAACATCGTTTCCAGAGCCTTTTTGAAATTGGCAGGGTGGGAAAAGGCCCTGGTCACAGCACCCGTGGTTGGTTCCACTGAAGCTATTTGAGTATAACTGGCACAAATGAATAAATATACACTTAATGTCTGCTCCCGAGGGATAGGTTAGTTTTGTTTTTCCGAGAGTCGCGATATTTCCCGAGACGAAATGAGCAGACTGTTATTAGTAGGCAGTTATTTTTGCAGGTGACGTAGTGGTCCCTCAGCCAATTAAAGCGAAGATAAAAATAAATCGAATAATAATTACGTTTCCTGAGGAATGCTTAAGAAATATAATCAACCAGGGCCTTTTCCCGCCCTCGCAATTTCAAAAAGGCCCTGGGAACGAGGTTGGTGACCCCTAGGAACGTACTTACTATAGGAACGTACCTACGTTCAATGTTCCAAAATTTGACTAGCAATATTATAGCTCATGCAGGTGCAATATAGTTGATTATGCTAAAACGAAGGAAGAAGAACGACGCCAGTTGCCTCCCAAAAAAATTTGCACAACATCCACTGCAACAGCTATGACTACATGTGCTTCGTTGGGGAGACCGCGGGTCAGCTACACAGAAGCAAGTGCAGTGACTAAAAGGCGCATGAAGGCTTCAGCCAAAAGTTTGCTAGCAGATGTGGTTGATCAGTGCAATGATATTTCACATGGAGAAGGACTGGAATTGCTGCAAGATGCCACCACTAACACGCCTTTACAGAGTCGTAACATATGTGAAAAAGAATACCAGAACAAAATACATAAGGTGATTGATGGATTATCCAAAACATACACCAAAGAACCCCACGGATCAGCTGAGAAAATCAGATTGCTCAGCACATTGGCCCCACATTTAAAAAATAAAGAATTAAAAAACGCAATTTCCTGTATGGACTACGAGCTAACAGAAGCCCGCAAACACGCAAAGCTACATGGTGCAGGAGCTACGCCTACCACAATCAAAGGAATTAAGCGATTCAGAATTTCACCAGAAGATCTTGCATTTGTCTTAAATTTCATTCACCATCCGGATAACACTTGTCGATCATCATCTCATAGAATGGCATCCTGCGAAGGTTCGAAATCATTGTGGATCTCTGATCTGTTCGGACAAAATCAACAACCTGTCATGTGGCTGAAAGATGGAAAACTCCATTTGTACCAAAAATACAAAGAAGAATGCAAAAAGGCGGGTAAAAAGCCGATATCAGAAACCAAATTTCGTGGTGTGAATGCAGGAAACTTCAAAGAGATGGTGAGAATGGCAGGGTTGTGTAACATCTGTGATGACGTTGGTGCCCAGAACTGGGACAAATTCGCCGAACTAATTGAAATGCTGAGAAAAGACATTTTTGAGTTTCACCAGTAAATACGACTGACGTAGACGCCGAAGAATTTGATGAGAAAAGCACGATAAAAGATCGAGTGACAATGGTAGACTTAACTGACCAAGATGACGCATACAAGCCATGCAATCCTCTTCCAGTAGATTCTCCAGTATTAATGATTGAAGTGAATGCACACATTCCAGAATTCGGTGATTTTTTAACAAGAACAAAGGTACTGAAACGACACCTTTCTAGATTTTCTTCAGAACTTCAAACACACTCTACCTGTCCTTTTCATTGCATGGAATGGTTACTGAATGAAAGACCGTCTTGCAAAGATCACAATCAATTATGCCAAGAATGCCTTCAAAGGTTCACGCTATTTGATGACCTATATGCAAATATATTTGCAAGCTCTCTTGACACCTCCAGAAAACATTACTACCAAGAGCAATTTAGCAATGTTCAAGAAAAGCTCGATTTATACATCGCTCATCTTGTTCGTGGCAAGTATCAACGGATGCAGTTTATGGATGAAGTTGACAGCTTGGAGCCCAGTAAAGCAGTGGTTGTATGCGACTACATGATGAAGCTCTTGCTTGAGAAATTCAGAGAACCACAACGGGATTGGTTTGGAAAGAAAGGAGTATTGGTCCATTGGAGCATGTTTTTCTTCAAGGCCAAAGACTCACCGGATATACAAGTGGAAATACACGATGTTTTCTCTAACGGTGATTGTACACAGAATTGGTTCTTTACAGCCAGTGCATTTGAGGCAAGCTTTAAAAACTTTTCTACACGACATGAAGATGTGAAATCGCTTGTTATATGGTCAGATAATGGACCACACTATCATAACACTTCGATCATTTTATGGCTTAGTCGCCTTTCTGAACTGTGTAACGTGAACATTGAATGATATTCGTTCTTCGAAGCGCAAAAGGGAAAGACATCCCTGGATTCGCATTTTGCGACGTTTAAGTTTGCACTTAAAGGGTGGACGAAAAGAGGAAACAACCTACTCGAGAGCGTCGATATAATCAATGGAACAAAAGATCATTTGAAAGGAACACATGTATATGAAATCCATATTGACAGATCAAACGAGCCATGCAGCGCAAAAACATTTTATGGCATAACATCATTTGCAGATTTTACATTCACAAACAGTCCACAGGAACGTTACACCACAGTTCATGCAAGAGAGATGACCAACGCCGGTACCATTTTAATACTGAAACCAAAAAAGATTGAAAGGTTATGGCCATCATACATAACGTCTCATTGTTTGTCTACTGGAGTTACCTCAGAACTTGACCAAAATCTATCCGAGAATGTGGAGCCAAAGTACAAAATGCCCACTCCCAACAAGAAAGCCAAGTTCTCTTTGGAGCAAGAAAGCAGTGGCGTTAACTACACGACAGACATAAAAGAACACGTATGTCCTAACTGTCAAAAGTTCTACCTTCGACGCGGATGCATGTTGAAGCATGTAAGTACTGGAGAACGTATTGAGAAAATAAAATCCTCAAAAACGCTGGAAGAATTGAAAAAATCATTCCCAGTAGTACAAGCATTGGGACTTGCTAACAGCGCTCGTAGTCTTAATATTAAGAATTTAGAAGTACGATGGGAAAACGAAGAAAACAAACCTGAATTTAACATTATTTTACTTCATTGTGCTCTACTAAAAGGAAGTGGCAAAAAGACAAAGGCAGGGAAAAGACACCGATTTACAACTGAACAGAAACGTCTAATGGAAGAATGCTTTGATGTCGGAGAGAAGGACAAAAGGAAGCGCTACACAGCTCAGTCTTGCCAAACATTAATGCAAGAGCAACTGAGAAAAGATCTTACATTAAGTTCTCGCCAAATAGCAAGTTACTGGAGTGCTTATAAAAGAAAGAAAAACACACAATAAGGTTGCCTTCATGCAAATTTCCAGCTACCAACCAATGTACAGTAATGTAGTTGTAGCCTCAGGCTAGAAATTTGAATAATATGTCATACAATTTGATTTTTACCAAACAATATTAAAATATCCTGTCATAAAGAAAAAAATAAGACAGATATGCAATGTTTTATGGTTTAAAAATGGCTGGCAAGTAAAAAACTGCAGTTATGAGTTATGACATGCAAAACTGTTTACAGTGCATGATACTCCACAAACCGTAATTCTAATAAATGTTATAGGCTGTTACTGTATGTCATGTCCATCAAAAATATTCAAATATTGTTATATATTATAAAATATATAGTGTATTTTCAGAAAATATCTATAACCCCAAGGTCCCTCCCCCCATGCACACACGAAAACACTTCGCTTTCAGGAAAATCCAGGGAGGGGGGGTACAAGGCAAATTGCCTTCCATGAGAGGGATATTTTCTGGAACTATACACATTATATAGATCAACATACAATAACAGGATTTATTTGTACAATATATTTTTGAAACAATAGCCCCATTTGCACAGTCATCAGTTAAACCTCCTCTGATCCACTGATGACTTTAAACTGGATTAAATAGCCTGGCATTAATTCGCACTTGATTTCAGCAGTGTACAGTACATTCAGTTAGAATAAATTACACTTGAATCACCAGATTGTTCTGAGCAAGCACAATACATCAACAAAAATTTTGACTATGGGAACAAACCTGTCTGACTGTAAATCTGACAAGGAAGCATGATTGCTGACCGAACATGCTCTTATTTAAAAAAAAGGATCATTTCCTGGCCATGTAAACACCAGTTTACTTCAAGCTAGCTATAAAATTTTGGCCATGTAACCAAGCTTACGTTACAAGATTAGATAAAGGAGTCATCTAAATCATTTTACTATCTGGGTGAACATCAATTTTATACAAATCCAAAATCCAAAATTTATCCATCACTTTACTACTGTATAAATGAGGTACAGTAGAATACACTGTTTAAATCATTACCAATGTTTGCTTCCAATCCTCTCCTGCCAAATACAACCTAAGTAAAGAAGTAAAAATTAGTACTGGAAATATGTGAATTTTAATTAGCTATTACATTGTACTTCTACTCAACCTTAATGAGGCTTAGCACATCTGAGAGTAGCAAACAGTGGCGTCATGGGAGTTGTTCAACGGGGGGGCTAAAGTTCAAAATTTTCCAACAGGTGTATACCATTAGGATTGATAAGGCAGAAAATCTTAAAAAATTTTGGGGTTCAACAAACCATTTATAACAACCAGACACAGTGCTAAAAAGCGTGCCCTGTGGCATTCAAAACATTGCGTTAAAAATGTTGCGTGAAACGTGGCTGTGTGGCGCAGCTAGGCTTTTGCACAAATGCACATTATGCTAGCATTATTTTGAGCATTTTGGCAACGGAAAAGCAATGAGAATAATACTAGCATTCTGGCGAGGAAGTGTATTCATCAAACAATAATTTGTTAATTATTAATAATATACAGAATTGTATCTATGTTATCAGATGGTATGTTTTAAAATTTTGAGAGTTTAATACAAAAGTCTATATGAAGTTAGTACTGGTACAGTGTGTACTTCAACCATGCATTCTGCTCCCAGATCCGTGCTCCAAGTCACAGAATAGATATCTATTCAGTGTCCAAGTGGAGTGCATCTTGGCCAAAAGGATTGCAGGCTATGGGCACGAACCACGAGATTATGCAAATAACTGCAACGAAGTTTGGCTATTCTGTAAAAAATAATAAAAAAGATAAGGCAACGGCTTATTATGGGAAGTTTACAGTATGACAAAATAGTTCTAAAGGTACAAGCATGCGAGGTAGGGAGGCATGACACTGACTGAAGATCAAGGATCAAGTTTAAAATATGGTTACCCCCCCTGCCTTCTCTCTGAGTTGGGCCTATATTATGGTTGCTCACTCTATTATGCCCTTGCCTTAAATACTGTATACCACTCCATCTAATAACACATGCTCGACGTCTCCTCGAGAGTCTAATAAGCCCCTTTTGGCTTAAAATCAATAATCTCCCTCTAGTCGAAACATTCTAATTTCAATACTAAAATTAGAATGTTTAATAATATGGGGATTCACCATTTGAGTATTCATGTACTGTATTTCTAGTTGGTTCATTGCTCTTTTGATTTGAATGTTCATCTTTGCAGCTTGAGAAATGCATGCAAACTTCTTGGCTTCACTTTCACTTTGTCTTGATGCAAAATCCAAATGATCATGAATAAAGTAGATATCAAAAATCTGTTTTTGTTTTAATCACTTTAATACCATAGTGGCAATAAGTGGCTGAACAGGGCATAGGCCCAAGAACGCTACCTATATACATGGTACTATTAAATAATTATTATATAGATGCAAGTTTTTAGTAGAAAATATACAGTGACATATTTTTCCATATCCTCACCAGGAATATGATTTTGCATTGATTACATAAATAATATAAGCCAAAAATTAATATAATATAAGCAAAAAATATTTAAAAATCATCAGTTTCTAGTCTGGATAAGTAAGTACGGGGAAGAACAGTTTTAAAATATATATATATATAAGTCAACTTCACTATAAATGCTTTTTGCTTCAGAATGAAAATCTTATAGCTCTGGGAAAGAATAGGCCATCTCCACACGTTAATACACGTATACGTTTTCATAGCGAAGCAAAAGCAACCTGCTCTTTATAATAGGGTCCATAAATGATTTAACATATTTTTGTTCATGAGGATACCATAGTTCACTTACCTCGATAATATTTCTTTTCGAAAATGCGTTTCTCCAGCTGAAATTAATTTTGGCCAGCAAACGTCTTCGGCTTGATCATTGACAGGTCGCCGAAAAGCCGATTGCTTTCCGTGATGCAAAAAATGTCGGTTTCTATTGATTCCTCGCGAACGAACGAAATCACAGGCAGAATATAAAGTGGTCTGAAGTTACCTGCGCGCAGCTAACTGGACTTGATGAAATTGACATGTCGTTGAAAAGCCGCCAAAAATAACAAATTCACTTCCGGTTGCTTTCCGTGGCACCAAAAATATCGCTTGCTATTGATTCCTCTGTTGCATTCAAAACATCGCAGTAAAATGTTGCGTCAAAAATATATTATTGATTCCTAACGAACGAACTAACGAACGAACGAACGAACGAACGAACGAACGAACGAACGAACGAACGAACGAACGAACGAACGAACGAACGAACGAACGAACGAACGAACGAACGAACGAACATAATGCGTTTGAAAGTTAGCTGCGCCCGCAAACTAACTTTCAGGGCACTGCAATTTCATCATAAAGTTTTATGATCTCAGTGTATGGTAAAATGTGGAATATTTCCATGTGAATATTTGAAGAATTTTAATGTATATGTTCTGCTTCATTATAATATAAAAAGTTTGAATTACTTTAATCTAGACATTCCATGTTCAATATTTATGCTTAAGAAGCAGAAGACACTGTTAATTTATACCCTGCTCTCAATCAAAACCATTTTAATTCATCATGGTTCTATAAAAGCCTCGCACACCCACTTTAATAAATTAACAAGCATCTAAAACAGATTAACCAACAAAAATGCTTACATTCTGCAAGGACCATCAAGATTTAAACTAGTTTTCACTGCACAATAAAAAATTAAGCAATATTTTGTGGATTTAAATAAAGTAAATCTGCATTGCTTGGCTCATTTTGCAAGCACTAACAAATATCTAATGATAAAATCCCTTATATTTTTTCTTAATTCTTTTCACCAGTGTTTTTGCACATTGAATTTTTAATACAAGACTCCATCATTGCTAAAATGTATAATCTTTAAAATTTAACAATTATCTTAACTATTTTATAGCAAAAATCACATTACCTATAATATTTTACAAAACAAGAACAAAACAATGGAATTGAAGTTACAATTTGAAAAATATTGCAAGGACCATCCTCTCAGATTTTCTTTAAACAACAACAATTGTAAACTTAAGTGAGTCAATCAAATGTACAATAAAGCTCACGAGTGTACAAGCAACGGTTAATTTAAGATATTGTGTATTTACACAGTGACTGCATCTGTAGTCTGCATAAATTAGGCATACAATTATATTAGGTTTGGCCACTGGAAATAGCATTAATCGCTTCATGTGCTTTGGCACATGCATAAATTCGAGTTAATCTGTGCTTAAAATAAAACTACTGCAGAAATAGCAGAAAAACCCCGAGATACAAAAATCAAATCTAGGTTGCATTTGGATAAAAAATAGCCAGGAATGACAAAACCAATGTACAAAAACTAGATGAAAGTTGCTTCAAAGTTTATATGAAGGTTGGACGTCCGAGAATTTAACTCCATCAACTCGCACGGGTCACAAAATTCATTCAAATATGTCAGTTCTTTTGCATTGTATCTTCTTTAAAAAATTAAACTATCTTATAGCAAAAATTAAGAAGTGAAATGTTCTTACCTGGTTGCACCTGGCTGTATTGTATGCCTTCTGCCTTCTCCTCTCGAACAATTTCAATCATGTTGTTTCATTTGAAGTCGCTGCATAAAGGCAGTAGCTACTTTTCTTTTATAAAATACATATTGAAGATACTATTCCCGATCTTTGTGGTTGAATCAAACGGATTTTCACGAGGTTAGTCAAACAGTAATTCAACGAAGTGAAAAGTGCACCGCCATGTTCCAAAAAATCACAAAGAACTATCTTATTCGCGCAAAGGATCGCGGTATTTTTGAGTGCTTGTTTCTCGATTCGGTAAAAAATCTCCTCTTAATGTCTTTGCAACACCACGCTTCATTTATTTCTTTGCAGATTCCCCCCATCTCATGAAGACTGCAATGAATTGCCTCTACAGTTCTGGATCCGGTTCTTGCACTCGCTATATGTGGAACAATGGGAAGTACTTGCTGTTCCATCATATTGCTGATCTGTTTTATAGTGATCAGGAATTTGCCCTGCATACTCTGCCCAAGCTGACCATGGACCACATTGTACTTACCTCGTACAGCAAGATGAAAGTGAAGTTGGCAACACAAGTGCTGAACAAGTCTGTGGCCATAGCCCTAGAAGAGAGTGGTGATGATGAGGTGCTTGCTACTGCCAAATTCTGTTCAATGATGAATGATTTCTTTGACTGTACTAATGTAAGGTCAACAACTGAGTATGTCAGGAAAAGAAATCATCTCATCAGGCCTTATACCTCCAACGATGATGAACGTTTTTCATGGTTGATGTTTTTCTAAAGTATCTTGAACATTGGAAGCAGAGTACATTGGATCGCCCTGGCAATTTTTCACCTGAAGCAAGAGGGAAAATGTTCTGTCATTGCAGACGTATGGGGGCCTGATGATTTCGGCATATTCCCATGTTGAAGCTATCCGGTTTCTTCTTGGCAAAGGGTTTGAGTATGTCTTGTCTGAAAGATTCATGCAAGATGTACTTGAAGACTACTTTGATCATCAGAGAAGCAAAGGTGGTAGATCCGATAACCCAACAGCCCAGCAGTTTGTGCAGCAATTGTCAGGTCATTGTAACCAGAGGGAGATTGCACCAGTGATCAGGGAAAACGTTGGAGGAAGGTATGGAACACAGAAATGGTACAATGTTAGTGAAGAGCCAGTTAAGAAGAGAGCAAGAGTTTCAAAATCACAAGATGAATCAAAGAAAGAATAGTACCAAAAACAAACTGATTTCATTAAGTAGTAGAAATAGTATTTTAATTTTTAAATTTAATTTTTATAATCGTGGACAAGAGTTCATAATTAGTAGAGTAGAGTACTTTCGCAGTGTGGTTTGTCACTCAGAGTAGCAACTAATATCATTACTATTTATCTGAGTTTGCTATCTGAGAATAGGCGAGTTTCAGGGTGTTGTACGTGCACCATTTTTCAAAAGAACTGGCAGGTTACACTTAAAGCAAACATGCTGTTTTAATATAGATACTGTTTCTGGACATTTAGCATTGTTACTCTGCCGTTCTTGGCTTGCTTGTACAAATGTTTGCCATTGTTTACTGTCCTGTAAGTGGAGCCTGCCAAGAGCCGACCAATTTCTTTGAAAAATGATGCACGCGCAACATGTAAGAAATTCAGTAGCATACTTTTAAGGTATGGATTGTATTGTTCAATATTTTCAAAATAGATGTTAGCCTTGTACTTGTTAAATCCCAGTTAGCTGACTGTTATGGACATCCCTTTAATTAAATATTACTTTTATTGACACAGTATCAATCTTATTGAAAACCTCACAATATAAGAACTCATGTACTATATTACCACAAAATATGTAAGCCAGTAAGGGTTAATCAATGGCTACAACAGTGATATGGGATTAAACATCACAAAATAAGCTTAACAATGGCCCAAGTGGCTATTAAACTTCACGAGCAAATGTTAGATCTCATATCACATGAGTCTCATGACTCACCCACAATGAAATTTAGATCTTTTATTCAGAAAGAATCATTAAGAGTTAGAAATTTACTGAAAATTAACAAACATTGAAAATAGAAATGAAAATACTCACTCTGATAAGCATAAAAAATTTAATGCTTCTGTCGGTACAATGAATTGTGGGTGTGTTACGAGATAATTATTATGCTTATTGTATGAATGTAAATATTGAATCTAATAATACCAGTCCATGTGTATATTCATACACAACTGAAAGGGTAAATGGCACAAACTACACAACCAAGAATTCTCATTTGAACAGTAATTAATTTTGGCCTGTAAATGAAGTTTGATTTTAATATCTTGGATTTACTACTCCAAAGATGGATATAATTACAACTGTATATGTACTCACTAAGTTCAATTCAATCATCAGATGTCAGATTGGAAATATTTAACCATTCAGTCTGTTTTGCGAGTACATATACTTTAGAAATGTTGTATGCTTACAGTTGTCATACACATAAATACTGTTCTTACAGTATATCTGACATTTTATTCACAAAATTGCTTTTCTATATTACACATCGCTGTTAAATAATACTTGTAATTTTAGGTATATATAAATAGAGAGAAAGAATTTTACACAGTGTTTCCAAAACTTGAATTTCATCTTCGAGTAGTAAAAATATTCCACAAATGAGTGAAGCAAATGAATAAAATATTGTTTTCATGACGTGAAGATAAATTTCATATCTTCAAGCCACTATGTAATTCCCTTTTTATTTTATAGAATGAACCTAATTATTAATTAAAGTTCAATTTGGTAAATGGCCTCAATATCTTTCTCGGTCTTGAGTACTAAAGTTTAATAAGTAGTCTGGCACAAAACAACATTGCACAAAAGTGCAAAAGTTGTATTATCTAAGACAAATTGCAGGGTTGTTGTCATGCATTGCCAACGTGACTTTTTTTCATGTCCTTTCTCAACCTTTTTTTTTCAACTGTTTTTCTCTGATTCTATACTTAGTTATAAAGTCTCTGGCATACGAAAAAGCACGAACTTTTACATAAAGCTTAATTATATTTTCCAAGCACAGTTTTCCTGTTGAATTGGAGGGTTCAAGACCAGATGACATCAGAATGTTTTCCCATAAGGACTTAACAGTGGGAGAATTCAAGGTAGAATAACAAATTGTGTCAATTGGAATGTTTCGTAATGCTAACTTCGATTTTTTATTCCTCTCTGAAGGAAATTTCAGTCACCTCCAATATTTTTACCACTTCATTGCATGGAGTGACGAGCGAGGCCTCCTCTAGTTCGAGCAGCAATATATAGTTATTTTGTTCTGCAGATTTCATATTCTGTAGTAATACCTGCAGTTCCTGGTTTCCCTTTCCGTTCGTCTTCGTAGTGAGATGATGCAGTTTCGAAACAACATACCCTGCAATATACAAAAGCGGTCCATGTTCGGTTGGATCAAGTTGCAATGGAGGTGTCGTACTGTCTGCGCCAGTTGTTTGACCAGTGTTGTAGAATCCTATTAAATGTTCTGGTAGGTGAATCATAAGATTGGCCAGTTTGTAGTCGTTACAATTTAGCAGCTCACAGGATTGCGGAATTAATCCGTAAAAGGATTCAAGAAGTTTGTCTTGGTTTTTCTTGCGACAAAACCTTTCGTAAAGTTGCAAGACGGCGTCAAACAAAGCCACGGTGTTAGAAATACTATCTAATCCCCTGTCGACATCTGATCCCCAAAAGTTATCTTCCCTTATCTTGACTTTGACTGATTCCACAAACAAAGTCACTGTGGCTTGACAAAGCTCAGCATGAGTTTCATCAGATTGACCACGGTGCTTCGAGTTGGTATGTCTTGTCAGCCCTCCTTTCGACTTGCACACTTTGTCGCATTGTTTACAAGGAAAATACTTTTTACCATCGATCTCCCCCAGCGCTTCGAAGAATTCAGTGTTGACTTCTTCTGTTCCTGTTTCTGCGACAGCAACTGAAAGCTCGAAGCAATATAAATCGCTCGCAGTAGCATCTGCGGTTTCAACTTCAAATCCGCCTTGAAGTGATTGAAGTGATGCCGCTCCCTGCTCGCTTTCAAACGATACTACAGACTGTAAATCGTCTTCTTCGACACACTGTTCGTCTAGGATACCTTCAGTTAACCCCTCTTCTTCCATATACCAGCCTGCCGTCGTCAAATCTCTCAAAATCGTATAAAAAATAAACATTTCTGTCAACACCTCGAAGTATCGCTGATATTCTTCTTTGAGATGTTGTGGGATATCGTGTCACGTGTCCATGCTTCGCATCACATGACTTTTTTTTCTCTGATGCTCAACATCATTTGCCACCCCCTTTTAAGTATGCCTGCTAGCCTAACCATCTCCCTTCTATTAACCGTGGTCTATGTCTATGTCTATGTCTATGTCTATGTCTATGTCTATGTCTATGTCTATGTCTATGTCTATGTCTATGTCTATGTCTATGTCTATGTCTATGTCTATGTCTATGTCTATGTCTATGTCTATATATATATATGTATAATATATATATATAATATATATATATAATATATATATAGTTGAAAGCTTCTAGGACAGCGTCGGCCACGGTTGAAATCCAAATATTACCAGGGTTAAGTCACGTTGGCCTGAAAAACAGAGAAAAATCTTCTCGACGTTTCGAGCGAAGGCCCTTCGTCAGGAGAAATTAGTAAACAACTCACATGTGGTCACGCGTATTTATAGCAGAGCTACAATGGGAATCACGTGAACACATGTAAGCCAATAAAAACAAAGTAAACAAATAAATTAATATGTAATTTTAACCTGTGTGCAGGTGCTGACCCAATTTGTGGGTCAGCTACCTGCAAATAGGCAAAGAAACAGGTTATAAATTACTATTTAAATCATCAGAAAAAGGTTAAGGAAAAGGTGTGGAATATGGTGGTGGAGTGAGCTAAATGAAAGAGAATCGCTCATTGAGGCCGTGAGGGTGAATGGTACCAAGTTTGTAAATGAGACGCATTTCTTGTTTACGACGAGTATCGTTACAACCTGTGATGGGCTGAATGGCACAGATTTTCATGTTGGAAAAGGAGTGGTTGGCACTGTTGAAGTGCCTGGCAACAGGTTTGTTTTGCACATTGTTTTTGACATCACGAAGGTGTTCAACAAACCTGTCACCTAAACGTCTTCCAGTTTCTCCGATGTAAAGCATGGGACATTTACTGCAAGAAATACAGTAAATGAGGTTGGAGGAAGTGCAAGTGAAACTGTGGGTTATGTTGAACCTACATTTTGGAGCCGAAATTGAAATTGAGGAGTCTAAATATTTACAGGTGTTGCACCTACCACGACAGCAAGAGCTGGTGCCAACATGTGATACCAAGGCTTGCTGCAGTGAGCTGTGAACAACGTTTTCCCGGATGTTTTTGCTATGCCGAAAAGATACTAGGGGTTTCTCAGAGAAAATGGAAGATGTTTCTGGGTCATTTTTAATGAGGTCGAAATTGCGGCTAATGATGTCCCTTACTTTGAAATTGAAGGGATGAAAAGTGAGAACTAGAGGTACTTTTTCATTAGAAATGGTAGCCAAAGGTTCGCTTAAGGTGTCTGAACGGGAAATGTTGGAGACCTTGTGTAAGGCAGTGTCTAAGAGGTGGGAAGGATAACCGCGATTAACAAAAAAGTTTCTCATTTCCAAACATTTGGCATTGAAATCGTCATCTTCACTGCAGAGGCGGCGAAGACGAAGAAATTGAGAGAAAGGAATGGAAGTTTTGGTGTGTTTAGGATGATGAGAGGAGAAGAGGAGGTAGCTATGAGAGTCAGTGGTCTTGTAAAAGACAGAAGTGCTCAGCTTATTACCATTAATGGAGATGAGAATATCTAAGAACGACACACTAGTCTCACTGATCTCCCATGTGAACTGGAGTGCTGGGTGGAAGTCATTAACATAGTTAATGAAGCAAACCAGGTCAGCGCGCGAACATGATGCAGTGCCTAAGCAATCATCAATGAACCGACCATAGTAGTCAGGTAGGAAACCAGTGTATTGTTCAAAGATTTGTTTTTCCACATAACCAACAAATAAGTTGGCATAGTTAGGGCCCATTTTGGTACCCATGGCTACACCACTAACTTGTTGGTAATGCTCACCATCAAATGAAAAATTGTTGAGGGTGAGCACTAACTCGGCCAGGCGTAACAAAGTAGTGGTCGATGGCTCCCGAGTTGTGCGTTGATCAAAGAAATATTTAAGTGCTTGAAGACCATCGTGATGCGGGATGACAGTGTAGAGTGATTTGACATCCATGGTGAAGATGAAATGATGTGAACCCTGAAAACTAATGTGGTCACAAATTTTCAGAGCATGTTTGGTGTCCTTGATGTAAGAAGGTAAATTCTTAACCAAGGGCGCCATGATGTGGTCAAGGTAGGATGAAATGGCTTGGGTAGGGCAACCACAAGCAGACACTATAGGTCTACCTGGGTTGTTGGATTTGTGAATTTTGGGAAGGAAGTACATGACAGGTGTGCGTGGAGTGGTGGTTAGGAGATTGCTTGCTGTATCAGGCAATTCCCCAGTGGTGATGAGGTTGTTGATGGTGGATCGAATGGTGGTGTTGTGTTGGGATGTCAAATCACCATCAACTCTGCTGTAAAAAGCAGTGTCGTTTAGTTGCCTTTGAGCCTCTTCGCGGTACAAATCAGCTCTCCAGACGACCAAAGCACCACCTTTGTCAGCAGGTTTGATGACAATATCATTCCGGCTACGCAATGATTTTAAAGCACTTAATTCACTAGAGCTGAGATTAGATGGCCTTTTGGGCCTAAAAGGTGGGAGCTGATCTATATCATGTCGACATTGTCGAATGAAAAGATCAAGGGAGCCAAATTGGCCTTCCGGAGGAGACCAGGAAGATTTTTTAGGATTAGCAGCCTCAAAAACATCCTTTTGTTGGATGGAGGAATTATTGTGAAAATGTGCCTTAAGTCTTAGTCTTCTAAAGAAAGTTTCAGTGTCCTCCTTCACTGAGAAGGAGTCTATGGGCCCAGGGTTGGGAACAAATTTGAGACCTTTCGCAAGGACAGATCTCTCATTTACAAACTTGGTACCATTCACCCTCACGGCCTCAATGAGCGATTCTCTTTCATTTAGCTCACTCCACCACCATATTCCACACCTTTTCCTTAACCTTTTTCTGATGATTTAAATAGTAATTTATAACCTGTTTCTTTGCCTATTTGCAGGTAGCTGACCCACAAATTGGGTCAGCACCTGCACACAGGCTAAAATTACATATTAATTTATTTGTTTACTTTGTTTTTATTGGCTTACATGTGTTCACGTGATTCCCATTGTAGCTCTGCTATAAATACGCGTGACCACATGTGAGTTGTTTACTAATTTCTCCTGACGAAGGGCCTTCGCTCGAAACGTCGAGAAGATTTTTCTCTGTTTTTCAGGCCAACGTGACTTAACCCTGGTAATATTTGGATTTCAACCGTGGCCGACGCTGTCCTAGAAGCTTTCAACTGTATACCAACATACAGCGACAATGGTAAACCGTAAAAATTTAAACCGTAAACTTCGTAACGAAATGGTATGTTATATTTCACTATTTTCATCGTCTATCGCCAAACCTTCTCTCCGCTTTTTCGATTTAATTCTTAATAAAACACGCTTCTGTAATCACATTTCTTTCTTAAGCCGTTGCCTACACCACAATGTAGTGCCCAATGGTTTCAAATCTTCATTTAATTTTAATTATTTTAACTCACAACACGTGGCTAGAAGTGTCATGGCGGCTTGTTATAAACACAGTCGTCGTCTTATGCGTATTACCATTCACTCAATGTCCCAACACGTCAACAAAATTGA